>PVHX01000217.1:203240-371055 GCA_004024805.1 Geosciurus inauris
CTGCTGCTGAAACCAGAGAATGGTTCCTCTGTTTTCCAAAGAGGGTGGGCTGTTGCAAGGTCCAGACAGGGTTCCTGGGTTTGCTCTCCTGGAAGGTTCTGCACATCCACCTCTTTCCATCCTCCAGGGAAAAACAAAACCCTGGGACTGGGACCCTGGGACTACCAGGTCCTTGCTACTGGAACAGGAACTGAGTTGGGCCAAGACTCCCCAGGCAAGAACTCTGGGTCTCTAGATTCTAGGAATAGCTTGTATTTAGCGTCTAATGTATGCCAGCAAGCATCTTTTGTTATCCTTATTTTATAGATGTGGAAATAGACTGAGAGACAAAAGACCGTGCCCAAAACCACCTAGCTTGTAAGAAATGGGGCTGAGATGAGAAATGAGGTCTGCTTGACCTTAACCCATATTTGAGTAGGTCACTAGATGGCATGAAGATTCACTTTTCCCTTCCGAAAAATGGGTACAGACATTTCCCTGTTTACTTTGCTTATAAACCAGGAAGCTTCACAATGTAAGAAGATAGTATGGTATTTTGTTAGTTATTGCCTCGAGGCTCAGGACAGATCACCTGACTTTTCCTTCCTTGTATTAGTTCTTCCGTAGTGGAGGAAAAAGCTTTAATCATCGTTGGTTTCTTGAGAGTCGTGTGATAATGAACAGAGGGGCATGTGCTGTGCATTTAAACTGGTCCCCAAGTTTTCAGAGGGAAGGTAAGATGAGCTGCATTTATTTTATTTTATTTTGCAGCCCTGGAGATTGAACCCAGTGCCTCATGCATGGTAGGCAGGAATTCTGCTACTGAGCCAAGTGCCCAGCCTAGCTGTCATTCATTGAACTGCCATGCACTAAGCTGCTTGACTGGGCTTCTCTGTGTTGCAAGTTTTGGACGTAGATTTTGCATTAATTGGGACAGGCTAGGTTATGCTGCTATAACACAATCCCTGAAATCTCAGTTGTTCAATACAATAATGATTGGCCTCTCACCCCTGTGGTCTTGTATGGGTCAGGCTACCTCCTGCTTTGTTATGGAAGTGAGAGCACCTTCACTTAAGGCCCATTGGCCAGACCAGTTATGTGGCTCCCACCTAATTGTAAAGGAGGCTTGAATGTGAGAGGGAACGAGTGGGTGTTTAGTAAATAAAGCATTGCCTCAGCCACAGGTTATCTCATTGCAAGGGGTTTTATGAGAAGTTCCTGCCTAACAAGATCCCCTTGGTCTAACTCTTTTTTTCAAAAATATTTTTTTTAGTTGTAGATGGACACAATACCTTTATTTTATTTATTTATTTTTATGTGGTACTGCGGATCAAACCCAGGGCTTCACACGTGCGCGGCGAGCACTCTGCCACTGAGCCACAACCCCAGCCGCCCTTGGTCTAACCCTTTCCCAGCTCTGTGACCTCCTTCAGCTTGACCACTAGGGTCTTCATTCAAGGAGATGTGCCAAACTGTTTTCTGCCTCAGGACCTTTGCACATGTCGCTCCTGCTCCTTTGAGCACTGGTCTCTCGCTACTTTTTCTGCATTCTTTCTGTAGCTGGTTTTCTTCATCTTTTGGGTCTCTGCTTAAATGGCACCTCCTCACTGAAGTTTTCCCTGGCCACCCTATAGCAGTAGGCCTACCAGGCCACCTTCCCTTAAGTTTCTTTAATTAGATTTTTTTTTTTTGGTAGTGCTAGATGGAACCCAGGCCCTTGCTGATGTTAGGCAAGTCTTCTACCCCTGAGCCACACCGCCATCCCCTAGAGAGCTTTTATTTAACAAGCTTAATGTAGAGATTCTGTCCATTTTGATAGAGGTTGGCATCCCCAGTGCCAAACGGTGAATGAATGAGGTGCCTTTGTCACCTCGGCCATGGGTGAGATTCTCTGGAGAAGCAGGGTGAGAGGAATCCAGGAAGACAGATCCTGCCCTCAGATTTGCTTGATTTTGTGTCTGGGTTGAGCTGGGAGTTTTGAGTTGTGTGCTGTATGCAATAGACTGTGGATACCCAGGGGGATGGAGACTGGAGATGAGGAAGGAAAGGAAAAGCAAGGACCCTAAAGCCACCCTCATCCCTGACCTGGGCAGCTGGCCCCAGGGTGAAGCTTTGGCTGAATCACTTTCCTTTATTCTTGAAGAGATCTGTTCCATCCAGGAGTCAGCTTCAGAATAAAAACAAATACACAACTATTGCATCACTGTCTAGCTCGAGGGTGAAGGCTGGGGGATTTCCTGAGTGTGCTCAGTAAGGGGGCCTGGGTTTGCTATTGTATTAAATGTCCCCAGGCAACAAGTGGGGGCCCTGGGGTCAGCCATGCATAAACCTCCTTCAGTCCTTTCCACTGAGGGAAGTGGGAATAAGTACAGTCACTGTCCTAGCTTCTACTTTCATGGAGTAAAAGACAGATCTTTGCCCCAGAGCTATGATCTGAATTAAGTAGGCCATATTTGCCATACTTAGGGAAAAGTGCACAGGAAAAGAAGGCTTACCCAGAGTCAGTCAGGGAGGATTATGGTCATTTTAACTGTAGTAAATAATAATAGCCTCTGCCCACCCCCCACCCCCACCTTTTTTTGTGTTTTATGTAGAGACAAGGTCTCACTGAGTTGCTTAGTGCCCTGCCTTTGCTAAGGCTGGCTTTGAACTCGTGACCCTCCTGCCTCAGCCTCCCAAGCTGCTGGGATGACAGGCGTACGCCACCGTGCCCAGCTTAGCTTGTATCTCTTGAGTACTTATTCATCTCATGGTAAGTCTCAGGTAGTGGAGGGTCCAGTTCCCCATCTGATTGTCAGAGGAGGAAGCACAGACTGAGAGACGCCACCTTGAGCGAGCCCAGCTGCACAGTGCAGGACTGATGGAGTCCACGCCAGAAAACAGGGAGGCCAGAAATTGATCTACGCTCATTAGAGAGAATGCAGGACTTTCTCAAAATACAAAGGAGAAAGAGAAATGCCCATCAACCAGCCTGGCGAGCTGTGAATGGGACATGCAGAAGCGCTGTTGCCCCTGCCCTCTGTCCTCCTGCTGCCACTCTGGATTAGGTCTGCTGCTCAACCTCAGCTGTCAAAAGTGCCCTGATGTAATCTGATAATCTGAGAACCAAGTTGTCAGCCCCTTTCTTCTCACAGCCACCAGCATCCCCCTTGCCTCCACAGGGTCCCAAGCTGCCCGCCCTCCTGTGTGCCATGAGCCTGGCCACAAGGGCACAGGCAGGGGAGAGCAGGTCCCCACCACTCCTGCCACCACCTGGCTCCTATGTCACTTTGCCCCCATCGCTGCTACCTTTGGGGCCATTTACCAAGTTGTCGCTCGCCTGGTTTCAGTTTCCATGAGAGCATTTAAAATGTTGAACATTGTCTTCTATCTCCTGTACTTCCTTCAGAGACCCTCGATGGGAGCCAGAGGTGTGTTTTAGGTAGCGAGAGGGGACAGTTGATGGCTGCTGTGTTTACATTTCTCATCACACTGAGCCCCAGGGGGGCCAAGAGGAGGAGGGTTATCATTTATTCCAACTCCACTGAAGAGGGCAGGAAGCTCAGGGGGTTAAGAAACTTGACTGCAGGCACTCAGCTGCTGTGGAGGTTAAGGTGGCTTAACCCACAGCAGAAGCTTCCTTCCTTACTCCTGGACAGGGAAGACAGTGTACTCTGGAAGCGTGAGGCTGTCCTGTGTGTCAGGGATGAGAACTCTAACCAGCCTGCTTCTTGGCCCTGGCAGACAGGAAGCCCTGGGTGAGACTGACACCCTTTAGCCTTCTTAGGAACGTTTTGGCTTCCTTTGCCTCATCCTGCCGTTGCTGTTCTATTTTTATTTCTATATTTTTATTTTTTGGGGGGTAGCAGCTCAAAAGAGTGGGCGTTGTATCTGCTTAGCAATCAGAGAACAGAGAACAGAGAACAAGGACAGAGAGGCCACGTTTTCTCCGTCTTGCGGATGTTTTTTTTTTTCCTTTCTCTTTGTACCAGGGATTGAACCCAGGGCTGTTTAACCACTGAGACACATCCCCAGCCCTTTTTATTTTTTCTTTTGAGATAGGGCCTTGCTGAGTTGCTGAGATTGGCCTCCAACTTGTGATCCTCCTGCCTCAGCCTCCCGAGTCACTGCGATTATAGGCATGTGCCACCAAGCCCGACAGTCTTGCAGCTTTGATTGTAGGAAAAGAGGCAAGGACTTGTTCCACCTCTTCCAATTTGGATCACGTGTCAGCAACTCCAGGGCAGAAATGAAGATGTTTACTATTATTTGCTTTGTTTTCTTTTTTTGTGGTGCTGAGGATGAAACCCAGGGCCTTGTGCATGCTGAGCCACACTCCCAGCCCAGGTTGTTTGATGGTTATTCATATTATTTATTGTTTGCATTTAAAAGACGTTTAGCCAGGCCTGGTAATGCACACCTGTAATCCCAGCTACTCAGGAAGTGGAGGCAGGAGGATTGCAGGTTCAAGGCCAGCCTGGACAATTTAGCAAGACCTTATCTCAAAATAAAACAAGAAGGGTTGGGGATGTCGCTCAGTGGTAGTATACTTTACTCACATGCATGAGGCCATGAGTTCAATCCCCAGTATTGAAAGAAAAAAAAAAAAAAAAGACATCTAAACCCAGAGCACACTGAGACAGGGGTTTCAGGAAATGGAAACCTCTCACGGGGCCTGACGTTGGCTGTCAGCTGACGTCAGTGTCTGGGTGTGGCCCTCCATGTGTGACTAGGTGCCTCCTGTGTAGGAGGATGGCTATCACCCCAAATGAGCCTCCAGGTTCCCTTGAAGGCTGAAGCCCTGCCAGTGCAGCTCCTTCCCATGGGTGTCCCCACCTTGGTGCCCTTCCATCTGACCCAGAATGCCAGGTGTAGGCCACCGTGTGTCACTGAGGAAAGACCAAGAAAAAGAGAAGGAAGAGCTGGACTGTCCCTAGGATGAAGACATAGAGAAGGGGGCCTCCTATATTCCACACAGTGGGAGCCCTCAGAGGTCACCAAATGGGCTGGTGGCTTTGATGTTCTTGCCAGTTGTGACTTGACAGAGGCAAAGGTTTGTACTGAACAAAGATGTCATCAGAGGGTGGGACGCTGAAGATAAGTGAAGCTGAACTTTCCTTCCCCCAGTGGAAACTAAGGCTCATACAGACAGGCCAGGTGCTGGGCCTATGGGACCCTTGGGGAGCATTCCCCATGGCAGAGACCGTGGGGCCAGGTGGCTGCCAGGAAGGAGCTGCTACCAGAATCTCTGCAGTGTGGGAGGACCCTGGGGGGAGGGATGATGTGCTTCTGCTCACTCTATTCTCCCGGGGACCCTGCCTTCCTGAGTCAGGGCCTCCTCCTCACTGTGTCCCTGGTCTGGTCTCGTGACTTCCCTGAGTCTGTTTCCTTACTTTCAGGTTAGTGGTGGTGGGGGTGGGGTGGGGTACTTGGAGTGAAAAATAGTTCTGTTTTTCTACTTGGAGTGGTAAAAGCACAAGTTAGTCAGATCTGAATCAGTAGAGGGCTGAGTCACAGGCTCGCCAGCTCAGAAACTGGGCCAGCAGAGTCCCCAGGGCAGGCTGCTCACTTGGGTGGGTATGGAAGATCCATCCTAGTTATTATTTGCTCACTAATTTTTTTTCTTAACAAGTATTCTTTTTTTTTGGGTACTGGAGATTGAACTCAGGAGCACTGGACCACTGAGCCACATCCCCAGCCCTATTTTGTGTTTTATGTAGAAACAGGGTCTCACTGAGTTGCTTGGCGCCTCGCCCTTGCTGAGGCTGGCTTTGAACTCGCGATTCTCCCGTCTCAGCCTCCCAAAGTGCTGGGATGACAGGCGTGCCTCACCGCACCCGGCTTCCTTCTCTTTTTACTTTATTTATTTATTTAGTTATATATTTTTAGGTCCTGGGGATTGAACCCAGGGGCTTGCATATGCTAGGCAAGTGCTCCATCACTGAGTCACATCCCCAGTCCTTTTCATTTGTTTATTTTTATTTTTAGGCAGGGTCTTGCTGAGTGGCTGAGGCCGGCCTCTAACTCACAATCCTCTTCCTGTGCCTCCTGAGCGGCTGGGAATACAGGTGTGCACCACCACGCCCGCTCCCATTCTCTTCGTATATAGATTTCTTCTATACTTTTATACATATTTTACCCCAAACTATTAACATATGATATATACTCTTCTGTTGCTTAATCATTTTTAAAATTTTTTTTTAAATATTTTTTTTAGTTGTAGATGGATGCAATGTCTTTATTTTATTTATTTATTTATATGTGGTGCTGAGGACCGAACCCAGTGACTCACGCATGCGAGGCAAGCGCTCCACCACTGAGCCACAGCCACAGCCCTGTTGCTTAATCTTTTTATTCAACAGTATGTTCTAAGCACCTTTTCATGTCAGTGGATATAGTCATCCATCTTTTAACTTATTATTATTCTCCTTCCAGAGTTCAGTTAACTATAACCCATACGCCAAACCTGGCTTGCCTCTTGTTTTTATAAATTAAGTTTTATTGGAACACTGATTAATTTACACAGTGCCCACGGTTGCTCTTGTTGCTATGAGGGCAACCATTAGAGACCCACAGACCTTCTAGTATGTTCCGCCTGCTGCTTGTCAGCCTTGCCCTATTTCTTGTAACTGATTTGGTGGGTTTCCTTCCTACCTCTGTGACTGTGTCGGCACGCCCTGACAACACCTTTGGGGTTTCCCAAATCCATGCCAACAGGAAGTGGTCACTCGCGAGAAGGCAGGGGTCTTCTGCAGCCAGCCCTGCCTGCCTCTGGCTGTGTGATTGTGGGCAAATCACTTACCTGCTCAGGCCTCCATGTCCCCATATTTAAAAGAATGAAATGCAAGGACGTGAGGATTTAACATCGCTGATGCTGGGCCTGGACCTGGCATGGTTGGTGCTCTGTAGATGTGCCACTGCGTAGTGTGGACTCCCATCTGCAGACTGTGTGTTGCATGGCTTGTGGAAGGGAAGCTGTGGGACAGCAAGAACTTTTATGCCTCTGAGTGTAGGGAGCAATTTAGAGGGACAGGTGTTTTTTTCTTTAGTGCTGGGGTGGAACCCAGGGCCTTGTGCATGCTAGGCATGTGCTCTACCACTGAGTTACATCCCCAACCTGGGAATGGGTATCTTTTTAAAAATATTTTTTTAAAGTTGTAGATGGACGCAATACCTTTATTTTATTTATTTGTTTTTATGTGGTGCTGAGGATCAAACCCAGTGCCTCACACATGCTAGGCAAGTGCTCTACCACTGAGCCACAACTGTAGCCTTGGGAATGGGTATCTCATGTGTTCAGGGGAAATGAATAGTCTTCAAACCCGTTTCACTCCTGTGTTCTCATTTCCTTGCTTACAACAGTCCTGCAGTGGAGGCAAGTGAATGTTATTATTATCATGATCTCCATTTTATAGGTAAGGAAACAGAGGCTCAGAGATGGAAAGTGATGTATCTGAGGTCATACAGCTGTCAGGGTCAGAAACCAGGTATGTGGCTGGGCGCAGTGGCGCACTCCTGTAATCCCAGCACTTAGGGAGGCTGAGACAGGAGAATTGCAAGTTCAGAGCCAGCCTCAGCAATGGTGAGATGCTAAGCAACTCAGTGAGATCCTGTCTCTACATAAAACACAAAATAGGACTGGGGATGTGGCTCAGTGGTCAAGTACCCCTGAGTTCAATCCTCGGTACTAAAAGAAAAGAAAAGAAACCAGCTATGTGTAATAGAATTTCAGACTTGGCACATCATCTGGCATTGTGCATAGACATGGTCCAGAGATAGAAAGACCTTTTTCCCAGGCCCTCTGTGAATCTAGGGCAGAGGCAGGATTAGAACCCAGGTCTCTTACTTCTAGGTTCAGCTTCTCCCGGGCTACCCCACATCAGGAAATGATAATGACCTTCTTCCCATCTTGTTTTCAGGGAAACCGGTTCCTGAAACCAGACCCTCTCTCCCAGCCTCTACAGAGGTGGTGAAGCCAGGACCTGTAGCAACTTCTGGGAGAAACACCCAGGATGAGCAGGAAAGGGGGCAGTCTGTGAGGCCCACCGCCTTCCCAGGCCCAGGTATCTTCAATTTAATTTGATTTTTTAACTTAAAGCAAATTTGTTTAAGGAAATGAAGATGTATCTAGAGGAATATTCAACTCAGCATATTAGACCAGAACTTTAGCGGTGGGGGATAGGAAAATAGCAGACCACCACAGTGATAAAGTACAGTTAACGAGGACATAGAGATATGTGTACACGTAGAGATATATTCACGTGTAGTGAGTTCAAAGTGGAAAAAAAGCCGTGCTTGTCATCCCAGCAACTTTGAGGCTGAGACAGGAGGATCATGAGTCCAAAGCCAGCCTCAGCAATTTAGCAAGGCCCTAAGCAGATTAACGAGACCCTGTCTCAAAATATAAAGGGATTGTGGCTCAGTGGCTAGGTCTCTCTATATTCAGTCCCTGGTATCCAAAAAAAAAAAAAAAAAAGTGAAAAAAAGCCACAGTCAGGGCTGGGATTGTGGCTCAGTGGCAGAGCGCTTGCCTCACTAAAAAAAAAAGGCCATAGTGAGCTGGGCGTGGTGGCACAAGCCTGTAATCCCAGCACTCAGGGAGGCTGAGACAGGAGAATCCCAAGTTCAAAGCCACCCTCAGCAATGGTGAGGCGCTAAGCAACTCAGTGAGACCCTGTCTCTACATAAAACACAAAATAGGGCTGGGGATGTGGCTCAGTGGTCGAGTGCCCCTGAGTTCAATCTCCAGTACCAAAAAAAAAAGCCATGGTCCCAGCATTTGGGAGGATGAGGCCGAAGGATCGCTTGAGTCTGGGAGTTCCAAACCAGCCTGGGTAACAGGGAGACTCTATCTTAACAAAATCCAAAACCCAAAAACAAACAAGCAAAAAACAAAAAGTGAAATAAAACAGCAACAAAATACACACACACACACACACACACACACACACACACACGGACTGGTGGTGTAACTCAGCGGTAAAGCATGTGCTTAGCATATGCAAGGCCCTGAGTTTCATCTCTAGCACCTAAATAAATAAATAAGTAAATAATCCAAAAGGGCATATAGAATTTTTTACCTTATTATGTGGTGCTGGGGATGGCACCAGGGCCTCACACAGGCTACGCAGGCACTCTACCACTGAGCTACATCCCAGCACTCATTTATTATCATCTTTGTCAAAAGAAAAAAATAACTCAGTAATTGAGGACCTTCTCTGTGCCAGGCCCTGTTGTAAGATACTGACTTATTTAATCCTCACCGACTGTATGAGTTAGGTATTGGTTTTATTTCCACTTAACCTATGGGGCTACTGAAGCACAGAGAGGTCACAGAGCCTGGCCTGGGTCAGGTGTTACTGTATTTTACTGGTGGCCTTCCTAGTCACTGGCACATGTGGGCCCTGCGAGCTGGGTGTCTGACCCTGTCTCAGCATTCACGTCCCAGCCACGGGAGAGGAGGGGTTCACGAGTTCCCAAGGGAAACCCATAGTTGGCGTCTTGGTCTCCCTCTAGCCCCTGGATCTGAGTCTCACTTCCTCTCTCTTGTGGCCTCCTGAGTGGCAAGCCAGAGATCCCAAATCCATGAAATCTCAGTTTCCTGTTGCAGTTTGCAGAGGCCAAAGAGCATACTAGCCAAGAGGAGCAGGTTTTGGCACGAGGCAGACCTGTATGTGAATTACATTGCTGTTACTCTCTAGCAGGAGAATGACCCAGCCTCCCTGTCCCTCAGTTTCTTCATCTGTAAAAATAACAGAACCTAGCCGGGTGTGGTGGTGCACGCCTGTAATCCCAGCACTTTGGGAGGCTGAGGCAGGAGGATCGTGAGTTCAAAGCCAGCCTCAGCAACAGTGAGGCGCTAAGCAACTCAGTGAGACTCTGTCTCTACATAAAACACAAAACAGGGCTGAGGATGTGGCTCAGTGGTCGAGTACCCCTGAGTTCAATCCCTGGCACCAAAAAAAAACCCAAACCAAAAACCCAGAACCTATTCCATGTTGTCATAAAGGAGCATACACTTCAGTGTTACTACCGCGGTAGTGCTCACTAAATGTTAGCAGATACTGGGAACATTCTAGACACCTCACTAGGTTGAGTCTGGAAAGTTAATTCCAGGCCACTGAATTTGGATAATTTCCTATAGCTAGCCATATATATTTTATATATATATATGTGTGTGTGTGTGTGTGTGTGTGTGTGTGTGTGTATTTTTTTTTTTTTTTTTGATACCAGGGATTGAACTCAGGGGCACTTGACCACTGAGCCACATCCCCAGCCCTGTTTTGTGTTTTATGTAGAGACAGGGTCTTACTGAGTTGCTTAACGCCTCACCGTTGCTGAGGCTGGCTTTGAACTCGCGATCCTCCTGCCTCAGCCTCCCAAAGTGCCGGGATTCCAGGCTTGAGCCACTGCGCCCGGCTCATATATATTATATATATATATATATTTTGGTACCGGAGATTAAACTCAGGGGTACTCGACCGCTGAGCCACATCCCCAGCCCTATTTTGTGTTTTATGTAGAGACAGGGTCTTACTGAGTTGCTTAATGCCTCACCGTTGCTGAGGCTGGCTTTGAACTCGTGATTCTCCTGTCTCAGCCTCCCAAAGCGCTGGGATTACAGGCTTGAGCCACTGCACCTGGCTCATATATATTATATATTTTTAAAAGTACATCCAGGGGGCTGGGGTGGTGGCTCAGTGGTAGAGCACTTGCCTAGCAAGTGTGAGGCACTGGGTTCAATCCTCAGCACCACATAAAAATAAATAATTAAAATAAAGGTATTGTGTCCATCTAAAATATTAAAAAAAAAAATGTACATCCAGGTGTGGTGGACCTGTGTCCCTAGCAACTCAGGAGGCTGAGGCAGCCTCAGCAACTTAGCAAGACCGTGTCTCAAAATAAAGTAAAAAGAGCCAGGCGCAGTGGCGCAAGCCTGTAATCCCAGCACTTAGGGAGGCTGAGACAGAATCACGAGTTCAAAGCCAGCCTCAGCAATGGTGAGGCACTAAGCAACTCAGTGAGACCCTGTCTGTACATAAAGTACAAAATAGGGCTGGGGATGTGGCTTGGAGGTCAAGTGCCCCTGAGTTCAATCTCTAGTACCAAAAAATAAATAAATGAATAAAATGAAAAGGACTAGGAGTTTAATTTAGTGGTAGAGCATTTGCCTACCATGGGCAAGTCCTGGGTTTGATCCCTAGTGCCTACACCACCCTACACACACACACACACACACACACACACACACACACAAGAAAGAGGAAAAAAGTTTAGACTTTTGACCAGCAATTAAAGATAAGGGGAACTGGTCCAGTGGCTAAAGGCAAAAATAATAAGATAGGGGAATTCTAGGGGAGCAGTGATCTGGGTGGAGCAGGTAACAGGTGTAGCCGTTGCTTCCCTTCAGTATGTAGGTTACTGCAAAAACAAGTGTCACCTTGTCACCTTCACCACCAGCCTTTGCACTGTTTACTTTCTTGCGTGGCCTGGGGAGCAGATGTGTCTGGGCTGGTCCAGATGATCACTGCAGTTGAGACAGGAAGTTGATGGTCTGTTTGCCCAACTAAAAATAGGAGAGTAATCATTCACAGCATCGGATCAATGCCTGGGAAAACCCCAAGATTTTACATCAGAGCAACCACATTGGGATCTAGCACAGGGTCTGCACCTACCCTAATTACACCAACAGCAGGTGAACCTGCATTCCACCTATGAAAGCAGGTGTTCTAGAAGGAGTTCGGAAAGAAGCGTTTGCTTTTTTTGTTTGTTGGTTTGTTAGCGGTTCTCCGAGGGTTAACTCTCAGTGCTTTGGAGACACTCACGTAGCCAGTGCCTCCCTTGACCTTGCTGGATAAATGAGGCACGGACGTGCCTTCTGGTCCCCAGGCCTTCGGAGGTCCTCTGTGAAGCTCACAGCAGACGCCTGTTGTTTACTAGCTGTGGGACACCCCAGCCCTGCTTCCTGACCCACGGCCACAGCTGCTGCACGCATTGCTTTTCTTGTGGAAGATCTTCACTCTACATAAAAGCCATGAAAGCAGCACAGCAAACCCCTCCCCTGCCCCTTGGTACTCATCACCCACAGGTCACCTTGGCCCATCTCGCCTCGTTGGCTATTTTGACTTGTTCTCCTCCTTTTCCTTAAGTAATTATTTTAAAACTCTTGTTTTCTTTTCACTACTGGGGATTGAACCCAGGGGTGCTCTACCACTGAACCACATCCCCAGCCCTTTTGATTTTTATTTTGAGACAGGGTCTTGCTTCAGTTTTCCAGGCTGGCCTCCACCTTGCCATCCACCTGCCTCAGCCTCCTGAGTCACTGGGATTATAGGTGTGTGCCACCTTACCTGGCTGAAAGCATTTTCATACGGGAAATTCCAAACACTTAAAAAAGCAGAGTTTAATGACCCTTCCTGTTTCCATCAGCTTGCTCAGTGGTGATCCACCGATGACGAAACTTCTGATGACAGTTGTCCCTTAGTTACCATGGGCTTGGTTCCAGGACTTCCGTGGCTGCCAAAGATTGTGGACACTCCAGTCCCTTAATTATAGTGGTGTTTGCAGATAACCTGTGCACATCTTCCTGTCCAGATTACTTGTAATACCTAATACAATGTAAATGCTGTGTAGATAGTTGTTAGACTATTGTTTAGGAAATAATGACAAGAAAAAAGCCTGTCTGTGTTCAGCAGACACCGTCCTTAAGCCTGTTTTCCATTTACACTTGGTTGACTGCATGGGTACAGAACCCTCAGGATGGAGGGCCTACGGTGCTTGAACCAGACCTTTGATGGCAGGAGAATCCTTTCTCCTCTTCTCCCTGCCCTTTGGACATACAGTGGGAGTCTTTGAAGATTGTTGTTCTGGGGGCTGGGAGTCTAGCTCAGTGGTAGGGTGTGTGCTCAGCACATGCGAGGCCCTGGGTTCCACCTCCATTTCCATCTCTTCTATCACAGTCACCCCTTAGCGTGAGGAACTAAGACTAAATCCCAGAGGAGGTGAGGGAAGGGCAAGCAGAGATGGAGGCTGAGAGCTAGTGCTCCTCACCTAAGTCATCCATTGTGGTAGCTGCCCAAATCCCATTCCCTTTTACCAAAACCACAGGATAGATGCAGCCTCTCTCCCAGCTAGTGGTCCTCTTGGCGTGAGGACAGACCCCAGTCATCCACCCAAGTCAAGAGATCAATTACACATATGAAACATGTAAAACAGGGCATGGTGGATCCACTGTGCTGGGGCCCCCTGCTGCTCTGCCACTGCATGGTGGATCCACTGCCTCAGTCTCTCCGATCCCATATCCACTTATCAAAAACGTTTCCCCACGGGGTGATCGCAGCCACTTGGGAGACTGAGGCAGAATGGCAAGTTGGAGGCCCAGTCTGGGCAGCTAGTGAGACCCTGAAGATTGTTGTTCATTTCCCATCTTTCAAGGTCAGGTCTAATGCTTCTTCCTCCCTGAAGTCCTCCTTTCTCCCAGCCCACTGTGGGCTCTTCGGCATCTGATCCAACTGTCCCATGGGCTTTGTCCCCAGAGGTTGCTCACTGCCTCGTGAGCTGCTCTGGAGGCTTTTGGAAGGCATGCTTGGCAGCTGGTTGGCCTGAGTGGGTGGTGGCACAGGGCAGGGGGATCTCGGCTCCACCTCACACCAGCTGTGTGTTCCTGGGTGGCCCTACCTCTAGCCATCCATGTCTCCACCTCTCAAGTGGAAGGGTAAATAGCACCTGTGTTGTCACACAGCTTAAATGTTGCCTGGCATGTGATGAGTGGTAGGAAGTGGCAGCACTGAGAGTGCCTGGCTTGGTCTGGGGGCCTGGGGACTAGATGGGAGCTTACCCCCCAGTTCCTCCCTTTCTAGGCCAGTCCTGACCCTAAGTCCTTCCTTTCCAGGGTCCCCTCCAGCCAGAGACCAGCAGCAGGCCTCTCTTCCACTGTCTTCTAAGGAAGTTGTCCTTCATTCCTTAAGACCCCACCTCCCCACTTCACCGGATCCAAAGGTAAATCCCCCCTCTGCTTCTATCCCTTCCTGCACCACCCAGCTCACAGAGCCTTTCATTTCTTTATCCTGAGCCTTTCATTTCTTTATCCTGAGACCCACAGAGCGGGTGGGGAGGAGAAGGAGTCGGATCAAATTACTTGGTTCCTCTAAGACTACAGGCAGAGGCAAGCAACAAAGTCTGCAGGGGTGGAGATGAGTGCACTTCACTGGGTGCATTTTTCTTTTCTCTTTGTGAGTTGCTGGGGATGATCTCAGCGCCTCACACGTGCCGGGCAAGCACTGTACCACACTGATCCCAACCTGAATACATGCCTTTAGTGGATTTTCCCATTATTTATGTTTAAATGAGAGCTGAGCTCATCATTGGCCTTTCTCTCCCTCCAGACGTGTGCACAAGGTGGTCATTTGCTTATAAAACTCCATCCCTTGAGACAGGAGGATTGCAAGTTCAAAGCCAGCCTCAGCAATGGCGAGGTGCTAAGCAACTCAGTGAGACCCTGTCTCTACATAAAACACAAAATAGGGCTGGGGATGTGGCTCAGTGGTCGAGTACCCCTGAGTTTAATCCCCAGTACCAAAAAAAACCAAACAAACTCCATCCCTAACTTTTTTTTTTTTTTTTTTTGCAGTGCTGGGGATTGAACCCAGGGCCTTGTGCATGTGAGGCAAGCACTCTACCAACTGAACTATATCACCAGCCCCATACACCCCTACCTTTTTTCAACTCACTTGTTCTGGGTTGAATAACTCAGTCTGAGCCTGTATTATTATTATTTTTTTTGGTACTAGAGATTGAACTCAGGGGCACTCGACTACTGAGCCACATCCCCAGCCTTATTTTGTGTTTTATGTAGAGACAGGGTCTCACTGAGTTGCTTAGTGCCTTGCTGTTGCTGAGGCTGGCTTTGAACTTCGATTCTCCTGTCTCAGCCTCCCAAAGTGCTGGGATTACAGGTGTGCGCCACTGCATCGGGCTCTGAGCCTGTATGTTGAGTGATTTGGGTTTTAGGGTGCACTGACTTAAGTGGGTCTTAAGTACTTTTGCCTTTATGGGCCCCTTCCTTTGTTAACAAAAACAAAAAACCAGAATTGTCTTTTCTGATATTGATATTCAGATAACTATTAATCTACATTGGATTAAAATGAAAATATTGGTGGGCAAGTGGTAGAGCACTTGCCTAGCATGTGAGGCACTGGGTTCGATTCTTAGCACCACATATAAATAAATAAACTCCACTGACAACTAAGAAAATATTTTTTAAAAACATAAAATAAATAAATAAATAAATAAAATGAAGATATTGGGTTGGGGGTATGGCTGAGTGGTTGAGCGCATTCTTAGAATGCATGAGGCTCCAGGTTCCAACCCAGCACTGCAAAAACAAAACAAAATAAAACAATTTTTTAAATTCTAAAAATACATTTATTTTGTTCTAATTTTAAAAGAAATTAAAATGTTTTCATGGTCCTTGAAAATATTACAGGTTCAGTGTCTTGGGTAGAAGGCAGCTGCATGGATCTGGTTAATGAAGCTCTGCCATTAAGAACTCTTTGCAGCAGTGCTTTTCATTTTAAAAAATGTTTTTAGCTGTGTGCAATGGCGCACGCCTGTAATCCCAGCACTTTGGGAGGCTGAGACAGGAGGATCGTAAATCCAAAGCCAGCCTTAGCAACAGCGAGGTGCTAAGCAACTCAGTGAGACTCTATCTAAATAAAACACAAAATAGGGCTGGGGACGTGGCTCAGTGGTCGGGTATCCCTGAGTTCACTCCCTGGTACAAAAAAAAAAATGTTTTTAAGCCTGGTGTGGTGGTGCACACCTATAATCCTAGTGACTCAGGAGGCTGAGGCAGAAGGATCACAAGTTTGAGGACAGCCTCAACAACTTAGCAAGACCCTGTCTCAAAATAAAAAATTAAAAGAGACTGAGTAAGAGTGTAGCTCAGTGGCTCAGTGGTAAAGTGTCACTGGGTTTGATCTCTAGTACCCCCCCACCAAAAAAAAAAATGTTTTCCAAGATGATCTCATCACTTGGGAGAATGATCATGATATCATATCAAGAGAAAAAAACAAAAATTCAAGCTATATGTGTGTGCAGCATAGTCCCGTTTTTGCTAAATAAGTCCTAATGTATCTAACTGGCAGGAAATACACTAAACTTTAATAGCAACTAAATGGATAATGGGATTATGGAGAATATTGTGCCCCTAATTTTCTAAAACCTTTAATAAGAGCATGTATAGCTTTGCCAGATTTCAGTTTGTATGTACCTGTTTTTAAAAAAGAGAAGGTACTGAAGCAGAGCATCTTCTTATAGGCTTCCCTGTGCACCAAGACTCCGAGACTCTAATTAGGGGATTGGGCTTGGTTTTATGAATCCATTCCCCACTTCCAGAAGCCTGGAGGCCCAGCATCGTACTATGTATAGGAGGGAGGGCGCTGAGCATGGCAGTTGACCAGCTGTGTGACTTCACTTCAGCTCTTTGACTCCCTGCACACTGATCTTAGTGAATCTTCACAGTGACCCTTGGGGTACTATTGTTATCTTCCTTTTTGCCAATGGGGAAATTGGGGCTCAGAGGGGTTGAGTAATTCGTTCAAGGTCACAGAGCAAGCCTGAGATGCAGCGGTGGTCTGAGCACAGGTACAGCGGTGTTCCTTTTACCACTTCCTACTGAATAAGATGATCACCTCTACCCCTCAGCTCTGATTTCCAGGGTCCCTGGAGGTAGAGGGGAAGCATGCTTCCATGGTAATCTCAGTCTCTTCTCTCTGAATTCCTAGGACTCGAGCACCTCTGTTCCACAGCAGGAAAAGTGTTCAAGCATGACTAAAGAAAGCCTTTTCTGGAGCGAAGCAGATGTGGTCCAAGCGACTGGTGACTTTGACCAAAGCCACAGAGTCAGTGAAGGCACTTTAGCTGACGTCTACAGAGGGCAAAGGCACGGGATGCCCTTAGCCTTCAAGAAGCTTAGAGAGGTGAGCCTGGTGGTTTTCTAGAGAGGGGTGGAGGCTGCACGGCGAGGCTGGGTCTTCATATTCCAGTGTCTTTCTCCACAGACAGCCTGCTCAGGTCCAGGGTCAGTGGAGAGATTCTTGAAGGCAGAGGTGCAGCTTTGTCTTAGGTAAGCTCCCCTTTGGAAAAGGCGGTGTTCAATTCTAACAGGTAGCCCCTGTGTAGTGCTTCCTATGTGCCAGGAGGGTGTGAAGTGCTCCGTGTTGTCTCTTCCTCGTCTTATAAAGCCACTAGTGCCATCATGGTGGCCCCACCTTCATGACCTCATCTAATCCTAATTACCTCACAAAGGCCCCGACTTCGAACAACATATTGAATTTGGGGATTGAGTTTTGAACACATGAACTTTGGGGGACACATTTTTCTTTTCTGTTTTGTTTTGTTTGGTGCCAGGGACTGAACTCAGGGGCACTCGACCACTGAGCCACATCCTCAGCCCTATTTTGTGTTTTATTTAGAAACAGGGTCTCACTGAGTTGCTTAGCGCCTCGCCATTGCTGAGACAGGCTTTGAACTCTGGATCCTGCTGTCTCAGCCTCCCAAGCTACTGGGATTACAGGCATGTGCCATTGCGCCTGGCCTGCTTTAGCCTTCTAAGTAGCTGGGTTACAAGTGTGCACCACTGTGCTTCAACATTTTTTTTTCTTTTTTAGTGCTGAGGATGGAACCCAAGGCCTTGCACATACTAGGCAGACACTGTATCAGGAAGCGACACCCCAGGCTTTCTAAAAATTTTTATTTTGAGAGAGGATTTTGCTAAATTGCCTAGGTAGACCTCAAAGTTGCAATCCTCCTGCCTCAGTCTCCCAGGTCACTGGGATTATAGGTAGGTGCTGCTGTGCCTGGCATTATTTTGATATATTTTCTTTTGTTCTTTCTCTTTTCATTTGTGGATATGAGTGCACACATGCACATACACAAATATACACATACACTCCATCAATCCTGGAAATATAATTCTGCTTCCACTTTGGCGTAGTGCCTGGGTGGAGTTGGCAGTCCTTTCCTCATTCATTTCTTGAGATAATGGAGCCATCCAGCCCTTTCCTAGGCTCCAGGGCGTGCAGATCTGAAGCAGTCAGTCCCTGCCTTGGAGAAGTTAATGGTCCAGTGGGAGACTGGCTGGTAAATAACTCATGGGCAAGACGAGTGTGGATAGAAAGTAGAGGAGGGTGGAGAGATGGGGTGGGGGAAAGTGGGGAGGCATGGGATGGGATGGGGTGTGACCCAAGGCAGAGGAGAGGTAAGTGAAGGGGGCGTTCTGAAAGCTGTCTCCGCGGCGAATGGTAATCCCAGCACTTTAAAGTGAAGATATTGGTGGGCAAGTGGTAGAGCACTTGCCTAGCATGTGAGGCACTGGGTTCGATTCTTAGCACCACATTAGATGCGGGAGGTAAGGAAGTATCCAGGAAGCTGGATAGGTGGTGTGCCCTTTGCAGACAGATGGAAAGCAGGTTTGGGACCTGCTGAGCCTAAGATGACATTGACTTGAGCATTAGGGTACAGTTAGACATTCTGGGGTGGAGCTGAGAATGGGGCCAGGAGTTAAGAGGTTTGGGATTGTTCCTAATAGCAGCACGAGGCACCTAAAGCAAGCTGAGGAGCTCAGCTTCAAGAGACCCTTATTTCAGAGGAAGGCAAAAGAGGAGGATTTTAGTAAAATAGTCTAAGACAGAGTGACCAGAGAGGAAGGAGGAGATCCAGGAGGGAATGGTGACTGAAACCCAATGGGAAAAGATTGTGGGGAAGAACTCCAGTCCCATAGTCAAACTGACTTGAGCTGGGTCCTGGCTTCACTGCTGAGTGGCTGTGGCCTTGGGCAAGTTCCCTAACCTCGAGGCCTCTGTTCCTGGAGATGGGTTGGTGAAGGTGTCACACTGCAGGGCAGTTCAGCAGGTCAAGGCCCTTTGAGGTTGGAGTATGTGGCACCTGGGAGGTAGCCAGTGGCCTTGTGGGTGGCGAGGGTGGAAGAGGGCTGGCAGTGAGGATCAGTCTTTGGCTCTTCTTGTCTGACTTGTCACCCTGCTCTGATGCCTGATTTCAGATGTTGCCACCCTAACATCTTACCTCTGCTGGGCTACTGCTCTGGAAGACAGTTTCACAGCCTGATCTACCCCTACATGGCAAATGGTTCTCTACAGGACAGACTCCAGGGTCAGGTAAAGGACTGGGTCACAATCAGAGAACAGGAGCAGGCAGTACCCAGTTAGGGAATCAAGGGTAAGGACTTTCGGGAAGGCAGAGGGGAGAAGGCCACTCAGGGAAGACCAGAGAGGGCTTTGAGAAGAGAAGATGGGTCAAGGGAGATAAGATCAGAGTAAATATCTAAAAGAAAAACTTGTGCAAAAATTATTTGACAAGAGGCATGTCATTCAAGTCAAGAGCAAGCCAGAGGTATGTGACAGTACTAATTATGTTCATCATTTGTCTGGTGGTATTAGCCAATGCAGCAGGATAAGAAAAATAATTAAAGAGTATGGATAAGTGGAGGTGAGTTTTTATTACAAATGTTAGTCCAATATATGCCTTTTTGCTTAAGTATTAATGGATTGTCCCTGAGAAGATATGTGAGGAACTAGTCCACTGGCTGCCTCTGGGAAGGATAGCTAAGTATCTGGGACACAGAATGGGAGGAAAACTAACACCATTTTCCCTTTGACACCTTTAGAGTATTACATCATGTGAATACCTGCTAAAATTTATAGTTTTTAAAATACACCTTCTGCTTATAAAATCCTCAGACAGGTCAGGGAGTTCCTCAGAACACAATTGTTGCTTCCCTTGGCAAGGACCAGACAAAACCATTAATTATGGTATACAAAGGGTCACCGACTGTTCTGAGCTCTCACTGTGTGGCAGACACCCTGAGAAGGGCTTTACGTGTCGTTTCTTTTTGGCCTTGCTACAACCAAAGAGGTACTCCCCTCATTTTCCAAAAGAGGGGTCTCTGGCACAGGGACAAAGTGACTTACCTAAAAGAGCACAGCTGACAAGTGTCTGAGCTGGAGCTTCAATTGGGTTCATCTGGCTCCGGATTTCGGTGTTTTTGAGAAGAAATCTATTAGCAGGGGTTTTCCAGGCCAGTTGTTAGGGGATGTGGGAGCTAAAACAGTGGTTGAAAAATAAGTGGTGATTTCGCCTGGGAGGTTCAGCATCCTGCACTCCTCTCAGTCCTTGTGAAGTACCCACAAGATGGGCGTAAGGCGCATGTGCGTGGTGTGCAAACACAGGCTCCCTAGCTTCTCTTCCTGGAGGGAAATCTCAGAGCTGCCCCTGTCGTGATAAAAATGACTGCTGTCGGGCTGGGATTGTGGCTCAGCGGTAGAGCGCTTGCCTCGCATGCGTGAGGCCCTGGGTTCGATCCTCAGCACCACATACAAAGCAATAAAATAAAGACATTGTGTCCATCTACAACTAAAAAAATATTAAAAAAAAAAAAAAATGACTGCTGTTTATTGAGCATCTACAGTGAGGCAGGCAGTATGGCTTATAGTCCCTGAATCCTTGCAGTAGTCCTAAAATGGGTAAATCTTTCCCTTTTCTTTTTCTTTCCCTCCCATGCTTCCTCCTTATTTCCCTTCCTTTTCTCTCTCTCATTTTCTTTCTCCCTCCCTCCTTCTCCTCACCTCTTCTTTCCTTGCTTTCATTTGAACCCAGGACTTTACACATAGCAGGTGAGCATCTACCACTGAGCTACATCCCCAGCCTGATGTATCTATTTTTACCCAAGGAAACAGCCTCAGAGACATTAAATGTCTTTTCCAAAGTCACAGGATGAGCTAGTGTGTGTCGGAGGTGGGATTTACACACAGGTCTGTCTGATGTCAGGTGCCATCGTACCATGTCAGTGAATCATGTGGCTGAGCCCTGTTGTGGGGACAGATGTGAGGGACTGGGGGAGAGAGGAGACCAGGACCAGGCCAAGAGGACCTTAGGAAGTGGCAGGCGTGACTGTTTCTACACCTTTTCTTTCTTTTAGGGTGGCTCGGAGCCCCTCCCCTGGCCCCAGCGCATCAGCATCTGCTCAGGCCTTCTCTGTGCCATTGAGCACCTGCACAGCCTGGAAATCATCCACAGCAACATCAAGAGGTGAGAGTCAGGCTGCATTGCCAAGGTCCTGGGCTGCGAGGCTGGGCCCGCACCTGTCCTAGGGTCCCCTTTCTCTCTCTGCCTCTCTTCTTTTTGCTTCTCTCTCCCCACCTTCCCTTCTCTGGGTATCTTCTTTCTCCTTATTATGCCCTCAAAGACCGTTGCTTCGGGGCCGTGTCTTCTGGTTACTGTCTGCGTGCCTGCCTGTGTGACTCCGTGTTTGTCTTTGTGAGCTGCTGTTTTCCGAGCAAGCCCTCCGCACTTCAGTACATTTCACTCTCCCCTCAGCAGCCAGTGTGGACCCCATTCTTGAGTTGTGGGCCATGGGATTTTGAGCTCCCTGATAAGGCTCTTCTTGGAGACCCGCACCCTGCTGCTTGTGTGTCACGGTGATAGCATCTTGTCGAGAGAGCTTCCTGCGCCAGCATCTCGGTGTCATGTGTCCCAGGATAAGAGATCACAGCATGGGTTTAAGGTTTCAGAAGATTCCAGGAAATCTGATAGAACCAGCTCTGGAACCATAAGTTCCCCCAAAGGTTTTTCTCCATTTGACACATGCAGATGTGGAAGCCCTTTCCTCGTTTCTCTCCCCTGATTTTCATTTCATTGCATCAACAATTATATTATCAAGAAAAGAGCTGGAAGGGCTCGAGGTCATTACTGGTGTAATGACTCATCAGTGGGCCTTTGATGTTTTTCTTTCTTTTTGCAGTGCTGAGAATGGAGCCCAGGCCCTTCTGCACGCGAGGCAAGCCCTCTACCACTGAGCTGCAGGCCCAGCCCAGCCGTTTCTTAGTTTGTTTCCTCCTTATATAGATCCTTAGCTGTAGGGTAACAGTTGACTAGTTGCTAGTTCATCTTTTGTTCCCCCCCTTTATTTAAAACATGGTGAGGGCTGGGATTGTGGCTCAGTGGTAGAGCACTTGCCTCACATATGTGAGGCACTGGGTTCGATTTCCAGCACCACATACAACAAATAAATTAATAAAACAAAAAGGTCCATCAACAACTAAAAAAAAAAACCATGGTTGAACATTTCCCCACATTGTGTATCATCCTGGTATTTAGTGACTCCTTAATCTGCTATAATTTACTCAATCCTTCCTAACAGTGAGTATTGGAATTGGTGTCTACATTTGAAGATACACATGTAGCCCAGCTTATCTCACCAATTTCAAATTCTTTCTCTGAGTTATTTCCCATCAATGAGATAAACGGGTCAAAGAATATTTTTATTGCTTTTTGTAAAATTTTTTGTTGCTCTTTTTATTTCTTAGGATCTGGGATAATATCTGGCTGATATTTTGACTTGCATTAGCCAAAGAGCTGGGGTCAGAATAGCTTTGAAAGGGACCAAGTTGGGCACACTGCACAGGCTTGGCAAGCTGAGCTGATCAGGGTTGACAGTTGTGGAAAGCAGGAAGGCTCCATCTCTGTGGCCACATTCCTGGGGCAACAAGACTAATTCTTAATTCCATCCCCATTTGCCAGAAGAAGTGAGTTCCCAGTGCCTTGCCTTTGCCTGACTGGTCTGGCGCAGGAGTTCTGTGTTGAGGGTCTTCAGTGACCCTACCACTTGCAGGGGCCGACATTGCCCCACCGCTACGTCGTCTTCCAAAAGGGTCTCCATGGCAAACCCTCCAGCTCAGAATGAGAAGATTCTCTCTGCTTTTCCACAGCTCCAATGTTTTGCTGGACCAAAATTTCACCCCCATGCTGGCTCATCCAATGGCTCACCTGTGTCCTGTTAACCAAAGGTCAAAATACACCATGATGAAGACCCACCTTTTTCAGGCCTCCGTAGCGTATCTGCCAGAAGATTTCATCAGGGTGGGGCAGCTGACGAAGAGAGTGGACATCTTTAGCTGTGGAATAGTAAGAGCTTCCTTCTCTGCTCAGACTTGGGCCTGTATTCGTTTGCTTTCCCACAGCTCCTTTGTAAACCCAGGATATAGTGGGTTCTGTTCCCAGTAGGGGTTTGGGGAGTGGGGCATATAGATGTGATAGACTGTACATGATCCAAAAAGGCTAAATTATTTCCTCTGTGACTTGTTAGAAAAATGTTTGCCAACTCTTGAAGTCATTCCTGACTGTCCGGATTCTAAAAGGCTACAGATATTATCTCCTGACTTCCCTAATTCCCCCCAGTCATCCATCCACTTGTCTATTTGTAGGTTTTCCCTCATTTGTTCATCCACTCTGCAATCTTCTATCCTATATCCGGCATCCATTTTTCCAACAGCCATTCAGTACCCATCTACCCAGCCAACATTCCTCCCTGCTACCACCTCCAACTTTGACCTTCATGACCATGTGCCAGGCCCCCCGGGTAATAATGTAGTAGCGACACATTTCCTCCCCCAGGAGCAAGTGGTCCAAACATAGCAGTCCTCAAACTATGTCTCTGTAGAACACACCCCAGTTCCTTGAGATCTCTATAGGATTGATGTGTGAAAAGGGTTTTATAGCCAATCATGTTTGGAAAATACTGGGTTAAACAAAGTTAAGCAGTTTTCTTTACCGTTGTGAATTCATCACAGAAAGGTATGCAGTTTCCTGAGTTCACTTGATCTTGTTTTCTCAGAGTATCTGTCAGCATCAGTGTTCCATGGAACCCAGCCTGGGAAACACTGGTTAGAAAAGAGTCAGCTTGTTTGGCCTCAGCCAAGCACAGACAGCTGCACCTTGGGCCTTGCCCTCTCTCTGCCCAGTCTTTTTTAAAAATTTTTATTTTTTATTTTTTTAGATGTTTATTGACCTTTATTTTATTCATTTATTTATATCTGGTGTGGAGAATTGAACCCAGTGCCTCACACATGCTAGGCAAACGCTCTACCACTGAGCCACAACCTCGGCCCCCGCTCCAGTCTTTTTTTGTTTTGTTTTGTTTTGTTTTTTGGTACTGGAGATTGAACTCAGGGGTACTCTACCACTGAGCCACATCCCCAGCCCTATTTTGTGTTTTATGTAGAGACAGGGTCTCACTGAGTTGCTTAGTGCCTTGCTGTTGCTGAGGCCGGCTTTGAACTTGGGATTCTCCTGTCTCAGCCTCTCTAAGTGCTGGGATAACAGGCTTGCGCCACTGCGCCTGGCTATGTTTTTTTGATATTTTTAAAATATTTTTTTAGTTACAGATGAAGGACATAGTACCTTCATTTTGTTTGTTTATTTTTATGTGGTGCCGAGGATTAAACCCAGTGCCTCACACGTTTGAGACAAGCACTCTGCCGCTGAGCCACAACCCCAGCCCCCCCTCTGCTCCAGTCTTGAACTCGGCCTTTCCTGTCTCTGACCATGGTGTTTTACCCAGTCACATCTGCCACAAGAGCCCTCATCCGTACTTCTGTGTGCCAGATTCAGCTTCCTTCTGTCTTTAGCTTGTTTAGCTCTGCTGGTTTCCTTGCCTCCCTTAGCCCATTTTGAGTTTTCCTGCTTGTTTAAGAACCAGCAGGCCGGGCATGGTGATGCATACCTGTAACCCCAGCTACTCAGGAGGCTGAGGTGGGAGGATTGCAAGTCCAAGGCCAGTCTGGGCAACTTAGTGAGACCCTGTCTCAAAGTAAAAAGTAAAAATGGTGGGATATATAGCTCAGTGGTAGAGCACCCCTGGGTTGAATCCTCAGTCCTGAAAAAAATAAACAAATAAAAAATTAAAAAAGTGAAAATGAACCCATAGGACTCCACTCCTAACTGCCAAGCACCTAGACCCAGCTGTTAACTTTCAGCCCTGTGGCCTAGATTATATCTGGGCCCCAGTTCTTTCGTCGGTAAAATCGGGGTAATGGTACATATGGAGAGTGATGGGATTATATGTGTAAACTGGTTAGCACAGTACCCTGCACACATCAAGATATTTATTTATTCACTACCACTGAGCTACATCCCCATCCCTTTTTCAAGGTCCAGGCCGGCCTCCATCTTGTAATCCTTTTGCCTCAGCCTCCTAAGTAGCTGGGATTATAGGCTTGTGCCACTGGGACCGGGTCTCAGCATTTTTTTTTTTTTTTTTTGATACAAGGGATTGGACTCAGGGGTACTCAACCATTGAGCCACATCCCCAGTCCTGTTTTGTGTTTTCTTTAGAGACAAGGTCTCACTGAGTTGCTTAGCACCTCGCCGTTGCTGAGGCTGGCTTTGAACTTGCGATTCTCCTGTCTCAGCCTCCCAAAATGCTGGGATTACAAGTGTGTGCCACCGTGCCCGGCTTCTCAGAATATTATTATTAGTTTTGGTACTGGGGATTGAATATCAGGGATATTTGACCACTGAGCCACATCCCAGACCTATTTTGTGTTTTACGTAGACAGGGTCTCACTGAGTTGCTTAGTGCCCCACCATTACTAAGGCTGGCTTTGAACTCGTGATTCTCCTGTCTCAGCCTCCCAAAGTGCTGGGATTACAGGCTTGCGCCACTGTGCCTGGCTCAGCATTTTTTGATGGGTACCGAATTAATTTTAATTTTAATTTTTTTTAGTTATACATGAACACAGTGTCTTTATTTTGTTTACTTATTTTTATGTGGTGCTGAGGATCGAACCCAGTGCCTCACAAGTGCAAGGCAAGCGCTCTGCCACTGAGCCACAACCTCAGCCCTACCTGGACTTTTGAATGGCTCCAGTCTCACTTGCTGCAGTGGGGCCCTCTGCTGCCCCCTCCTGACTACTGGGTCATTCAGCCAGTAAATGGACCTCTATTCCATCTTGGCTGGAGAAGAGTTTTGGGAGAAATATTTGACCCCATGGGTCAGATGTTCATTCCCGGAACAGTCACTTGTGCATGATCTCCATTTCACAATGAAGACACTGAGGCTCAGATTTTTTTTTTTTTTGGTACCGGGGATTGAACTCGGGGGCACTCGACCACTGTGCCACATCCCCAGCCCTATTTAGTGTTTTATGTAGAGACAGGGTCTCACTGAGTTGCTTAGTGCCTTGCTGTTGCTGAGGCTGGCTTGGAACTTGGTGATTCTCCTGTCTCAGCCTCCCAAAGTGCTGGGATTACAGACGTGCACCACCGTGCCCAGTGGCTCAGATTTGAATTATTTGTCCAGATATCACCTGAGCATGTGAGGAACAGTCAGAGTTTGAGTTCAGGCCTGTCTGACTCTAGAGCCCTTTACCAGCACACTTACCTGTGCTGCAAATTCTTGTTCAGAGGTTTCCTGTTTATTAAGACACGTGTCACGGTTTGTCAGTGTTATGGTGGCTTACAGGGGTACAGGGTTGAGCTTTTTTGTGAGCGGATGAATTAGTGAATAAATAATGGTAGTAAGTTCTATGGAAGAGAGTTGTTGCTGAGACTTTCTGTATAGAGTAGATACACTGCACATGATTCCTTCTTCCCCTGAGATTGACATAGCAATGCCTGCTGGCTATTTCTGGTGAGTTTTTTGTTTTGAGGAGGGTACTGGGGATTGAACCCAAGGATACTCTACCACTGAGCTACCTCCCCAGCCCTTTTTATTTTGAGACAGGGTCTTGCTAAGTTGCCCTGGCTGGCCTCAAAATTGCATCCACCTGCCTCAGCTTTCTAAGTCACTGCGATTATAGGCATGTGCCACTGTGCTTAGCTGCTGCTGGTATATTTTTTATGGTACTGTTTTTTTTTATTGGTACATTATAGTTGTACATAATGGTGGGATTCATTGTTACAAGTTCATACATGCACATGGTATAATAATATAATTTGGGCAATATCATTCCCCGGTATTTTCCCTTTCCCTCCCTTCCTCTTTACCCTGGTCCCTTTCCTCTGCTCTACTGATCTCCCTTTAGTTTTCATAAGACATTCCTCTCAAGCATCTTTCTTTTCCTTTTTCTTTTCTAATTTCTACATATGAAAGAAAACATATAGATTCTTGACCTTCAGAATTTGGCTTATTTTGTTTAACAAAATGGTCTCCAGTTCCACCCAGTTTCCTGCAAATGACATAATTTCATTCTTCTTTATAGCTGAATAAAACCCCATTGTATGTACATACCACAAAATGAAATGATCTTTAAAAATAGCATGTTGGAAGGCAGGCAAGGTGGTGCATTCCTGTAATGAGCAATTGAGGCCAGCCTCAGCAACTTAGTGAGACCCTGTCTAAAAGTTAAAAATAAAAAGGGCTGGGATGTAGCTCAGTGGTAAGGTGCCCCTGGGTTCAATTACAGTTCAAAAAAAAAAACCAAAAAACAAAAACATGTATTGGAGCTGGGCACAGTTTCACACAACTATAATCTCTGCTAGTTGGGAGGCTAAGGTAGGAGGATCAAGAGTTTGAGGCCAGCTGGGTGCATTGGCACGCACCTGTAATCCCAGCACTTTGGGAGGCTGAGACAGGAGAATCACGAGTTCAAAGCCAGCCTCAGCAATGGCGAGGCGCTAAGTAACTCAGTGAGACCCTGTCTCTAAATAAAATACAAAATAGGGCTGGGGATGTGGCTCAGTGGTCAAGTACCCATGAGTTCAATCCCTGGTACCAAAAAAAAAAAAAGAGTTTGAGGCTGCCAGGGCTAAGTAGCAAGATGTTGTTTGCCAAATAATAATCTCATACATACACACTTGACTTTTTGAATTCCATCCTCCCTGTTTTGCTGTCAGTCTGCTCGCAGCTACGTGACATCTTTAGTTGGAGGAGTATTCAGTGATGTTCCCCTGTCCCAGACTTTGAGCAAGCGTCTGCTGGCAAATGGCAGCGCCATCCTGGGGCTCAAAGTGCACTACAGAGAAGCTTCTTGTATGGCCAGGCTCTCCTGCTCACCTCATGCATGAGTGGCAGACCTGAACCTTGGCAGCTCCCTGTTCTGTTCTCTCCAGGTGCTGGCCGAGATCCTCACTGGCATCCCCGCTGTGGATAAGGACCGCAACCCGGTTTACCTGGTAAGGGACATAGTCTCTTCTAGCCAGTAGGCTGGTACCTGTGGGCCTCACTACTGTGTGTAGGGAGGTCTGGGTCCATTTTATACATACTCACGAGGCCTCAATCCAGGGTCTGCTTTGTATTTGTGCAAAATAGCTTTTACCACCCACCTCCACCAGCCAAACAATTGCTTTCTCACAATGATCAAATTTAGAATGAGTAGGGAAGACCCATGTCTTCTTCACCTATCAGGCGGTTAGACAGGGTTTGTCCTCAACTTGGTCAAAGTTAATTTCTGCCCATTTAAACAGTTTTCTGTAATAAAAGCAATATTTTTATAGGTCAAAGATCACACAGACACACACAAACACAGTGGCACTTCAAAAATGTGCTGACAGCTGGGTGTGGTGGTGCATGTCTGTAATCCCTGCAGCTCCAGAGGCTGAGATAGGATTGCAAGCTCAGAGCCAGCCTCAGCAGTGGTGAGGCGCTAAGCAACTCGGTGAGACCCTATTTCTAAATAAAATACAAAATAGAGATGGGGATGTGGCTTAGTGGTCAAGTGCCCCTGAGTTCAATCCCTGGTATCAAAAAAAAAAAAAAAAAAGCCAAGCGCAGTGGTGCACGCCTGTAATATCAGCACTTTGGAAGACTGAGACAGGAGAATCGTGAGTTCAAAGCCAGCCTCAGCAATGGCGAGGTGCTAAGCAACTCAGTAAGACCCTGTCTCTAAATAAAATACAAAATAGGGCTGGGGATGTGGCTCAATGGTTGAGTGCCCCTGAGTTCAATTCCCGGTACTAAAAAAAAAATTGTGCTGACATGGTAGGACTCTGCTCTGTGCTAGGCACTTTTCATGCATAATCTTTCAGAATCATCTCAAAATACCCACAATGGGGTCATGATGTTGGTCTATAGGTGAAGAATGTGAGTTCTGAGATTTATCTAAGACCTAAGAGTCCTATGTGTCAAGGGCACAATCCTGCATTGGGGCCCTTGGGCTCCAGATCTTAAGCTCCTGACCATGACACTTTTCTGACTGTTTAATTCTCCTGACAGTCCACCCATCCAAACTCACTATTATCCCCATCTTCCTGCTGAGAAAGCTGAGGCCAAGGTACAGTGGGTAGTGTGGTGCCCCACAGAGTCAGGGCAGGGCTGAGATTTGAGCCCATGTCTTCTGTGGAGTTGTTTAGGTGCTACGCTAGCCCGAGGTGCCTTCCTTGCCCAGATGTTGAGACCATTGGAAAACCATATGTGTGACCCCCAAATATAATGACTTAAATGAAAGAAGCTGTATGTGTGACCCCCAAACACCCTCTGGGCTCTGGGTGAGGAACCTGCTGGTGAGTTCAATCCCCAGTACCAAAAAAAAAAAAAAAAAAAAGAAAGGAAGAAAGGGCTGAGGCTGCAATGTAGTGGTACCGTATTTGCCTAGTGTGCATGAAGCCTGGGCTCCATCCCTGGCATGTACATGTACACACATACACACACCAAAAAAACCAAGACACAGAAAGCTAGAAATGAATAAATAAAAAACAAAACTCAGATATTAAACATTAGCAAGATGTCTGTGTTCTGACAGAGACATATCTCCACATGAAAAAAAGCAAGTTCCAAACAGTATAACGTAATCCCATTTTGGGTATCCAAAAAAAAAAGGAATAACAACATGTCATTTTTTTTTGGTTACTGGGGATTGAACTCAGGGGCACTTAACCAGTGAGTCACATACTCATCCACTTTTTGTATTTTATTAAAGACAGGGTCTTGCTCAGATGCTTAGGGCCTTGCTAAGTTGCTGAGGCTGGCTTTGAACTCAGCTCTTCCTGCATCAGCCTCTCAAGCTGCTGGGATTACAGGCGTGTACCACTGTGCCTGGCAATATATTTTCTTAATTGAAAATAGGGGATAAAAATAGGACATACTTGATAGGGTGTATTGAAGTTTAAATATTGTATGAAATGTCTAGAAGAGTGACTAGAATGTAATAAGCACAAATGTATGTTAGCTATTATTATTGTTTTAATAGCTCTTAGGCTATTGCTCACCCTTGTTATAAGTAAAAATATAATGACTTAAATGAAAGAAGCTGCATAGCAGAAAGTAATTTAATGCAAAATGGACACAGAGATTGCATTTGGAAAGGGGAAATGAGGGGACAAGTTAACTTTCGACCTCCAGATTTAACCACTTTGTTTAATTTAATATTTTTCTTTTTGGTGCTAGGGATTGAACCCTGGGCCTCTTGAATGCTAAGCATGTACTTTACCACTGAGCTACGCTCGACACTTACCTGATTTTAATTTTTAACAAAAACTTTTTCTAATAATGGTACTGCTTGTGTAGTAATGATTTCTACTTAAGTAACATTTTTATTTCAGTCACTCCATACACCTTAGAAATCTCAGCAGCACAGGGACTCCGTTCCTCTCTCCCTATCATCTCTTCCTACTGCAGGGATGGTCACTTGTCTAAAACCCTTGTTATTAAGGAGAATTTCAAAGCAAATCCCAGATATTATGTGGTCACACCCATAAGATAGTTATTTTCTAAGTTCTTTGACATGATTGAATAACCATTTCCTTATTAAGATTTCCCACATTGCCTCAAAACCTTCATTTTTCTGCAGTGCTGGGGATGGAGCTAGGGCCTCACACATGCTAGGCAAGCGCTCTACCACTGATCTGTACCCCCAGCCCCACAGTTGCTTTTTTTTTTGGTACTGGGGATTGAACTTAGGGGCACTCGATCACTGAGCCACATCCCCAGACCTATTTTGTGCTGTATGTAGAGACAGGTTCTCACTGAGTTGCTTAGTGCCTTGCCATTGCTGAGGCCAGCTCTGAGCTCGCGATCCTCCTATCTCAGCCTTCCGAGCTGCTGGGATTACAGGCATGTGCCACCGTGCCTGGCTCCACAGTTGCTTTTGAAAGGTGATTTGCTTAGCAGACCCAAAGAAAGTCCTCCCTACAGTTGTGTCGTTTCTTGAGGCTCTCTTCTCTCACGGCCCTGCCTTGCTTTGCCTTTTGTACATCATTGTGTTTTTGCAGAGTGAGTCAATAGTAGACTGCCACGGTCTGGTCTTGCTCTCTGTGTCCTTGTGGTATCTTCATTTGTTTCTCCGTTCCCCATGTTTCCTGTGCCCTGGCGGCTGGTGCTTCAGACTTGAAGTAGGTTTGTGTCAGTGCATTTCCTCCAGGTGCCCTGGGCTTGCAGTTGCCTGCATCACAGAGCCCTGAGTGTCCTCCTCTGAGTGCCCAGATTAGCTGCTGACTCTTCTGTTGTGAAGTCCCGTCATCCTGTCACAACCTGTTCTCAGCACTTCTCGCTGATGATGGCTAGATAAGATCTGTCTTAAACTGGGCCGGGTGGTGCACTCCTGTAATCCCAGCACTTAGGTAGGCTGAGACAGGAGAATCACGAGTTCAAAGCCAGCCTCAGCAACGGTGAGGCGCTAAGCAACTCAGTGAGACTCTGTCTCTGCATAAAACACAAAATAGGGCTGGGGATGTGGTTCAGTGGTCGAGTGCCCCTGAGTTCAATCTCCAGTACCAAAAAAAAAAAAAAAAAAAAAGATCTGTCTTTCCATCAGGGCTGCTACTTGTATCAATCTTTCAGTGCAATCACCCTGAGTAGTTTCTGATTCCATTCCAGATGGTGGTGACCTACACACCTGTCAATCATAAGCTTTGACTATTACTTATTCATTTGTTCACTTTGAACACCATTATTTAGTTATTTAATTTTGTGGTGCAGGGGATGGGACCCAGGGCTTCACCACTGAACAACACCCCCAGTTCTCATGGCACTTTTTAAAAAAGATAAACATTTAAAAGTTGGAGCTCACACAAGGGAAGTGTACAAATGCACCCCTTATCTGCTACAGGTTTCTCTCCAGGTATTGAGCATGTGGTTACTCTTCAGATTCTCATTGGCAGGATGGGGAGAGTGTGGTAGAGTGGGATTTGTGCATTTATTTTGGTTTTGAAGTAAGCATCATAACCCATGACTGATAATCTTTCAGTTATTTTTTCTGAATTGTAAACATATTTGTTGTGGTTTTTCTTTTTTTTTTTTTCTTTTTTGTCCAGGGATCCAACCCAGAGGTGCTTAACCACTGAACCACATCCCCATCCTTTTTTATTTTTTATTTAGAGACACGGTCTCTCTTAGTTGCTTAGGGCATTGCTAAGTTGCTGAGGCTGGCTTTGAATTTGTGATCCTCTTGCCTCAGCCTCCTATGTCACTGGGATTACAGTTGTGCACCACAGTGCCCTGGCACTGCCCCCCAGCACTCTCTTTTGATGGTTACAGCCCCTGTACTGAAATTCCCAGCTTTTCCATTCATTTCAGTTCTCTATTGGAGAACCTGCTGGCAATGGCAGTGCCCAGCATTCCATCTTCTGCAGGGCAGGCACAGGCAGGGGTAAACTTCCAAACCTGCTGCTTCATGTCCCTGACTTTGACCACAAGTTTTTTTTTTTTGGTACCAGGGATTGAACTTAGGGGCACTCAACCACTGAGCTACATCCCCAACCCTATTTGGTATTTATTGTAGAGACAGGGTCTCACTGAGTTGTTTAGTGCCTTGCTTTTGCTGAGGCTGGCTTTGAACTCCTGATCCTCCTGCCTTAGCCTCTCAAGCCACTGGGATTAACAGGGGTGTGCCACCATTCCCGGCTGACCACAGGCTTTTTCATGGGGACCTTGGTGGCCATGGAGGCAGAAAGAGCCCATGTCATTGTTAACAATACTTAAGTCATGAATATGAGTCAAGCACTCAGCCTACTGTAAGTGGTGTGCAAATGTTAGTTGGCACTGGAGTTTACCACCAATGGGCTATTCATATTGATTCTGCATCAGGTTTCCAACTGTGCTGTAGGTACATTATCTCGTTAATACTTGTGTTATTCCTAGGAGTAAGGTATTTTTGTTACCCTATTTTCCTGCTGAAGCAACTGAGGCCTAGAAAGGTCAGGCTCTAGTGGTTGTGGGATAAGTATACTACGGGATGCCTTGGGTGTGTTGGGAATTTAGATTCTCCACTTCCTGTGTGTTTCTCTGATGTCTGGGACCTGGGCATTTTATTTTGTTTTATTTATTTTTTGGTACTGGAGATTGAAGGGGCATTTTACCATTGAACTACATCCCTAGCCCTTTTTATTTTTTATGTTGATAGAGGGTCTCACTAAGTTGCTGAGGCTGGCCTCAAACTTGAGATCCTCTTGTCTCAGCTTCCTGAGTCCCTGGGATTATGGGAGTGTACCACTGCACCAGGCCTGGGCATTTATTTATTTTTTAAAAATTCTTTTTAAAAAAGATTAATTTATTTATTCTAATTAGGTTTACATGACAGAATGCATTTTGATTCATTGTACACAAATGGAGCACAACTTTTCACTTCTCTGGTTGTACACGATATAGAGTCACACCATACGTGCAGTCATACATGAACCTAGGGCATTGTTGTCCATGGCATTCCTGGGCATTTATTTTTAAAAGTCCTGTGGGGTATCGGAGAGGGTTTTGCCACTCAAGTGCAGTCCTTGAGGTGGGCGGGGCATGTGGGTGGCTGCCACACCCTGCCCCTCACAGGGACTTTCCACCCTTCTTCCCACAGAAGGATTTACTCCTCAGTGAGATGCCCAGCAGCTCCTCTTCACTCTGCTCCAGGAAGACGGGTGTGGAGAAGGCAGTGGCAAAGGAGATCTGCCAGAAGTACCTGGAGAAAAGAGCAGGGGCTCTGCCAGAGCACTGTGGGGAGGCCTTGGGCACAGCTGTCTGCCTCTGCCTGCGGAGGCGCAATGCCAGCCTGGAGGAGGTGAGCCTGGCCCGCAGCTGGGCCTCACTTCAGGGGCTGCCTGGGTCCATCTCACCAGGGCTTGCCCAGCATGATCTCAAACCGGGGCTGTCTTTGGTGACAAGTAGAAACTACTGGAGCCCTCATGAGAAAAAGAGCCAGTGGGGAGCCTGAACAGCGGGGAGCCTGAACGCAGGTGTGTCGCTGGGCCAGGCTCCCCATGCTTACAGAACTCTGCTGGCTTTCTCCAGAGGTGCTTCATTCCCTCTTCTCTCTGGGTCTCCCATTTTCTTTTCCTCCATCCTCTTTGTAGGGGTGGCATATAGCAGGATCTGGAGACCTACATGAAAACTCGTATGTGAAATCTGTAATTCACACCTGAACTTTTTTTGGGGGGAGGGTTTACTAGGGATTGAACCCAGGGGCATTTTACCTCTGAGCCACATGCCCAGCCCTTCCTTTTTATTTTTTATTTTGAGACACGGTTTTGCTAAGTTGCTAATGGCCTCCCTAGTTACTGAAGCTGGCCTGGATCTTGCGATCCTCCTGCCTCAGCCTCCTGAGACACTGGGATTACAGGTGTGCACCAGTGCACCCTGACCACACACTGAACTTTGAGAAGGCACTGAGGAAATGTGATTTGTTACTGTTATTAAAGGTCTGAATGGCCAAGTGCGCCCCCCCCAAAAAAAGATTTTCACATATGCCCTTTGTGTGTGCATGTGCGCACGTGAGCATGTGTGTGTGCAAAAGGTGGAATTAACGAATTTAGTGGTTCATTTGACCAAACAGCTGAGAGGACCAGCCTTGCTCTGCTGTCAGGGCAGTTAGACCCCTGGTGTGTCACTGTCATGTCTCTGTCTCTGGCCCTGTCTCCATCTCTTGCCTCTGCTCTGCTCTTTGTTGGGGCTACATGTTGTCCTTCTGTAAATGGATTTCCTGTGTTTGGTGAGAAGTCTGGTTGTGCCACTAGAAAGCAAAGGGCAGTCTTTCCAGCTCTAGGTGGAAAATTCCAAGGAAAGATTCCAGTTGGCGGCTTGGATCATGTGCCCAAACCTGGACCAGTCATGTGGCCAGAGGAATGGGGTTCTATGATGGGTCCATTTGGGCTCATGTGCTGTCTCTCGTTTATGGCTCTGGGGTGTGGGAGTCAAGTTCAGATCTTTTTCAAAGGCAGGATGCTGTTCTTCCAATAGAACAACAGCCCTTTGATGGTTCAGTGTCTCTCTCCCGAGGCGTGGGACCAGGGTTTTGGCTTTTGACTTTAGAAAGGGTTCTTGACAAGTGCTTTTCTCCCTCCTCCCCAAGGCACGTGGCTGTGTGGCTGTGGTGGAAGAGTGGTTCCGAAGTCAGGAGACCTCCCTCCCTTGGAGCGGGTTCTCTGAGGGCACGGGTGCTTCCTCCAATACCCCTGAGGAGACAGATGACGTGGATGATGGTAGCCTTGATGCTCTGTCCTCTGTGAGGGCCTCATCTGTCCCTGCAGAGCATGGAGAAGGAAAGCTGCAGGACACCAGGGGAGTGGAGGCAGATTCCTCTGAGGCCTGCGCTGACCCATGGGCTCCCGAGGATGGTAAGCAGGGAATGCCCTCCAAGTTCTTATGCACCCTCATTGGTGTGTCCCCAACTTCCACCCATCGTTTCTTCCTCTGTTGCCCTCTTACATTCCTTCATTTAGTTATCTGTCCATTCACTGACCATCTAGTTGCACAAAAAGAAACCCAGGAGTTATCCTTGACATGTCCCCCTCTTCCCTGTGCCCCTGTCCAGTCAGTTGCCCAGTTCTGTCCACTTGCTTCCTGAACCTCTCTCATCTCCATCTTCCCCTACCCCCATCCATAGTCTAAACTTCTGTCCTTTTTCTGGGATGACTGCACAGCCTGCCTGTGTCTTCCTTTAGCCACTCTGGTCCCTCCTTTACCAGTTCTTTGTTTAGAAGCCAACTAGAGGGGCTGGGATTGTAGCTCAGTGGTAGAGCGCTTGCCTTGCATGGGTGAGGCCCTGGGTTCGATCCTCAGCACCACATACAAAGCAATAAAATAAAAACATTGTGTCCATCTACAACTAAAAAAAATTAAAAAAAAAAAAAGCCAACTAGAGTGATTTCTATGTTTATTTATGTATGTATTTATTTCTGTGGTGCTAGGAATGGAACCCAGGGCCTCACATATGCTAGGCAAGTGCTCCACTGAGCTACACACCCAGCCTTAGAATGTTTTTTGGTATTAGGGAATTGAACCCAGGGGTGCTTATCAGTGAGCTACATCCCTAGCTCTTTTTATTTTTTATCTGGAGACAAGTTCTCATTAAGTTTCTTAAGGCCTTGCTGTGTTGCTGAAGGTGGCCTTAAACTTGCAATCCTGTCTGTCTCAGCCTCCAGAGGCCTTAGAGTGGTTTTTTTTGGGGGGGTACCAGGGATTGAACTCAGGGACACTCGACCACTGAGCCACATCCCCAGCCCCATTCTGTGTTTTATGTAGAGACAGGGTCTCACTGAGTTGCTTAGTGCCTCGCCATTGCTGAGGCTGGCTTTGAACTCAAGATTGTCCTGTCTCAGCCTCCCTAAGTGCTGGGATTACAGGCTTGCGCCACTGCGCCTGGCTCTTAGAGTGGTTTTAAAAAACAAAGTGCTCACAACACACCCTGTTTAAAGTCCTCATATCAGAGACCAAGTCAGAACTCTTCCCATGAAGGGCCTGTGTGTCTCCCTGCCTACCTCTTCACTCTCACCAGCCACTTCTAAAGAGACCTTCTGTTCCTGCAACTTGGGTCCAAACATCCCAGGCTTCCTTCTGCAATAAACATTAGGAAGACCTTTTTAATGAAGTGTCCTGGTCCCCTTGAAATGTGGCTCAATAAATATCTAGGCTTGTACCACTCCTGCTGCTGCTCTTCCCACAGTGGGGAAAGAGGCTATTGTTGTGGACTCCAAACCACCTTCCACAGTAGAGAGGAGCATGGGAGCCCCCTCCTGTCTGGAAAGGTGGGCCTCCCTGCAAAGGAAGAAGGCATGAACATGCTTGTTATCTGAGGCCTGGGAGACTGACTTAAGGGAGACTGACCAAATCTCACTTTCAAAGAATTGTAATAACCTTTGTTCAGGTTGCTCTTTTTTACTTTCCATTGAATTGTAGCTACAGAGACTTCATGGAAAGTTGAGATCAATGAGGCCAAAAGGAAATTGATGGAGAACATCCTGCTCTACAATGAGGAACAACTGGACAGCACTGAGCTCTTTGGACCGTGATAACTGGAGTACAGCTGAGGACCCTTGTCCTCAATTGCAAAGACAAGTGTCCAATCAAGGAAAAGGTCTTAGGCACACTCCAGGTTCTGCCAAGAAACAAGCATTAGCTTTCCATTATGGAAGGGAAAGAAACTTCCATTTCACCAGAGTGAGTTAGGGGACAAGGGATCTCAGCTGTTACAGACACAAAGGTCCACAAAGTGTTCTTTCTGTCTGGGATTTGTTAGTCAGAGCTGGGTATCAGAAGAGACTGAAGCAGAGGCCTGGTACATGGGCCCAGGATGTGGGTGATTTTGTGGTTCTGGGGAGCCCATGATGATATCCATAGCAGTAAAAGCTGTCACCCCAGCAGCTCTCAGCTCTTGACAACTGATGGAGCAATTCTGCAATGCTGATGGCGACTTCCAGAGTTAAGACCTGTGAGTCACATTTGCCAACATTACCACCTTCGAACTTGCATACACTGAAAGGTATTCAACTTGTGTTCCAGTCAAGTTCTTGACTCACTCTCAAGGTCTCAGATGTTACAAATGCCAGGCATTTGGCAAAGGACTCTCTGGGCTTTCTAACTTTCTCTTGGTAATCTTGCAACTTGCAGGTATTTATTAAGTGCCCGCTCAGCACCTATATCCTCCCATCCTACTGATGTTCGTATATTTAAAGGAGATTTTATTCTGAGTCTTTGTGTTATTTATGGCTGGATGAAGAATTAGGAGAAAGAACCTTGTGTCTGATTCCGCTGCTGTGGAAGTCATTTAGTTTCTGGGACCTCATTTTCTTTGTAAGTGATACACCACCTGCTCATTCTCCCTGCCTCAGTTGTAGGGAGGAACATGTGCAATGGCTACAAAAGCACTTCAAAAACGCACTTGTCCTATTTTATAAAATAAAGTATTAAGTGTGTATTTCTGTCATGTTTCCAATGTTTATGCACTGGGTATATTTTTGAAAAATCATGTTGCAAATCTATTTGCAGGAAACAAATGCTATTTTTAATGCACTAAGAGAAATGTCATATTTAAAATAATTCTGTTTTTTGTGAAATAAAAAATATTTGTAAATCCAACGTATATCTTATAGTTGTTTTTGTGTCTGGATGAATTTAAGGTGCTTGCCTTAATATTTTCAATTTTCCATGGGTTTATTCGGATATAAACCTCACCATAAGTCAAGGAATATTTACATAATCAGTTCCTCAGTGGATATTAAAGTAGTTTTAATCTTTCTGCTACTGTTACCTTCTAAGGATCTTGCACTAATATACACATCTATCAGCTCTGTAAGGGATATGAAAGCATCTGGCAAGGGGGGCCCTAGCGCTGAGACTCCTCACCCTCAGGGGTCGGTCTGGCTTGAGGAACTGCGGCCCGGCCTCAGCTTCGCGCTTTCCAGCCCCACGTGAGTGGCTCCACCCCATCTGGCTTGTGACCAATGCACAAGCTTCGTAAGGCGTACGGTCCCGCCTCCACGCCGTTTGACCAAGAGGAGAGCTCCGTCTTGCTGGGAGTCCCGCCCTTTGCCGATCCGAGCAATGGGCTCTGTCCGTTCGGCGCAAGCCCCTCCCCCGCCGCTTGCCGGGCCGCGGGCCGCAGGGCTCGTTCCGGGGGGCGGGCGCCTCGGCGGCCGGAGTGGTCGCAGCGCGGGCGGAGGCCGGGCCGGGCCGCAGGACGAGGGCGGGGGGCGAGAGGGCGCCCGGGCGGCGCGGCCGAGCTGGAGTCTGAGCCGCGGCGGCAGGGGCGGCTGGGCGGGGTAGGGGGCTGTCCTGAGGCGGCGGACGGGGGCGCCGGCGGCTCCCGGGCGGCTGCGGCTGGGGCCCCTTTCGGCCCGGGCCGGGTCGTCGGGGCCGCTGGAGCAGGGCGGGCTGCCGTGTGGGGTCGGGCCCTGCCCTTCGGCCCGCCCTCGGCGGCCAGGGCCTCCGGGCCGAGCGCCCGGCCCGAGGGCTGCGGTTCCGGCCGCCATGTGTGGACCTTAAAGCGCCTTTGGAAGCGCTTTGACATCTGTGAAGGGCTTTGTATTGCAAACTAAATTGAAGCGCTTAGCAGTCCCGGAAGCGCTTTGAGGTCTCCGAAGTAGCGCGGTGCAAACAGAAGCGCTTGGTGATCCCGGAAGCACGTTGTGGGTTTAGGAGCCAAACCGAAGCTTTTAGTCAATCTCGAATCGTTAGGACTTCTCCGAAGCGCTTTGGCATTTCTGAAACCTTGAGAACTGTGATGGGCAGTGGAAAGAAGAGGGAAAGGTCAGTGAGGCCAGTCCCTGGCCTTGACCTTCTGGCTTGCCTTCTCCAGGGGGTCGGGGGTGGCGGGAAGGCTGGTGTTGGAATCCAGGCCCCTTTTGCCTTCCAGGTGCCCATGGCGTCGGAGCGGCGCAAGGTCAAGTACCACTGGAGCAGCACTTCGGAAGGGTGTCCCAGTAAGCGCAGCTGCCTCCGGGAGTCCAGTGATGTGGCCCCCTCCAGCCGGCCAGCTCACAGCTCTGCGTCGCGTTCACGAGGGGGCAGCAGCTCCAAGCGCCTGAAAGCTCACAAGGAGGACGATGTGGCCTGCTCGCCGAGGTTATCCAAGAGCTCATCCCGCCGCAAAAATTCCTCTTCCTCCTCCTCCTCCCATTCCTCGGGCCCAGGTGTGGGCGGGGCCGCCTCCAAAGGCTGCCTGATTCGGAGCGCTCGGGCGTTCCTTTCGTCGAAGAAATCCTCCATGCGCCCTGCCAACCCCTCCCTAGAAGCAATGGCTTCTCTAGAGGAGGAAGCCTGCAGCCTTAAGGTAGGTGGCTGCCACACCGTGCAGTCGGCGAAGCTTCTTCCACGTGGCTTGAGAGGTTGGGGATGGGAACTTTGGTGGGAGGAGACTAAAAAGGATCTTGTCCTTCAAGGTCTCTGGGGTCTTCCCTACTCCACCCAAATGCGGAAGACCGAGAAGTCCGCTAGGGGTGGCCTGAAGTTCCCTAAAGAGGCACTTTTCAAACTTGGTAGCCCTGTGGAACTACTTGGAAAGCTTTAAAATACTTGTGACTTCTTCCCACCCCAGAGAAGGAGATTTCCTTGGACCGAGGTGTTGTCTGGGCTTCCACATTTTTTACCTGCTCCTTAGATAATTGTAAATGTGCAGCCAGGCTGGAGAATCACTGCAGTAGAAGGTGAATTGCATGCTCAAGAGACAGATGAATCTGTTTTAGTTGGTCATTTTAAGGAATGGTTTCTTTGTACTTGGAGCCACTCTGAAGCGCAGAGCCAAGGAATTCCGTTGTTGGTGTGGCTTTGCACCAAAGTCATGGTTTCCAGCATTTTGGGGTTTTGCTTGGAGGTGGTTTTTAAGTTTGGTCTTTTTCTTTCCGGAGAAGCCTAGTTTCCCAGTGGAAACACAAGAGGGTTTCATATGTGCTTGAGGCCGGCTGAAGTCTTTGAATCAGACTTTGAACAGGTATTCATTGAGGGCCTAGTTTGTGTGGTGCAGTGTCATAGGTGTGTGGAATTCTTCTGTAACAAAGACCAGTCTCCAGTTTGCATTGTAAATTTTGGAGCTTCAGGCCTGAAAGAGTGAGGGGTACTCTGCATGTGCCAGAGTGGAAAAAGTCTTTTTGGGGTGAATTGGATTTCCCCCGGAGAGAATTATTATACAGAAACAAAAATAGGCCCTAAGGAAAGTAGGTTCTCCTGCTCTCCAGAAGACTTGCAGGGGGGTTTCTTGTGAGGAGCTGAGAAATGAGACTGTATTTGGCTGTTTATCTTGGGGAGCCCTTTTCCTAAGTGCCAGGTTTTATCTGAACTCAGCACGCGGATTTTTTTTTTTAATTAACCAATTAATGAGTTGAAAAGCTGTCTGGCATAAGAGTATGGAATATGATTCAAATGTAAATCAGGTATATATGGGGTTTTGCTCATACAACTTGTCATTAATCCCTCCAAGTGGACTTGGGCATGTTATCAAATAATAGTTGATTACATTTAGCTTCACTGACAAGCCTCATGCCAGGTGGAGGAATTTAAGTCTGTCAGGTGTGCTGACACGAAACCTGGTGGGGCAGGAATTCATCTTAGTTTCTGCATCCCAGACTGAGGCTGTCCTGATTGAGATGTAAGACTGGAGGGTGTGGCCAGGGGTAGAAGTGCACACCTGTTATCCCAGCAACTCTGGAGGCAGAGGCAGGAGGATTGCAAGTTTGAGGCCAACCATTAGCAATTTAGCAAGACCTAAAATGAAGACTAGAAAGGGCTGGGGGTTTAGCCTCAGGGGTAGAGTGTCCCTGGGTTCAATTCCTAGTGGGGTGGGGTGGAGTTGAGAGTGTGGCCTCTGATCTGGACGGGTCTAATCCTAGGGTGAGTCCACCTTTTTCTCATCAAAGTCAAAGGAGTTTTAACCATGCAGGGCACACCTGTAATCCTAGAGACTCTGGATAGGGAGGCAGAAGGATTGCAAGTGCGAGACCAGCCTAGGCAACTTAGTTAGATATTGTCTCAAAATGAATAGGGCTTGGGGTGTAGGTTTAAACCATATTGCTGCCCCCCCCAAAAAAGGGAAAAAGGTAAAGTTCTCTTGATGGCAGAACCCAGTTTAATAGTTTCAGTAAGCACCTGAGGGTAATTGTGTACCAGGTGCTGTTGGATCCTTGAACTCTGATTACACTGTAGTGGGAGGACTGGAGGTCACATGACTGTCCCACAGTGTGGTATGATGGGGCAGAGAGTTCAGGATGGATGGATGCTGGAGAGCTAGGCAGGGCAGATTGCTGCAAGATTTTAGTAGCCAAAGGAATTTGGATTTTATTCTAAACAAATTTGGATTATATTCTAAGCCATTAAAGAGTTCCTATAGAGTTCTATACAGAGGAAAGGCAAATTGGCATTGTAGCAAGACTGTCACACTGAGGGAAGATATTATCAATCTAATTGTCTATTTCTAGTATTGCTAAGGTCTCCCTAGAGCTGTGTTTATGTCTCTGGTATCTTTCTCCTCCATCCACATCTTTCAACTTGTACTGTAGTCCTGTGGGAACTTGTTTGTCTGTTAAAATCCTAAGGTTTTTAAGCAAGCACACCTAAGGGGCACTGACAGAAAGACCACACCCTTCCAAGGTCACCTTGCCTACCTGTCCTCCTGTGTCTGTTCTGTAAACTTTGAGGGGTACATATTTGGCTTTGTGTGCCCCACAACCTTCACAGCTGTGTGTACCAGGACATGGAACATTCAGAAGGCAGATGTTGAATATTTTTAGTGGTGCTGGGCATTGAACCCACAACCTCATGACTGATAGGCACTCTGCTAGCTGTCACTGAGCCACACCCCAGCCCCTGGGCATTTCAGAATCAGTAGGGATTCCTGATGCCCAACCTCACTATCCTTTGTTGGCTCCAGGGTAATTGAGAAGTTTTCTCAAATTCTAATGTTCATAGTATTAGTTTTTATTCACTTTTTTTAAAAAAATTAATATCATTTGGCATATTTATGAGGTAAATGTAATATTTCGGTGCATGTATACAATATCAAATGATCAGATCAGGGTAAATGACATCCATTGCCTAAAACAACATTTCCTTGTGTTGGAAACGATCAGAATCCTCTTTATGACCTGGAGGTGTGGCTCAGTGGTCAAGTGCTTCCACCTGGGTTCAATTCCTAGCATTGGCAAACCAGAAGGTGAAAAAGACTTGTAGACTTTACATATTGAATTCAAGTTTATTAGTCATAGAATGTAAAATAAATGTGTTACTCAGTGATAGAGCACATACTCAGCATGTGCAAGGTCCTGGGTAGTAAAAAGCCTCTTTACTAGCTGTTTGGAAATACATAGTTGTTGTCAATCAGGGCTTTTCTTTATGCCCTTGATGCTGGGGAATTTGGAGAAAGGTGGAAGATGATGCTTAGAAATTTGGGATTTATTCTGTAGACAAATGCAGCACCATCGAAGGGTTGTAAGCAGAGGTAGGACATCGGGGATCTTCTGGAGAAGAGACACGAGGGAGCAGGAAGGGAGTTGGTTAGAAAGTGGAAATTGTTCTAGGCCACGAGTGCCGGAGCCACGTCTCTAGTCATCTTTCCTCTTGCCTTCAGAGATGCTCAATTCACCATGCGATGCTGCCAGGAAAAAAACAGGAATTGCTCCTTTTTAAGCCAGGTGATTTATTTTGCACTTTCTGTCTAGGGTCTGCCTCATCCTAACCTTTACAGGTTTCTGTCACCTGTTGAACTTGCCCGGTGACCTTCATTTGGTTCTCATTGCCTCTTGCCTCAGCAGCCTTTGTTAGTGTTTCTCACTCTCACAGTTTCTCTACTTTTCTACCTTGGTTTCCAAGATGTTAGGAGAGCTTCAGTTTGAATCCTGTTTCTGCCACCCACAAGCCATGTGGCAGTTTCCCTCTCTATAAAAGAGGGATGACAGCCGTGGCAGCTCTGTTCATTATAAATCCCTGCAAAAATGGATTAGCATATAAGCATAGTCCTAATTTTTCTTTCTCCCTCAACTACAGTCTTGATCTTTATACCTGGAGTTGGCCAACAGCTGATGCGTAGATTGAAGGTAGCTTGCTAGGTCCTCTCTGTATTTAAAATTTTGGAAGACTCATTTTAAAAATTTGACTCTAGGCTGAGGTGTAGCTCAGTGGTAGAGAGCTCGTCTGGCATACAGGAGGCTCTGTTGCAAACCCTGCAACACAAAGCACATTTATAACTCTGGAATGGGGGGTATGGCTTAGGAGTAGACTGTGTGCTTAGCATGTAGAGGTCTTGGGTTCAGTCCCCGTACCACAAAAAAACACCAGACCTGGAACTTAAAATTTGGGTAATGCTAGCTGGGCGTGGCGGTGCACGCCTGTAATCCTAGCACTTTGGGAGGCTGAGACAGGATAATTGCGAGTTCAAAGCCAGCCTCAGCAAGGGCGAGGTGCTAAGCAACTCAGTGAGACCCTGTTTCTACATGAAACACAAAATAGGGCTTGGGATGCAGCTCAGTGGTCTAGTACCCCTAAGTTCAATCCTGGGTACCCCCCAAAATGGGATAATGCTGCTTCTCTTCTCTCCCACCTCTGGGGGGCGTCAGGGAAATGGAACCCAGGACCTTGCATGTGCTAATAAGCAGGTGCTCTACCACCCAGCTGCATCTTTTGTTTTACTTTTCTGCTTAGCACATGTAACACTCTGACGCAGGCTGCACTTGTTCGCCTTGCCAATCCTCTGGTTTTTCCTTCCCTCACCAACTGGACTATAAGCTCCAGGAAGCAGGTGATTTTGTGTCTGTTATAGCATTTTAAGCCCCCAGATCTAGAACAGTGCCTGCTGGTGATGGTTAGTGCTGAGTACTTGCTGAATGACTGAGGAGTACATTAAAGATTTCTGGTTTTATTTGGAAAAACCAGAATCCATAACTCTGGGTGTGTTCTCCCAAATGGCCACAGTTGGCTTGAGGTGAAGAGCAACTGCCCCTCAAGGGGTCCCCTTCAGCCTGCCAAAGACCTCACCTTCTGTGTTGCCTTGTACCTGGCCTGGGGGGAGCAAGCGGGCAGAAGTGGAGAAGCAGCTGAAGACAGGACAGGGGCTTTAAAGGCTGAGTCCCAACACAAAATGGGACTGGGACAAGGGTGCTGCACATGGTGGAAATAGGACATGCCATTGAGTGTCTAAGAGGCTGTGATGGGCCAAAGGTGGCAGGGAGCTGGTGATAATGAGAGACATAGGCACTGCAGAGGTAGACTTGGAAGTTGGCTGTACAGCAGGCCCAGCGGTCATCAAGTTTATTTATTTTTAATATTAGATTTTCATTTCACTTTTTTTTCATGTGCAATGCCCTGAATAGAATCCAGGGCCTTGTGCATGCTATACAAGTGTTCTACCACTGAGCTACAGCCCCAGCCCAGGGCTGCTGCTTTGCATTTATTATAGCTTTGGCATCAGAGCAGTCTCATGATTTTTCTTTTTTTTTGTGGTGCTGTGGCTAGAGCCCAGGGCCTTGTGCATGCCAGGGGTGCACTCTACTATTGAGCCACACCCCAGCTTGCAATATCATTTTTAAAAAAGCCATGGTATTTTGTAGTGTCTACTTGTTTAGCCAATCCTGTATTAATGGACATCGACTTGGAGTAAATTCCATTTGTCTGTAGTAGAGGGAAAAAATCAGTAATTTAGGTATAGGATTCCTTTTTTTTTTTTTTTTTTTTTAAAGAGTGTTTGCTTTTGAGAGGAATTTAATGAGAGTCAGAGCTGCAAATTATAGGGGCTGTAAAAAAAGCACTGGGATAACGGTAAGTCCAGGTCATAGGGAGATTTGGAGTTCTACCCTTTTGGAATGGTTCTTTGGGGAAGATTTTTCTGGAGGGTTCTTTTTTGGTTTGTAACTCAGGGATGCTTCAACACTAAGCCACATCCCCAGCCCTTGTTATATTTTGTTTAGAGACAGGGTCTAAGTTGCTTAGAGCCTCACTAAGTTGCTGAGGCTGGCTTTGAACTTGTGATCCTCCTGCGTCATCTTCCTGTGCTGCTGGTATTACAGGCATGTACCATCACACCTGCTTATGAAGCGTTCCTTTTTTTTAGTTGTTGCTGGACCTTTATTTTTTATTTATATGTGGTGCTGAGAATCGAACCCAGTGCCTCATACATGCTAGGCAAGTGCTCTACTACTGAGCTACAATTCCAGCCCCTTATGGAGTGTTCTTAATGGCAGGCTGGTATTAGACTGGATCTGAGTTTTATAGCAAATTAATATTGTAGATAGTCTAGTTTTTTCTTTTTTTTTTCCTTGGTACTGGGGTTGGATCCCAGGGGTGCTTTACCACTGAGCTACATCCCCACCCTTGTTATTTATGTATTTATTTTTGGTACTGGAGATTGAACTCGGGGGCATTCAACCACTGAGCCACATCCCCAGCCCTATTTTGTATTATATGTAGAGACAGGGTCTCACTGAGTTGCTTAGTGCCTCACTGTTGCTGAGGCTGGCTTTGAACTCGTGATTCTCCTGTCTCAGCCTCCCAAAGTGCTGGGATTACAGGTGTGCATCACTGCACCTGGCTAGCCTTGTTATTTTGAGGCAGGATCTTGTGCAGTTGCTGAGGCTGGCCTTGAACTGGCGATCCTCCTGCTTCAGCCTCATGAGTTTTTGGGATTACAGGCCAGTGTCACCATGCTAGGCCAGTCTAGCTTTCCTAATGGACTGCTGGAGTGAGTGGGGCCTGAGAGGCTGAGACTTCACTTAGGTCTCTAAGGACATGGGCACGGAGGGTCTTGAGAGAGTGGTCCTCTTTCCAACACCAAGGTTCTGGTTTGGGGGGAAGTGATGTCGAGCATTAAGAAGGCTTGCGGTTTGATGGGAAAGCTCACTGAGGACTCCAAAGACTGGAGTCTGTGAGCAGTTGGCGTTCCTTGGAGCAGCCCTTTTGGAAAAATCACCAGGTCTTCAGGTTTCCTTGGCTCTTACATGTGGGATGGGGCTGGCTGGTTTCTAGGACTCTTCAGTGGGGATCCTGTGAGCCACTGTTTGGTGTCTGTTGTGAAATATGTGCTGGTCCTGGGCTTCCAAGAGCTGCAGTCTTGTATAGTTTGTCCATCTCAGCTGTTCCTTCCTGCTGCAGTAAGAGGGGATCATCTGATGAGCTGAGGAGATGGACAATTAGAATAGTCGCCCTGCAGTTCAGTCCCTTTTACAGTGGCACTAGTCAGTGGGTGGGATGAAACCACCCTCCTGAGAGTGTCCTTAGCGATGCTCACTTTCCATTTGGCTAGTGGAACCATTGCTGATGTGCCATTTGCCAAGTGCTTCGTGTATGAAGTTCTCTTGGGACCACCTTTTCTACGTCTGTGTTTCTTTTTCTTGCCAGGTTGAGTCCAAAGATAGTTCTCGTAACTCCATGAACTCTGAATTTGCAGCTGAAGCTGAGGGTCAGAATGATGGGATGGAAGAACCAAACAAGGTCCAGAAAAGGAAGAGGAATAGGCTTGGGGACCAGGGTTCCACAGTGATCTATCTGAAGGCTATACAGGGCATCCTGGGGAAATCCATGCCCAGAAGGAAAGAAACTGCCACCCCTAGGGTGAAGCTGAGCCCAGGAGAGCGTCCTAGCCATACTGAAGGACCAGGACCAACCAGGAGTGTCACAGTCACTCCTCCTCAGAAAGAGAAAGAGTCGCCCCCAGAGGTCAGAGCAGAGGAGGAACCGCCGGACAGGAGCAGCTTCTGTGACAGGAGAGTGATTGTGGATCCTCAGGAGGAGCCTGCTGAGGAGCCACTTCATGACCGAAGGACAGTCATTGACAAGCCCTCTCCCCTGCTAGAATTTTTGGATGACTCTGACACTCATTTAGAAATCCAGAAGGTAAGTATAGGTAAAGCGTGCACCAAGCGTCTGGTTGGAAGATCACTTGATTAAATGAATTTAGTTTTTCTAATTTGATTCTGAATGATACTTAATTTATGTATGTATGTATTTTTTTGTGGTGCTGGGGATCAATCCCAGGGCCTCATGCATGCTAGGCAAGCACTCTACCCTGAGCTTCATCTCCAGCCCTCTAAATGTTATTAATTAAAAGCAGAACTTAACCAGGACTCCAGGAAGCAAGGTGGTGGTTGTCGTCCAACATTTTTAGTTGTAGATGAACATAATACCTTTATTTTATTTATTTTTATGTGGTGCTGAGGATTGAACCTAGTGCCTTACCGTTAGGCAAAGTGCTCTACCACTGAGCTACAACCCCAGCCCCCAACATTCCTTTCAGAGTTAATAACAACCCTCAATTCACTGCTTCCTCCACCCCATTTATGTGTTTGTTAGAATATGGGTTTGACTGCTGTAGCAAAGCCCAAAATAGATGTGGCTTTAATTGTAGAGGTTGGGCTTAAAAAAGTGATGGCTCCCCAGCATCGTGGACCTGCTGCCATCCCTCCACACTGTCCATCTTTTGGTGTGAGATGGCTACTTTGATAGGTTTCAGAGTTTATGATATGAACACTTGGCCAGTAGGAAGAGAAGAGTAATGCACTTCATCCCTCTTTTTTTTTTTGGGGTACTGGGCATTAAACCCAGGGATACTTAACCTTTGAGCCACATCCCTAGTACTTCTTATATTTTATTTAGAGACAGGTTCTCACTAAGTTGCTGAGACTGACTTTGAACTCATAATCTCCTGTCTGAGGCTCCCAAGTCACTAGGACTACAGGAGTGCGCCACTGTGCCCAGCTACTTCCTCCCTCTTAAAGAGCGTGGCTCCAGCCAGGTGCCATGGCGCACACCTGTAATCCCAGTGGCTCAGGAGGCTAAGACAGGAAGATCGCAAGTTTGAGGCCAGCCTCAGCAATTTTGCAAGGCCCTAAGCAACTTAGACCCTGTCTCAAAATCAAAATAAGAAGGATTGGGAATATGGCTCAGTGCTAAAGTACCTCTGGGTTCAATTCCCGATACCCAAAAAAAAAAACTGTGTGTCACATCTGTTCAGACCTACTGAGAAGAGCTGGAAACTTGGCTAACACCTAGTGCAAGGAAGACCAGAAAATAATCATCAGGGCAGACTTGCACCCAAATTAGCTTCTGTGGGTATAATGGAGAAATACTGGAGAGAAACTAGTGATTTTTAACATAGCTTATGTGAGGGGGAGGGGATTATTCCTCGGCTGTCTCCATTTCTACCCATTGTCTTTTTTTTTTAAATGTATTTTTAGTTGTAGATGGACACAATACCTTTAATTTTATGTGGTGCTGAGGATTGAACCCAGTGCCTCACATGTGCTAGGCAAGCTCTCTACCACTGAGCTGTGATTCCAGTCCCAATTTCTGCCCATTCTTCACTGGTGCTCCTCAGTGGCAGCCTGTTTCAGTCAGCTTTCTTGCTGCTGTGACTAAAAGGTGTGATGAGAAGGAAAAGTTTATTGACTCATGGTTTTAGAGATGTCAGTCCACAGATGGCTGACCCCATTGTTGGGCTGGAGGTGAGGTAGAATGGTGAAAGAGTGTGGTGGAAGAAGGGAGCTCAGGACATGGCAGCCAGGAAGCAGACAGCCCTGCCCACCAGGGATAAAATAAACCCCACAGGTGTGCCCCTGTGACTCACCTCCAGCCACACCCCACCTGCCTGCAGTCACTACCCATTGAATCCCTGTCAGAGGATTAATACACTGATGAAGGCTCTCCTAACCCAATCACTTCACCTCTGAACTTTATTGTATTGTCTCACACTTGAGCTTTTGGGGACACCTCATATCTGAACCATAACAGCCCTTATCAGCTCTTTCAGCTCTGTGTTTTAGAGTTGCCTTGTATTTCTAAATAATATTGCACCGTTAGTGGTTTTTCAGTTTTAGAAATCCGTGGATGTCCCCCACAGGGTCATGAGAATTTAGTTTTCTGCTTCCTTTAGCAGCACCCACACTGCATCCTCTCCATGGCGTTATTTCTGTGTGCTTGTTTTTTGCAGTATTGGGACCAAACCCAGGGTGCTCTACCATTGAGCTACATCCCTAGACTTTTTTTTGTTTTGTTTTTTGGTGCTGGAGATTGAACTCAGGGGCACTGGACCACTGAGCCGCATCCCCAGCCCTATTTTGTGTTTTATGTAGGGACAGGATCTCACTGAGTTGCTTAGCGCCTTGCCATTGCCAAGGCTGGCTTTGAACTCGCGATTCTCCTGTCTCAGCCTCCCAAAGTGCTGGGATTACAGGCTTGCTCCACCGCGCCCGGCTCCTAGACTTTTTTTGTGTTTTATTTTGTGTTTTTATTTTTTGTGTTTTATTTTGTTGGGGGCTGAGGCTGGCCTCTAATTTTCAATTCTCCTGCCTCAGCCTGCTGACTGGCTGGGGTTACAGGTGAGCACTGCTGAGCCTAGCACAGTTTCTGTCTTGTGAGGTCTACCTGTTTGCCAAGAGGGCCTGGAAGCTCAATGTGGCTGCTAGAGTTCTGGGAGTCAGGCCGAGGGCGGTGCATGAGTTTCACTGTCCAGTGAGTGTGTTGTCTCTGACTGTTTCATGGCTCCCTTTAGTCATCTTTCCAAAGTGTCAACCTTGCTCTTTTTTTGGATGGAGAAAGGGCAGACACATCTGCCTGAAAGGAGCAGGTAGCTAGGGCTCTAACTTCTCTGACCAATTCTCCATCTTTACTTCATTTTGAAAGTCTGGTACCTTCTTAGTCTTTTTGGAATCCTGTAGCCTATTTCTGGATTTTCTCACTGCATTCTTAGGTTTTGGCCATCTGTGATCTGCTAAGCCAGTAACCATTCTTGTGTCTGCTTTCTAGCATCCAATTTTTATTTAGTTTGCTGTTTTCTCTTTATGCTTTCTCCATAGAGCTTTATCAAGTCTTTTCAAACGGATTTCCTATGATTTTAGAAGGGTTTTTGGGTGGGAAAGACAAAAACCACATGTGTTATATATAATTGGAAATCCCACCTGAAGGTTTTGTAAGCTAATTTCCTCAGTAAATGTACATGGTGGCTGTGTTTTCTGTCCTGTATATCTTTATCTTGTTTGATTACCTACAATCCCATTATATGGATGAGAATTTCCAAAGTTAAATTCATACTCCTCTATTTGTCCCACTGGGTGTTTGGGTTTTCTCTCTTGGGTATAGGATGGGTTAGCACATGCATGAATGTCAGGATAGGGATCAAAGCATTTGGGTCCAGTTCCTGACCCTGCCACCTGAATTGTGATACTGAGAAAATCACTCACCCTTTTTGAGCCCTGGTTTCTTCCTGTCAAAAGGGAGAGTTCTTCAAACGTGATCACAGTTAAAAATATTACAGAGAGCTGGGTGCAGTGGCACACACCTATAATCCCAGCACTTTGGTAGGCTGAGACAGGAGCATTGTGAGTTCAAAGCCAGCCTCAGCAACAGCAAGGCGCCAAGCAACTCAATGAGACCCTGTCTCTACCTAAAACACAAAATAGGGCTGGCGCTGGGGATGTGGCTCAGTGGTCCAGTGCCTCTGAGTTCAATCCCTGGTACCAAAAAAAAAAAAAAAAATACAGGGGTCAGCAAGCTTTTTCCCTGAGGGATCATATAGTAAATATTTTAGGTTCTGTGGGCTATACAGCTCTGTGGTAGCTCTGTGGTAGCTCTTTAGCTCTGCATGAAAATAGCCAAAGATAATGTGTAAGTGAATGGCCTGACTATCCTAATAAATATTACCATATGGGCTTGACCCTAAGGCTATCTTAAATACAGGCAGTCTCTCACTTTTCCTCTCCCCCACAATCCAAATACTTTTTTTTTTTTTTTTTTTGACTATATAAGTCCTTCAGGGATTTAGATGATGACATGATAAGTTTGTGATACAGGCTTCTAGTTAGATGTGCGTTTTTGAAATCACTCTCCCCCCTCCCACCTTTTTTTCCACTTTTACATTTCCTTAAACAGCTTCATCAGACTGTTCACGTCTTTGACATATGTCTTTGTTGTCACTAAAGTTACTTTTTGAATTATTTAATGTGATTTCCTGAATTTCCCTGGGAATGAGAGATTGTGATTCGGAAGGTCTTGGATGAGACCGGGAAATCTTTCTTTGTTTTAAACAAATACCGCTGGATGAGAAGGAAGTTTGGATACAGTCAGAAGACATAATCTTCCCTTCCATGTAAGTTGGAATTGTATTCATTTATTTTTGTGGGATGGAACTTAGGACCTCGTGCATGCAGGGCAAATCCTCTATCCCTGAGCCACACCCTCAGTTTCTGTTTTTGACAGAGGATCTCATTGGGTTGTCTAGGCTGGCCTCAAATTCCTGGGCTCAAGCAATCTTCCCTTTGCTTCCTGAGTATCTGGAACCACAGGCATGTGCCACCATGCCCAACTGCAATTTTTAAAAAAATTTTTAAAAATTTGTATATTTGTACATAACAGTGGGATTTGTTGGGATTCTTATATATAACAGGGTAACAGTGTAATTTGGCCAATATTATTTGACAGGGTAACAGTGTAATTTGGCCAATATTATTTCTCACTATTTCCCCTTTCCCTCCCTACCTTCCCCCTTGGAATTTGATTTTTAATTTTTACGTTTTTAAACCTTTTCCTGGAAAATTTAAAACACTTTTGAAACACAGCTACACACCCATTGCTCATCTGCAGTGGAACTCCCTCTACTCTTGCCTTGATGTGTCCCTTTTCTCTTCACAAAATATTTTAAAGTAAACTCTGTCTTATATATCTTTTCATCCATAAATATTTCGGTGTGTATCTCTAAAAGATAAAGGATCTTAAAAAAAACCAAAAAACCCAAAGCATCCTCACACTTTCTTCATACAGACACACACAATCCTTGAATGATCAGTCACCCAGTCAGTGATGAAATATCCCATTTTGTTTCAGTTTGTTTGAAACAGGTTCCAAATAAGAGCCATATGTAGCAATTTCTAAATATGGCAAGAATTGTAGTCTCTCTAGATTCTTCCTTCTCCCTGTCCCAACATGTTCTGATTTGTTTGTTGTAAACAACAGCGTCATTTGCCATGCAGAGTTTCCTGTAGCTGAGATTTTGCTGATGAGACGTAGCATTTTTAGACTCTGCATATGGTGCTATTCCTGGAAGTTTTCCTCCCTGTTGCTGATAGCTCTTCACATCACATTGCAGGCACACTGATTTTCCTTCTTCCTGGAGATGTTTTAGGATTGCCACAATAGCACCTCCAGTTGGTTTTCAGGTTACTTCTTTCCCTCTCTTTTTGGTTTTGGGGACCAAACCCAGAGCCTTGTGCATGTTGAGCAAGCGCTCTACATGAGCTACACTCCCAGCCCATGGTTCAAAAACAAAAGAAATTTAGTGAAAAGGAACTTTCTAACACTGTCTTGCTTTGCCTGTTTTCTCTTCCTGGGTAACCACTGTTAGAAGTTCGAGTATTTTGCCAGTATATCTTTGTGATTTGAAAAATGATCTTAAAAAGTAAACAAAAAGTGATCCTTGCTAGGCACATTGGTGCATGCTTGTAATCCAGCAAGTTGGGCGGCTGAGATAGGATCACAAGTTTGAAGCCAGCCTGTGCAACTTAGACTCTGTCTCAAAAATTTAAAAGAAAGGCAGGGGATGTAGTTCAGTAACCATGTGCTCCATCCCTGGTAGCAAAAAAATTAAAAAATCAGTATAGGGGGGGCTGGGGCTATAGCTCAGTGGTAGAGTGCTCGCCTCTCATGCGTGAGTCACTGGGTTTGATCCTCAGCACCACATAAAAAATAAATCAATAAAATAAAGGTATTAGCATCCATCTACAACTAAAAAAATATTAAAAAAAAAAAAACCAGTATAGGGAATCTCAGCATCCAAATAAGCTTGGTTCGGGTCCGTTTGGGGTCTTTTGTTTTTCTTGAACAAAAGAGGACGTGTTGGCATACCAGAACCTTTGTAAGGATCTGAAGATAAAGCTATGCCTTATTCTCTCTTTTTAATATTTTTAGTTGTAGATGGACACAATACCTTTATTTTTCTGTGTTGCTGAGGATTGATCCCAGTGCCTCATACGTGTGAGGCAAGCATGCTCCCACTGAGCCACAACCCCAGCCCATGCCTTATTCTCTTGAGGAATAAGTTTTGGGGCAAAATCTGACAAAAGTTCTGTATTTTGGGTCATTCTAATCACATTAACTTTTGTTTGGGGGAAAAGAAAAAGTAAGATAATATATATGAAAATTTCTAAGATATTAAGATTAGTTTATAAATGGTAAAATTAGTGTAAGAGTGGTAAAGTGTGTGTGTATATATATGATATGCCTCTATATATTTATAAAGAGCTGTATTGCAATGGTGCTAATTGTGTGAGCCCATACAAGACACACTTGCTTTCTAGGTGTACATGTGCTAAAGCAGAGTGACAGTTCCCATGATTGTTCCCAGTGTCTCTTACTGGAACATTTAGGAAAAGCAAAGCAATGCTCCAAAATTCGTTAAGCTCAGGCAAGACTGCCGCGTTTCATTATCTAGGTTGATGGAAAGTTTTCATTATAAGCAACTAGGCTTTGAAGGATTGTTTTCCCTTATATATTAATTTTTAAAAGTTTTGTTTGTTTTTGTTTTGGTCGTGCTGGTTTGGAACCAGACCCTTATGCATGCTAGGCAAGCACTGTACCACTGATCTACACCCCAGCCCATTTTATTTTATTTTGGGACAAGGTCTTGATAAGCTGCCCAGGCTGATTGGGGATTTGTGATCTTCCTGTCTTAGCCTCCCGAGTAGCTGGGATTACAGGCAGGAGTTTAATTTTTTAATTGTGGGAAATGTCAGACATATTCAAAGTGAATAGAATAGTGTATTGAATTCCTACGTATCCATCACCCACATTCAGGAAATCGATTTAAACTTTAAACATGCTGCAATTTAAGTTATCTTGCCTTTTTTTTTTTATGCTGAGGGTCGCATCCAGGGCTTCCTGAATGCTAATAAGCATGTGCTCTACCACTGAGCTAAGGCCCCAGCCCATCTTCCATTTTAGAAAAGATTCTAGTTTTGACATTTCTATTATCAAGAAAGCAGTAGCAGAGAACTGGAAAGTATAAAATGGGAAATTTATAATTTGTTAATTTTTGTTGCCAATATTTATTTCTTTTTGAGTATAAAGATATGGAGAATTAGTATAGAAAATAGAAACTTGTTTTTCTGTTTTAAGTCAATTTATCTGAAATGCTTTTTTAAAAAAATTCTAATTAGGGGCTGGGTTGTGGCTCAGTGGCAGAGCGCTTGCCTTGCACGTGTGAGGCACTAGGTTCGATCCTCAGCACCACATAAATAAATAAACAAAATATTAAAAAAAAAAATTCTAATTAGGTATACATGACAGCAAGCAGAATGCATTTTGATTCATTGTATACAAATGGAGCACAACTTTTCATTTCTCTGGTTGTACCCCTTATAGAGTCACACCATATGTGCAGTCGTACATGTATCTAGGGCATTGTTGTCCATCTCATTCTATCATCTTTCCTGCCCCCATGTCCCATCCCCTCCCTTCCTTCCCCTTTAACCAAAGTTTCTCTATGCTTCCCATGCCCCCTCCCCCATTATGGATCAGCATCCACTTATCAGAGAGAACATTTGGCCTTTGGTTTTTTGGGATTGGCTTACTTCTCTTAGCATGATGTTCTCCAACTCCATCCATTTACCTGCAAATGCCATGATTTCATTCTCTTTTATTGCTGAGTAATATTCCATTGCGTATATATATACCACAGTTTCTTTATCCATTCATCTACTAAAGGGCATCTAGGTTGGTTCCACAGTTTAGCTGTTGTGAATTGAGCTGCTATAAACAATGATGTGGGGCTGGGGTTGTGGCGCAGTGGTAGCGTGCTCGCCTAGCACGCGGGAGGTACTGGGTTCGATCCTCAGCACCACATAAAAATAAAATAAAGATATTGTGTCCACCTACAACTAAAAAATAAATATAAAAAAAAGTTATATATTAAAAAAACAAAACAATGATGTGGCTGTGTCACTGTAGCATGCTGTTTTTAAGTCTTTGGCTATAAACCGAGGAGTAGATGGTGGTTCCATTCCACATTTTCTAAGGAATCTCCATGTTGCTTTCCAGATTGATTGTACCAATTTGCAGTCCCACCAGCAGGGTGTGAGTGTGCCTTTTCCTCCACATCCTCGTCAACACTTGTTTGTATTCTTTTTTTTGTTGTTGTTGTTGTTTTGGCACCAGGGACTGAACTCAGGGCCACTCGACCACTGAGCCACATCCCCAGCCCTATTTTGTGTTTTATGTAGAGACAGGGTCTCACTGAGTTGCTTAGTGCCTCGCCATTGCTGAGGCTGGCTTTGAACTCGCGATCCTCCTGTCTCAGCCTCCCTAAGTGCTGGGATTACAAGCGTGAGCCTCCGCGCCCGGCTTTGTATTCTTGATAACTGCCATTCTGTCTGGCGTGAGATGAACTCTTAAGAGTAGTTTTGATTTGCATTTCTCTAATGGCTAGAGATGTTGAACATTTTTTCATATATTTGTTGATCGATTATAGATCTTAAGTGTCTGTTCACCTCCTTAGCCCATTAATCGGGTTGTTTGTTTTTTTGGTGTTTTTTGAGATCATTGCTGATCCAGGGCTGGTGGGGGTAGCTCAGTGGCAGAGTACTTGCCTAGCATGCATGAGGCCCTGGGTTCCATCCCCAGTAATGCCAAAAGAAAAAAAGATTCTCTTCTGTTGGTGGAGGTGTGAAGCTGAGCTCTGGAACCACTGCAGCATGTGTTCTTCAGATTAGTTCTGTGGATACTTATGGGCATTTCCCGTTTGCTCTGTCTTGTTCTGGGTGTTTGGGAGGCATCAGTAAAGAAAATTAAAATTTCTTATCTTGCAGAGTCTGTGTTCTATTAGAGCTAAATTGATTTTATGAAAGATATGGTTGTTTGGGTAATGATTACTGGTTAGTGGCTTCAAGTAAGTTTTATTTTGCTTTTGGTTTTGTGGGTCAGGAATTAAGGAAAGTCTGGACTAGGCAGATTTCACCTGGGGGGTCTTTCATGTGTTTCGAGGGCTACAGTCCTCTGGCTCACTCAGGCTGTCAGCTGGGTTGTAGGCCACCCGACACCTACATGCATACGTGCAGGCTTTCTGGCAGGGTGCTCCTGGGATGGTGTCACTTCTGCCCGGTGCTGGCTTCTCTGAGAAGCAAGCTGAGAGTGCCATGTGGGAGCCCTGTGCGGGTACACAACTTCTCTTTTACATTGTAGTGGTTGCAAGTGAGTCACTAGTAACCCAAGGGGAAGGGTCACAAACCCCACCTCCCAATGAGGGGTTGTCAGATAATTGGGGACACATCTTAGTTCCAGTGGTTGTGGTTTGGCAACATATTGGAGCTGTTTTTCAGCATCACTGCTTTTCTCTCAGGTACCCACGTGTTGAGTGTTCTGGGGAGCTGTGTTTCTCAAGAGGGATCATTAGGACAGGGAGCACAGGTGGCGCATCTCCTTCAGGGTGGCATTATGACACCATGATGATGGGTTTATTCCCTGAGCCTTGTGTGTGTGTCGTCACTGCAACCTGGCTCACTTCTGAAAGTTGTGAGCCGGGGAAGGAGCCAGAGTTGTTGTTCTGGTGCCTGTGTGTATTAGTGTGGTGGCTGCTGCTAATAACAGGGTCACAGCCTGAGCAAGTTATAAAGAAAAGAGGGTTATTTTGGCTCAGTCTTCTGGTTCAAGATCAAGGGGCCGTGTCTGGCGATGGCCTCGCTGGCAGAGTCCTGAGGTGGGACAGGGTATCAACACCACGTGGTGAGACGGGGAGCCATGTCTTCCAATCTCTTACTTCTCATGAAGCCACCATTCCTCCATCATGGGGGCTTCTCCCACCTAATTAGGTGAGAACCTCCCCTGATTCCAGCCACCTGCCACAGGCTGCACTCCAGACACCACAGCCAGTTACCAGTTACGGTCGCTGCCCAAGCACCCCAGCTTCGAGGGTGGGAGTGTGTTCCCGTGGGAAGGCTGACCCATTGCTGTTTCTTTTCTGCAGCATCAAGATAGGGAGGTGGTGATTGAGCACCCCTCTTCAGGAAGTGACTGGTCTGATGTGGATGAGGTCTCCACGGTCAGATTCTCTCAGGAGGAGCCCGTCTCGCTCAAGTACTCAGCAGTTCCAGAGCCTTCTTCCTTCCCCACTGACTATGTCATGTACCCCCCTCATTTGTACAGTAGTCCTTGGCGTGACTATGCCAGCTACTGGGCCAGTGGCCTCAAGACTCCTGGCCACCCCTCTGTGGGCAGCAGCCAGGACACGGCCCAGGCTGGGACAAGCAGCCACGGCCTCCTAAGTGATTATCCCCCCAGCTCCACAGTGAGCTCCCAGAGCACCTCCAGAGACCCGGAGGCCACAGATGAAGGCAGATCCCAGAGTTCCCGTTCCCTACGTTTTTCCAGAAGCTCCGGAGAAGAAGTGAAGGAGAAAAGAACATTTCGAGAGGAGACGCCACCTCGGCCCTGTGGCAGACAGGCATCCAGCTCCCTGCCACGGAGCCACTGGGAGCCCAGCCTGGAGGAGGGCTTCATTGACACCCACTGCCACTTGGACATGCTGTACTCCAAGTTGTCTTTCAAGGGGACCTTTACAAAGTTCAGAAAAATTTATAGCAGCTCCTTCCCCAAGGAATTCCAGGGCTGCATCTCTGACTTCTGTGACCCTCGGACACTGACAGACTGCCTGTGGGAGGAGCTGCTGAAGGAGGACCTGGTCTGGGGGGCCTTTGGCTGTCACCCCCATTTTGCACGTTACTATAGTGAGAGTCAAGAGAGAAATCTGTTGCAGGCTTTGCGGCACCCGAAGGCTGTGGCCTTTGGGGAAATGGGCTTGGATTACTCTTACAAGTGCACCACGCCCGTCCCAGAGCAGCACAAGGTAACCAGGCTCTCTGGCCAGCTTGTCACATCTCTCTCTCTTTAGTTGTTGAGACCTAACAGTGAGGTTTCTTTACTTCTCGAACTAACAGATTTATAATTCCTAAAAGTTTCCATGCCCCTGTCCAGATCTGTGGATGTCATTCGTCCAATGCTTCTGTCAGATGCTTCACGAGCCATTTCTTATCTTTCAGCCTTTTTTGTTTTGCAGTACTGGGGGTAGAATCAGACTCAGAGCTGCACCCCAGCTCACCGGCGTGCTTGGCGACCAGGGAGGAGAGGTGTCTTCTGACTTCTCATGCTAACATCAGCGTGAATCTTTCCTTCTTGAAAAGCAGCCAACATCGGGGTTTTTTTTGTTTTTTAATTTTCTTTAGTTGTAGATGGATACAATACCTTTATTTTACTTATTTGTTTTTATGTGGGGTGCTGAGAATTGAACCTAGTGCTTCACACATGCTAGGCAAGCACTCTACCACTGAGCCACAACCCCAGCCCCGTTGTGTTTTGTTTTTTTTTAAAAAAAGATTTATTTATTTTTTATGTGATTCTGAGGATGGAACCCAGTGCCTCACATGAGTGAGGCAAGTGCTCTACCACTGAGCTACAGTCAGTCCCAGCCCCTTGTTTTTGTTTTTTAAAGTGAAATATGCCCATTGCAGGATATTTGAAAAGTGCAAAAAAAAAAAAAAAAAGTATAAAGATCATTCTCATTCACCCTGAGATTTTTTTAAAATATTTTTTTAGTTGTAGGTGGACACAATACCTTTATTTTATTTACTTATTTATTTTTTAAAAACATTTATTTTATTTATTTATGGTTTTTTTTTTTTTTGTATGTGGTGCTGAGGATCGAACCGTCCCTCACACTTTCTAGGCAAGCGCTCTACCACTGAGCCACAACCCCACCCCTCACCCTGAGATTTTGACTTGCCACCTGGACATTCTTTTCCTCCCAGTACTTTTTGAGCATGGTGTTGCAAGGGTAAGAATCCTTGCAGCAATTCAGTGGAAGTTTTTGATGGGAGAGGAGAAACACACTCCCCTGGTCCCACCTGGGCCCCCAGATGGAGTTTGTAGCTGGACAGTGCCGCTCTCCCAGGGCTGTGCTGAGGCCTACTGGGGTTGGGTCTGGGTGCCAGCAGGCTCCAGGCCTGGGGTGGAAGTGCATGGGTCCCCCTATGTAGAATTTGGCTTGCCTGATTTCCCTTCAGTGCTGTCTCATGTCTGGCTCGAAGTGTAATTTGTTAGCCAGAAGTCAAGAGTAAAAAAGCTAAAGGTGAACGTAAGGGGAAAATAGATTTTTACGAAAGTGAGACAATTGTTTAATATGCTTTCCCAACTTGGGTTTATGGTGCAGGGTGGGAATCGTATGGAAAGAGCAACAGTTCAAGCAGATATGCAGAGGAGTATTACTGAATGGTATTACTGAGCACCATAGCTGATGCTCAATGGATGCTAACTTGGTGCCAGGAAATATGCTAAGTATTTCATAGTAACTTTTTCCTTTTTTGAATTATGAGAATCAGTGAGTGTGGTGGTGCGTGCCTATGATCTCAGTGACTCAGGAGGCTGAGGCAGGAGGATCACAAGTTCAAGGCCAGCATTGGCAATTGAACAAGACCCTGTCTCAAAAAAATAAAAAACTGGGGGTAAAGCCCAGTGGTAGAGCACCCTGGGTTCAATCCCCAGTACTCCCTCACTCCCCAAAAAAGATTTCTGTTACCTAATATTTTTACAAGGATTAGAAAAGAGAGATGCAAAAGAATTGGTGATAAAGTGGGTAGTTATCCTGTTCACCAGAACTAACACTGCTAACTTTTCCCTTGTATATCTGTATTCTCAGATGTAGCTATCTAACCCTCCAAGGGTAGATCACAGACATTTGGTGTCTAACTTATAAGTTGCACACGTCAGCCAATAGGATCATCAGAATTTTTTGGTTCAAAAGCATCCCCTCTCTGATACGTCTGCCTCCACTTGGGCTTCACTGGAATTAATTGTAAAGGTAGCAAGTGTGCAGGCAGTGCCTGGGGCCTCCCCTAGGAGAGAGAAGTTAACTGTGGATCTCTGGAAATAATGGCCCAGTTGGGAAGCAGAGTTGATGCAGGTCAAGGGAGTAACTGTACTGGATAAATAACTTCTCTGCCCTTCATTCACTCTCTGTTTCAGCTGGTGAGGACAAATGCTTATAAAATAGCTCCAATCCAGCCACAAGTTCCTGCAAGCTAGAGAAAGCTTCCTCCATCTTTAATGTACTTGGATTTTTTTCTTTTTTCGTTTGGTACTGGGGATTGAACTCAGGCACGCTTTACCACTGATCTACATCCCCAGCTCTTTTTATTTTATTTTGAGAAAGGTCTCACCAAGGTAGGTGGGCCTCAAACTTGAGATCCTCCTGCCTCTGCCTTTTGAGTTGCTGGTATTACAGGTGTGTACCACTACACCTAGTGAAATTTGAATGTTTTATGAAACATACATTTAAGGTTATTGTCTGTGGAAAGTAGCAAGGGACAGTGGCTTGTCTTAAATTCACCCATCATCGAGGAGTACTACATATAATATGTGCTTTTTTTGTGCTGGGGATGGAACCTAGGGGTGCTTAACCATGGAGCCACATACTCAGCCCTTTTTATATTTTATTTGGAGATAGGGCCTTGCTGAGTTGCTGGCTTTGAACTCATGATCCTCCTGCCTGAGCCTCCTGAGCTGCTGGGATTATAGGTGTGCACCACCTCACCTGGCATGTATATATGCTTTTTAAAAAAAATTACAAAAAGGAATAATTCTGAATTTTTTTTCTAGTTTAAAAAATTTTCCCATTTCATTAACTATACTTTGAAAAATATACTTTTTGACAGCTATGCAATATTTCACCACAAGGCTATCATAGCTTGTGTAACTACTCTATGGAATAATTTTTTAGAGGCAACAATTAGAAGGTGGGAATTGGAATCTCTTGAAACTTGCCTCTGTAGGGTTCAGGGAGGGGCAGATAAGCAGGTAGCAGCCCCACCTGTAGTTAATACCTGCTCTTTAAAGCCTCTACTGGGCGTTCTGTAATTTTGGTGTCTGGTCATTTTCCTTTGGTTAAAAACAGGTTAAACTAAAGATACATCAAAGTTGGTATTGGCTAGTGTCTGTATTGTAGGAAGAGGTGGCATGAAAATTAGACTTGTGAATGTCATTCTCAGGTGAATATCACTTGACTCTCGTTACCAAAAATGTCTTCTCATTTGCTGCTAAAAAGGCAAAGCGTGAATTATATTCCACAATTGAAAAAACTGCTCATGGAAGCATTACGTTTCAGATGTGATAATTTGTATATAATACTTGTGGTTTTAATAAACCTGGCCTTGTTATAGAACAGAACATTACTTTATTAACACTGTGTGCATTTTACTAATGAGGATTTAAAAGTAGCTAGAGTTAAAAAGAATGAAGTGGCCAGGCGCAGTGGCGCATGCCTGTAATTCCAGTGGCTTGGGAGGCTGAGACGGGAGGATCGCGAGTTCAAAGCCAGCCTCAGCAATGGTGAGGCGCTAAGCAAGTCAGTGAGACCCTGTCTCTACATAAAATACAAAAAAAAAAAAAAAATACAAAAAAGGGCTGGAGATGGGGCTCAGTGGTTGAGTGCTCCTGAGTGTAATCCCTGGTATCCCCAAACAAACAATGGAGTGGCTGTGTAGATATTTAACCTAGAAGAGTGTCCGGCTTGGGTCAGCAAAAAAGGCAAGCTATAGTAAATATAGTGTTCATTTTTTTCAGCAAATATTTGAGCATCTGTTGAGAACTAAGCATTGTGCTGGAGGATATGTAGGTGTACAGCGCCCACCCCCTTTTTTTTGGTACTGGGGATTGAACTCAGGGGCACTGGACCACTGAGCCACATCCCCAGCCCTATTTTGTGTTTTATGTAGAGACAGGGTCTCACTGAGTTGCTTAGTGCCTCGCTGTTGCTGAGGCTGGCTTTGAACTCATGATTCTCTTGTCTCAGCCTCCCTAAGTGCTGGGATGACAGGCGTGCACCACTGTGCCCGGCTTGTTCAGCCCTTTTGCATAGGGAAAGATCTGGAAGTTGATTCCTTCTTGGGAGTAGAGGTTGGCGCAGCCAGATGAAGGACATTAACTTTGTCCTTTATGTTGTCTATTCCTGTCCTGCCACTGCACCCCAAGTAAGCCTTGTGAGTGGTGACTGGCACCTGCCTCCCTATTGGTGCCCTGGCCCTATAGCTTCTAGTTGCCTGTCACTTGCCTTCCCTGCCTGCTGGGCCCCTGCAGTGTCTCCTGCAGGAGCATGTGCACACTTCAGGTGCTTGGAGCACTCCTCAACTCTCTGGAAAAAACTCAGTACGTGTCTGATTGTCACTGTTACATCATTTGAATATAAACAATTGGAAATGTAAGGGTCCTAGAGACAGTGGGTTTCTGAAGTGCCACTAAGTGGCTGATGTTGTCCCTTTGTCTCCTCCCAGGTATTTGAGAGACAGCTACAGCTGGCCGTGTCTCTAAAGAAGCCCTTGGTCATCCACTGTCGAGAAGCTGATGAAGATCTGTTGGACATCATGAAAAAATTTGTACCTTCTGACTACAAGATCCATAGGTCAGGAGGCTGCTGCTTCAGCGGGCACACGAGACTCTTCCCTGTCCGGGATGTTAGTTGGAAAGAGGAGAGATCAATAAGGAGAACAGTGGTCGTGTGTCTTTTCTTCTCTTTTTTTGAGGCCCCTTTGGGATCTGAACCTGTGTTGTCTTTAAGCAGTATCTTTTCTGAGGAGTTGAGCATTAAGTTGAGCCATGTGAAGCTTCTGAGGCTTGAGAAACTTACCCGTTTTTGCTTACAAACGGTGACTGTTTGGCCTGTGGTTTGGGCTAATACACATAAGTTGCCAGTGGGCAGGAAGGGGCTTTCAGTTCTCAGAAATGAGGACCATTGGCCCCAGGAGAGGCTGTGGTGGGATCCAACACATGGCATTCTGGGGCACCAGAAAAGATGTTTCTTTCCTATGTTGAATTTGAAAGCTCCTTTCCCCCAAGTTAGCATTAAAGTCCAGGATGTGTTTTATCTGAATGGCAGCTTGAGTTCTTCAGTTGAGTTTGGTAAGCTCCCTTGAACTCCTGCCACCTGTGTGTAGTGGGTGGTGGCCTGGCTCAGGGATGTCCCAGAAGAGCTGCCCAGACACGCCTGGATCACTTGGTGACTTTTGTGTATGCTGAGTGTGGGACCGGGCTGGGCAGAGGTGCTGAGGGAGCCATGGCTGGGCGTTTATTTTACTGTGGGTGGGATGGGTCAGGAGGTGCTGCCTGAGCTGGCTTTTTTTGGTACTGGGGATTGAATCCAGGGGCACTTGATCACTGAGCCACATCCCCAGCCCTTTTTTATGTTTTATTTTGAGGCACCGTCTTGCTAACTTGCTTAGGTTGGCTTTGAACTTGGGATCCTCTTGCTTCTGAGCTGACTTCTTAACGATGGGCAGGAAGGGTTAGTTAAAAACACAGTCCAGAGCCTAACTAGGCCTTGTCAGAGCAGGGAGTGTGGGGTGGGAATTTAAGGCCTCCACTGCTGTCTTTTGGGTGCCTAAGCAGACAGAGCAGGGGGCACACCCCAGAAGAGGGACACAGGCCCTCAGCTATTGTGGACTGGTTGGATTTTCATTGCCTCTTTTTGGGCTGACTTGAGCACTCTAGTGGTGACAGGCGGACAGGGCTAGTTCAGCCCAGCTGAGTAGTATGGAGGAAGCCCTGAATTTTAGGTGGGTTAATCCACTAGGAACATGAACAGCTGCACAGTTAGAGAAGAAAATTCACCTATGGCCTGTTCTCCAGTGTTTTCGTTTTTTCCCAGCACATCTGACGACATAGGCATCATTGTCACATACTTGGGAGGACTGGTTTTTAATTCTCTGTTCCTTTGTGCTGCTGCTATGGTTTTCATGGTGGTACTGATTTTTTTTTAAATATTTTTTTAGTTGTAGATGGATACATACCTTTATTTTTGTTATGTGGTGCTGAGGATTGAACCCAGTGCCTCACACATGCAAGACGAGCATGCTACCACTGAGCCACAACCCCAGTCCTCATGGTGGTAGTTTTAAGTGGCCGTATCCTGTTGTGAAGTAGGAGAGGGGCGCTTGAGCACCGCTTCCGCTGTGGCATCTTGGGTCTTGTGGCGTTGGAACCAGCTCTTATGTGTGTTCTTACTGTGGCATCCTTCCTTTGGATGCGGCCTTTCCATTTCTGGGACTCCTTAAAGGGGATGACCAGCCTTGGGGCTGTTGCAGAGGGAACTGGGGACAAGCCCTGACCTGGAGCTCTCCCCACAGGCATTGCTTCACCGGCAGCTACCCGGTCATCGAGCCCCTGTTGAAGTACTTTCCCAACATGTCGGTGGGCTTCACGGCAGTCCTGACCTACTCTTCTGCCTGGGAGGCCCGGGACGCTCTGAAACAGATCCCGCTGGAGAGAATCATTGTGGAAACGGATGCCCCCTACTTCCTGCCTCGCCAGGTAGGGGTGCCTTCAGGCTGAGTGAAGGCACTGAGAGGGGGTGGGGAGGGCGGCGGTCACCCGTGAAGGTTGGCAGGGCCAGAGCCCCAGTGACTTCCAGGCCCCACCCTGGGCTGTGTAGATGTCTCCTTGTTGCTCTGCAGAACCAAAAGTCAAGGGGGCTGAGAAGCTGAAGGGTAACCGCTCTCTTCCAGGCAGTGCAAAGCCCTACCCTGTAGAGGGCAGTCCACGGAAGCGTGGGACCCTGCTCACCCAGAGCCCCCCTGACTAGGACTCTCCCTGCACCTGCAGGTAAAGGGGTCTCTGCAGGGCAGCCCCGAAGAGGTCCTTGCTGGGGAAGGGACGGGAGGGAGTCCTGCGTTCCGGCTGTGCACGGAAAGCACAGCGATGTTCTGAATGTTTGGTGTCTTCCAGGTTCCCAAGAGCCTTTGCCAGTATGCCCACCCGGGCCTGGCCCTGCACACGGTCCGAGAGATTGCCAGGGTCAAAGATGAGCCGCTCTCCCGCACGCTGGCTGCCTTGCGTGAGAACACCAGCCGCCTCTACAACCTCTGAGCAAGGAGGGTGCCCTCAGGAGTCTCCCAGGAAAGGTCATGAAATTCACATGATGTGCTCTGTAAAAGTCAGGACGAGTGGGTCTTTAACGTAGAGAATGTAAACACACGTGAACTTGGTGCCTGATTTGTCCTTAATGAACTTGGTTTGGAACTGTCTGTCTTCTCTCTTTCAGACCCTGCAGGGCCACCAGCGGTCCCTCAGAACGCAGGCTGCGCTCCAGCCCCACTTGTGTCATGGGTCAAGGATGTGTTTGCGGAGCCCACTGGGACAGAGGGAGCCCCGACGGGCTGTTTGCTCGAGACCTCCCCTCAAGGCCTCAGCTTCTGGCTGGCGGATGGGTGGCTGCGGAGGGTAGGTGCTGCGGGAACAGCGTCTGGGCCCTGCCTGCCAGCCAGGGTGCTCCAGGGCCGTCAGGAGAGTTGACCTGAGGGCCCTGGAGCACGCCAGTCCGAACCCCTGTTTTCCGCAGCCTGTGTTTGTAGGCAGTCTGTGAATAAAGTCACCCTCCTACCCGCCTCAGCACCTGTGGGCGTGTGACTGGGTCCCCGCCTCTCAGTTATAAAAATGAACCCCTTGTGGGAAATGTCTTGGGGAGACTCACTGGCGTCCTGTCTCCGAGGTTTGTTTTCTGGGGACCAGCAAGGCTGCCCCCTTCCCTGGACGGCTCTCGGCGTTTGCCTGTCACTTCTCTTGTCAACTCCAGTGTCTGCACAAGTGGGAGGGAGGACTGTGGTCGCGCTCTGGTTCCACTGCATCAGTGTGGAGGGACACAGGCCCTCCTTGTCCGTGGGAGTCCTGGCTGACGGAGCTGCAGGACAGACTGGGGCACTGAAGGTGTCCCTGCTTACGGAAGCCCAGGGCTGCTGCTTGGTGTGGTAAAGGATGAAGGTCGAGTCTGTAGCAGAAGGTCCCTGCCAGCCAGGTGCCAGGGGCCCAGCTGCTCGTGCTGTGTATGTGCCCCCTCTGGACTGCTCAGCCACATAGCCACCCGTCGAGGGCGCACCCAGGTGGACAGCTCAATCCACACGGTTCTCGGGGCTCCTTGGGTGTTGCAGCATGAGCAGGCCTGTGTCTAGGTGCAACAGTCCCCCCGCTGTGTCCCCTGCTTTTGCTGCCTCTGTGCGCCCTGTGTGTCAGGGGACAGCCTCTCCTTGGACCTACAGCAGCTGAGGCATCTCCCGTTGAGAGCTCTGCTCTGCTGTGCCTTGGAATGGTGTGTGCCTCTCAGGCCCCAGAGGTTACAATGGCCGGAGGTCAAGTGCAAGTGGACTCCAGAGCTTGGTCCAAAAGGGTCCTCGCCCTAATCTGCAGTGAGACAGGCCACCTGGGATCCTCTGGAGGCTTACATCATACATACAATCCGTCCCTTCCTGGGGATTCCTCTAGGTGTCTCTGGAAGGCACATCTGAGCCTGTAAGCTGAAATGGGATGGACTTAATATTTCCTGTGTGGGATTTGCACTGTGCCCCAGTGACACAATAGCTGCCAGGAAGCAGGTCTTGGTGTCGTCCGTCTCCCCTGGGTCAGCTGTTTTTGTTTGTGGGGAATCAGGGGGCCTCAGTCGCCTGTTGGAAAGGTTTGTTGCCAAGTCTGGCAGACTGCTTTACTGTCACCCAGGTGAACCACAGGATAGCCATGTCCTTCAAGGACAACCCCAAAATCAGCGCTGCCTGCCTGTGAGATGGACTGCGTGACGTCTCCAAGCTCAGTCCCCTGCTGAGGAAGAGCACAGGGTGCTGTCTCCCCACTTTCTCCCAGGACTTAAGACTGTTGCGTACATGCCTCACATAGACCTTACCTCCGTGGGGCTGGTGGTGGCTTGACCTCATGTTAGGTTCTGTTGGTGGGGGGCTGACTTGATGGCTCTCACTTGCTGCTGGGGTGCCTCTGTGCCTCTCCCCCACTTCACCGTCTCTCTGAGAATAAAGTGGTGGATCCTCTCACTGAGTCCCATGCATCCATGTCTCTCCTCTGATGCAAGGGGTTAGCCAGTGTTGACCAGCTTGGTGACCTGGGCTTCTGATGTTGGGAGACCTTCTGAGCACGTGCGTGTCTCACTATAAAATCAAACTGGATGTGAGAGCAAGCGGTGTCTTCCTAGAAGTGCTGCCTTGGAGCATTAGTGCTCAGTTCAGGCCTAAGACCACGGATGTGCTGCTGCTTCCTGCCAGTGAAGAGGACGTAGGTAACTTTCCCCACCTGAGGAGAGCAGTGGGAGCAGGGAAACTCCAGGACATGGGGTGTGATGAGTTGGTTTGCCTGTGGGTTTGGGCTGTGGTCTCTCTGATGCTTCTGGGTGAGTGCTGGAGGAAGCTCTGACTGTTGGCAGGCAGTTGTCTAATTTTGGATGAAGGTATTGCTGGTAGGCTTTGTTGTTTGGGTGTTGGGATCAGCCCAAGGCCTGGCGTGTGCCAGGACAGTGCGATGCCCGGAGCTGTACCCCAGTCCCTGTTCCATGGTGCTCCTGGACACAGCACATGGCTAGAAGGGAAACCTACCCGTGCAGAGGAAGGCTCCCTAGCAGCACTAAACAGAGGCAGGGCCTGTGCTGCAGCCTCACCTCACATATCATCCCTCATGTGTTTTCAGCATGTTCTGTGACTTTGAACCTGTTCCTTTCCGGGCAGACACAGTTGGCTGTCTGCTCGGTGCTGGTCTGTCTGTGGCTCTCCTAGTGTCTCCATCTTCCTTTCTGTGGTGAGTTTGGGGTTGATGCTGATCATTTACTGTTGGCATTTTTTTTACATCATTCATTTTTATTAAATAAGGTCCAGTGGCTCCGGGATTGTGCAGCGATGGAACAGTAGACTCGGTCAGATAGTGGTCAGTGGTCACCAGCCCCACTGGTTCCTGTCAGTGCTTGTCAGTGTAGTTTAAAGTGGGTTCAGGTTAAGGAAGGTCGCTTAGTGTTTGGTCGTAGGAGAGTTTCTGTGCACACCTTTCAGTGTGTGACAAGTTAAATACATGCACTGCTATACTGATCGTGAAACAAGAAACCTTTTTTTTTTTTGGTACTGGGGATTGAATCCAGGTGTGCTTAACCACTGAGCCACATCTCCATCCCTTTTTATTTTTTATTTTCAGACAAGGTCTCATTAAGTTGCTCAGGCTGGTTTTGAACTTGTAATCCTCCTGCATCAGCCTCCCCAGTTGCTGGGATTACAGGCATATGCCACCACACCTGGCAAGAAATTTTTTCACAAGGACTTTTTTTTTCTGTAGCATATAATCTTACTCACCTCAGGGGTACTTATACCCCACTTCAGAGACCCTTAAGTTGATGGTATCATTAAATAATGCATGAAGAGCTGGGCAGGGGGGTGCACACCTGTAACTAGATGGTGGAGCAGGAGGATCTGAAGTTGTAGGCAAGCCTCAGTAGTTAGTCCTTGTCTCAGAATTTTAACAAAGGGCTGGAGGTGTGACTCACGATAGAGCACGCTGGGTTCAATCCCCAGTACCAAAAAAAAATCCCACGAGTTGTGTTTAAGAAAATAGGAACGTGTTTAACAATTTTTTTTGGTAGATAGACACAATAGGTTTATTTATTTTTATGTGATGCTGAGGATCAAACCCAGTGTGTCACACATACTAGGCAAGTGCTCTACCACTCAGCCACCACCCCAGCCCCAAGAGTGATGAACAGTTTTCAGTGTGTCCCCTAAGGATTTCATTTGGTAAATTTCATTTCTTTCTGCTAGTTAACTTAAAATTGCCCTCAGCCTATCGCCAGGTTCACCCTATTTATTGTGAGGGAAAACGGAAAATAAAAACAAACGTGGGGCTGTAGCTTGGCGGTGGGCTCACCTAAGGATCCTAGCCCTGCGAAACCCCAGAAAACAAAATCTGCCCCCCCACCCCAGCCAGCAGTGCTTCCTGGCAACGTGGATTGGGAGTTGGAGGAGGAAAATGGAAGGAACTTGCACCCTAGAGGCTGCTGTCAGCGCTGTGTGGCCTTGGGAAGGTTGCTGTGTTCTCTGAACTGTCCATTCTCCCTGTGGAGGTGAATTGAGATTACGCTGATCTGCGCAGGTAGGCAGGATGAGTCAGCGAGGCTGTGGGGGTCACTGAGTGACCAGGCACCCTGTTGTGTTCGGTGGCTGGAACTGGATCTTGGGGCTGGTGTTCCCGTTCATGCCGAGTTCAAAGCCCCCAGCTTTGCACCACGCAGGGCCCCCTGGCCTTGTGAGACCCCTGCAGCAGTGCTCAGGTGCCCTGGGGGTGGGGAAGACCCTTCCCCCCTTCTTCCCGCCCTTTCGCTACTTCACCTGCTTTACTCATGACAAAATCTCCCCTTGTGATTGTTACTGAGGCTGAGACCTATGCTTTGGGAACAAGGACTGTGAAGGAAGCCACTGGTTGTCACCTGGTCAGGCACCTAGGTACTTGACCCAGAGATGGGAATGTGTGTGTGTGTTATCCACCTTGGGGACAGATGGAGTTGACCACAGGCCTGGGGCAGGAGAGGGGAGGGAAGGTGGGAACAGGACACCTTTTTTGTGTGTTCTCAGCCTTGTTGTGGCCTGCTGCCCAGGTGTGTGTCCGTGATAGCCGCTGCTGTCCTTTGTGAGCAGGCTGCCTGGCGCCGTGCTGTGCTGAGCTTCAGGGACAGGATTCAGTTGCCTCTAGGCTGTGTGGTGTCAGCCTGTGGATGGGCTGGGAGGTCGTGAACATGGTGGAGCCCCAGGGTCTGGTTTCTGAGGCGTTCCCAGATGGGGATGAGGATGTGTGCACTACATGGTTCCTTAGCAGGGGGGGTGGTTGGATTGCAGAGCGAGGGCCTGCCCCATCTGACCAGTGGCTAGGGCATTGACTGTGGTAGCCAGTGTGTTCCTGGAGCAGGATGTGGCTCCTAGAGCCTTCTGTAATGCGAATTTTCCAGGGTGTGCATGTTACCCCGACCTGGTTTGCAGAGTGTCCTAGAGCTTGTTCGTCTGCACTGGGAGTTTGGAAAGGGCTTGTCTCTGGGCTCTCCCTTCCCTTATATGGCCCATTTATGGTTGCCAGGATGGGGAAGTCATCCCTCAGATTCATACCAAGGTGTATGTGACTGATGGTGAAGTTCCTCCCGGGGAGAGTCGGGTCTTAACTGGAATTCACAGGTGGGATCGAAGGGTTGGGGCTCATCTACGCTATGAGCTGGACCCTGGAGTGTTTGACGGTAGCTACCTGGTGCCAGTGATGTAAGCCAGGCAGTGGCCAGTTGTGCCCAGGCCTTGGCCCCAGGGATGAGGAGGAAGGAGCAGAGGTCAGTCCAGCCCTGTCTGACATGGCTGAGAGCTGTTGTTAAACACCTCCCGATGTCTAACTTCAGGTTTATTCTGGAACTTTCTCATCATCCTGTTTTAATCCCCCGGTGACTGATCTTGAATGAGAATCGACTCCTAGTGTCACCTAGGAGCTTCATTGTTCACACAGCCATCGCTGGTTGTTGAAAAGCTCTAGTACAGCTCTGAAGCCCGGAGGAGGTGCTTGTGTGGAGGAACAGCCCCGTCTCCCTCCTCGCCTTCTCTCCTCCCCCCTCGCCTTCTCTCCTCCCCCCTCCAGGACCCCGTCTCACACTCCACCAAGTTTACCTGCTTGAATGGGCAGGTTTAATTTGGGTTTCTGGGCAGCCGTGTGTTCTTTTCTCTTCCCATTGACCATGGACTAAGAATTTTTTTTTTTTTTAAAGTAAGATGAAATTTTCTTTTTTTCTTTTTTTGTGAAATAAATCCCCCTTTTGAACATTTGGCATAAGTTTGAATGTTTATTCACTCAAGCTAATACAGGAGAACTGGGGGTCGTTGCGGAAGTCATCTGAACGCCAGATTGGGAGGAAAATCAAGAGTAGGTCACTGGTCAGCTGGGGCCTCTGAAAAGCAAGAGATTGGGTCACAACTCCAGTCCACCATCCTGCTGGCCTTCCACAGTGGTGACAGGAATGGGGATCCTTGGCCTTGGAGTTGGGAGGTGGCTTTAGAGTGTGGACTGTGACCCTGGGCAAGTCCCCTCTTGGTGTCCTGGTCTGTGCAGCAGGATGAGCCATCCCCTGCCTCTCGTGGGGTGCATGTTTGTGAGGAAGGAGCTTGGCGGGCTGTCACGTGCACCTCCAAAGGCTGGTGCTTCTGCCGCCTCAGGGACAGCCTGAGGTCTTTTATACCAGACACTTAGGGATTCAAAACAAATTGAAAATCCTTTGCTTGTCTGGCAGTGGAGCCTCTTCTGAATGCAGTTGTGGCACTGATTCCTGTGTGACGTGGAGTTACACGGGCAAGGTGCTGTCACACCAGGCAGCCATATGCATTCATGATGGGCGCTGGCACCACTTTAAGGAAGTCAGGGTCACCTGGGGCCCCAGAGCTAGCTAAGGTGCCAGTGCTTGGAACCTGGTGTTCTTTGACAAAAGCTTTGAGTTCACCCCCTTCCGTGGGTGCTTCCTGCAGGGATTTGGGGAAGCCTGTTAGAAGGGCCATGTTGGGGAAGGAAATGTCTTGTGTCCCCTGTCAGGCTGGCTTGGCTCCCATTTGGGATTTCATGGCTAAGGGATTAACCTGACCCAGGAAAAGACTTACCTTTGGCCTCTTCCCAAAGGATGTCCCGAAGAAACGTCCCCAGGGCCTGGCTGTGCTGCTGGTACTGAGCCCCAAACAGCCTGATGCCCACGTCAAAGGGTGCGTTGAACTAGGGGTACAGCAGGGGAGCGAGGGCGTCAGGGTCTCGGCCCCATCCCTCTCCCCAGCATGCCGGGGCGTGTGGCTGTACTGGCTGCCATCTGGAGGACTTTAACTGGCCTGTCTTCATGTGTCCTGGTGGGAGCCTCGGGGTTGCTGATAACAGCCACGGAGAATGGCTAGAATGTGCCCCACGCCTGCACAGTTGTGGGGATACTGAACCACTGGTGGTGGTTGCATTTCAGGCAGTGGGGCGGTTTTGGGGGCAGTGTGCCCCGCATGTGGGCTCCGTAGCCAGCCGAGTTCTGGCCCAACCTCTCCTGTCTTGGTCCTTCCTCCTGCTCCTCCCCAGCTGCTCCTCCCTCCTGCTCCTTCCCAGCTGCTCCTTCCTCCTGCCCCTCCCTCCTGCTCCTCCCCAGCTGCTCCTTCCTCCTTCTCCTCCCCAGCTGCTGCTGTCCTGCACACAGGAAGTCACACTGGAAGTTGACTTTCCTAGAAAGATGCTGCATGCCGGGTCTTTGCTCTGATTCTCCTGCTATGGGGAGCGCTCCCCCCACCCCTGTTCTCGAGCATCCTCTGAGATGGCTTATTGGGGCTCATACTTGGGGTGAAATGGGATGAGCAGCTTCTGTGGCTTATTGTAGATCTTTCTGGAGAGCAGGCATGGTACCTTTTTCCCTCTTTGCTAGTGGTCACCTTGGTGCCTGTCCGTGCTGGTCACCCAGAGTCTGAATGGGTGAGGAATCCTAGTGCTGGAAGGAGCCCAAGCTAGTCTGGTCCTTTCCTTGTGCTCACAGCAGGAGCCCAGAGAGGCTGAATGACCTGCCTGAGGCCACAGAGCAGTTGAGGGCAAGGACTGGAGCCAACCCTGAGACCCACCCAGGCCTGAGTGCACGCCAGGTGGGCGCAGGGCCTCATCCCACCACTGTCCCAGGCCTCGGGGCCCTGGGAGGCCGTGCTGCCACTGTCTGGTTCCTGTGTGGAAAGAGGCTCTGGGAGTGGCCGTGGGGAGTTGTTCCTCTTCTTTGGCAGGCTTGGTCTCGCTGCAAAGCTGAGTGGGGTGCGAGGTCGGTTTCCTTAGGGACTGGGGCCTTCAGTTCCCTCCTGTCCCTCCTTTCAGTAAATGCTTTTTCCCTACCCCTGTGGCCACTGTGTGAGTTCAGGTCATCTGGCAGTCTTCTTGGGAAGCAAGGGGTGCTGATCGTGGGGACTGCCAGCTGCTGTGGCATTGGGGTGGTGCAGTAGGGGCAGGTGAGAGGTGGACTGGCCGTGTGAGACTTGAGACGGGCCCTTGGTGTTGGTCTTGGTTGCCCGTCTGTTCAGTGGGGCAGGGGCTTGGTGGCAGAGATCCTTCAGCTCTGAAACCGATTCCAGGAGGATTGGGGGCGGGGTGCCCCAGGGAGAGCTGGGCAGCCACACCCAGGGCTGGCAGCTGCTCTGGCATTCCAGGCTTGGGCTCTAGTTGGTGTGGGTCCTTCTTCCAAGGCCCTTGTTCACATTATCCCAGACCCTGTCCCATCTGCACTGAGGCAGAGAGCTCTGCTGCCTGGGTGGCTGCCCCACAGGACCGGGTCCTGGGTATGGCCTAAGGATTCACGTCATTCCCATAAGAGCCTCGGGGCTGAGGGGTCTCACTGTGTGGTGGACAGGGCTGAGACTATGCCTGGGTCCTGGTGAGAAGCAGAGAGGGGTTTTGGGAGCTTGAGGTTGTCGTTGGCCCTTGACCAGAGAGAAGGGTGGGGACAGGTAAAGGAGGCTGAGGGGAGGATTTGGTTTTGTGTTTCTTGGGCAGCAGAGGCCACTCCTACGCCACAGTGCTCACTGTATGGTTGCCAGACCCAGGAGGAGGAAGAGATGAGGGTGGGGTTGCACCCAGCCTGACCTAGGGCTCCATCTCTGCCACTTTGGCCCTGGCACCTTGAGCAAGTGAGTTCACCTCTCTGAACTTCTGCTTCCTGTCTGCACAGTATGGATTTTCGTGTCACCTTGCTTACTGCACAGGTTGTGGTAGAGATTAAATGGCACGGAAAAAGGGAAGACCATGGCTGGGGTCCAGCTCGGGGCTAGAGCCCTGGCCTAGCATATGGGGCCCTGGGTTGGACCCCAGCATCACAAAATAACGAGGGTAGGATGGTTTGTGGAGGAGACCACAGTTCCCAGGAACAGCTGTACAGTGATTGCCATCAGGTAGTATCCCAGAGGAGTGTCCACCTGGGCACAGACCCCCTCCTCCCTTCGCTCGTCCGGAGCTCTTCCTGGCCCTGTGCAAGTACGTGGGAGCGAAGGCCAGCCCACCCTGCAGATGAGGTCAGGGCCAGAGCCGGACCGGCAGCTGGCTCACCTGTCCAAGGTTCTGTCCAGAGCACTCCCCGCCCACAGCTCTTATTCCTGGTGTCTCGGCTCCATGCCCGCCAGCTGCCTCTGCAGTCACCTGCGGAGCGCCGGTGCCTTCTCTCTGCTGGGGGCTCCTTATGTTCCCACGTTCTTGTAGCAGTGACTTCAAGACAATATTCTCTGACCAAAAGCCTTGTAGAGCCCAGTGCAAAGCTCACCTACTTTGGTGCTGATATATAATTATAGTTTATATTTCTTGAGCCTGTGTTCGTAGCCGGCTCTCCCCGCCCTGGCCCCTTACCCTGCTTCCCGGCCACAAATGCGTAAAGTGCAGAAGTACCAACCCGGATCTCTAGCTCATCCTCTGCCCCATCCGCCTGGTCTCTGTCCTCTGGGTGGAGCCAGCCTTCAATAGCTCTGGGCTGCAGTTTAGCTGGTGGCTTCTTGGACTCCTTTCTTTGCTGGAGAGGAGAGAATTCTGTTTAGGATCCTAAGCCCCTGTCTCCTTCTAGAAACAGAATAAGGCCAGACCCAGAGTTCTCCTTTGTACTCTGGGAGAAGGCATAAGCCCAGAGAGGGAAAGCCGCTTCCCCAGGTCTCATGGCTGTTGCTAAGTGGAGCAAGACTCCCCAGGTCAGAATGTGAGGCTTTGTGGAGGAGGGGCTCACCTGGGCTTTCTGATGTTCAGGGCTCAGGAAGCTGGAGCCCGCCATGGCCACGTCCACCCAGAGCACACTGAGGAGCAGCAGGCTGCAGATGGTCCCCGCAGACAGCATGGCCTCAGTCGGCTAGGACAGGTAGCCCTGGTGGGGGAGAGGGTCTCCTGGCTGCATGCCTCATCCCCTTGATGTGCCTCAGAATTGCTTGGGAAGGAGCTCAGCTGACAGGTGAGGGGACTCAAGGATCTGAGCGGTGACTGTGGAGTAGGGAGGGTCTCCCTCTCCAAGGTTGGGGGGAATTGAAGGTGCTGTGAACCTTAATGTGGCAGAGGCTTGGGGCGTCCACCCCAGTGCCAGTTGTCCCAGGCCCTGATGATGAAGCTGAGCCAGCAGGGTCTCTAGGGGACAGTCTGGGATCGGGGCAGCTCTTAAACCAAGCTTTGTCCCTGAGTTGCCACATTGACCTTGGTTATTCCAACCTCCCCTTGTGTAGATGGGTCTGCTGAGCCCAGAGAGGTTAAGTGAATGGCCAGCCAGCACACGGTAAGGCAAACCTGTAAGCGCGCGCGCACACACACACACACACACACACACACACACACAGTGAAGAGCCTACCTGGGATTCCTGGTGAGGTGGTGCCCAGGGGCCCTCTGGTCCTTATATAGCAAGCCTGGTGTTTGTTTTAATCCAGCGACCTGGTCCCAGAGGCAGCTGGCTCCTGTGTGGGCTGATGGACATTCCTGGGGAACTAAAAATGCTCGTGTCATTTGGGTGGAATCAACAGTGGAGGTCACCTGCCCTGAGAGATTGCTGGGTTGGCCCAGGTAGGGCTGCTGTAGTTGCCCAGTGTCCTGGCCCTGGGGGAGGTGAGGCCCTGGGCCTGGTCCAGGCCTGGTGTTCCTTTTTCTCAGCAAAAGCTTCCACAACCCCTGGAGTGCCGCGGGAGCACGGGTCACGGAACCCTCCCCAGTGAGCACAGGTCCCATCTCATAGATGAGGAAGCAGGTGAGGAGCAGGTGGAGGGCGCCTTGGTGTTCTGGTGATGAGAGTGGTGCTGGGTTTGGCCTTGCTTTTGCTCTGTGATCTGTGGTGCTGGGATGCACCATCTAGGTGAGCAGGGGCTCCACCTCAGCTACCTGGCCTGCTGGGGGGCAGCTCACCTTCCCCTGAGGCTTTAGTCCTGAGGGCGATGGGAGGGAGACTGGGTGGACCTGGAGAAGTCCCCAGCCCAGTTCTGGTGTGGTTCCTCCAGAGCTGTTTGGCCCTAGGCAGATCATGAACACCCTGAACCAGGCCCTGGGGACTTGAAAGCAGGTACCAAGGCCACTGCCTGGGAGTGAGAGCTTCCAACAGGCAGAGTGCTGCGCGTGCAGGTGCAGAATGAGCAGGGCAGCAAGGACCGGGCGCAGCAGGGGTTAGTGATCAAAGGGCTGGACGGAGGTTTGAGGTCAGGTTGGGGACGGCCTTGAAAACTGCTGGTTTGAGAAGTTGGAGCTCTGTCTGTGGGAGGCTCTTGGACTGGGAGAGACTGAGCCATAGCGTGGATGAGAGTTGAAAAGACCCAAAAGCCCCGGGAGCCTGAGCCCTTGATTTTACAGGAACAGAAACGAAGGCGATAGGGCTGCACTTTGCCCAAAGCCGTGCAGATCTGGTGCAAAGCCAGGACTCCCTTCTCGTGACGTGCTGCTTTCTGATAGCCATCTACTTCCACGGTGACCATGGTGTTCAGGAAGATGGCCTGCTTTGAGAGGACTGGGTCAGGCTGTCCAGTCGGGAGGACGAGGACAGCAGAACAGATGATTGTCAAGGTCCACCCTGACTTAAGAGATGGCCCTCTGCAGGGATCGGGCCCTTGTGGAGACTCGGGCAGGAGGCACAGGCTGGGCTGTGTCCTTAAGAGGAGTGTGGGGGCCAAGGACCTCCAGGGGAGAAACTTGTCATCCACCGATGTCCCCACTTGTCCCAGCAGCACCTGCACCTTCACAGCCATGTTGCCACCTGAGCCCAGAGGGGCTGAAGGTGGAGGTGGGAGCCCTCCGGAGACCTGCAGGATTTCCAGGGCCATTCCCCACCCGAGCCCTGCAGGAGAGCCAGCTGACCATGGCGACCTGGGCACCCATGGCAGCCGGGACAGGAGCCGCTGCCTGTGTTGATCTTAGATAAGGCCACCTCACCCCCGAGCGCACACCTGCTGCTGCTCTCCTATCTTTGGGGCACTAAGAGGCGGCAGGGGATTGAAAATCCAAGTACGTTCCACAGGGTCCCCAGGAGGCTGGGGAGGAGGGAGAACAGGGATTTGTGAGAACATGGAGGGAGAGGCAGTTGCAGGAGTGAGGACCGGTGGGCTGGGGACGCACATCTGACCCAGAGGAGTTGGGGAAGACCATGTGACTGGGGAACAGACATGTGGCTTATTTTCCTGTTCTTTCAAGTTCGGATAATAACCAAGACCTGCTCCCCGAGGGTGGGGACTCATCCCCACCCTGCTCTCTCCTCTGGAACTTAGTAGGGGCTTAATGTTTGCTGGTGTCCTTCCTGTGGCCGCTGCTGGAGCCCATCCTCTGTGAGTGAGTTACTTGCTGTGTGTGACTGCCTCTGAGAAGAGTCACCTGTGCTCACTCCTCAGGGCAGCTTCTGCTCTGATAATGACTTGGATTAGCAAGCATGTTTCAGTTTGTTTTTTAACCAATTTGGCCAGTTGGCTTGAAGCTGATTTTGGGGATTATGAAAGAGATTTTTATTCTTTGAGTTAGTTTTTTTGGTGGGCTTTTCCTTTTCCTCTAGTTTTGGCACCTATGACTTCTAAATCAACAATTTCCTATAGAAGCGTGATGCTATCCTCAAATAAGAGTTTTATGTGTAATTTAAATTTTTCTAAGAGCCACATTAAAATGCAAAAAAGAATGAATTGTAATACTATATTTTATTTAACCATTATATCCTAGATATTATCACTTCAAAGTATAATCCGTGTAATACATTTATTTTTTGGTACTGGGGATTGAACCCAGGGCACTTAGCACTGAGCCAAAGTTTTTAAAATCCCCAGCCTTTTAAAAAAATTTTTAGTTTTGAGATAGGGTCTCACCAAGTTGCTTAGGGCTTCACTAAATTGACGAGGCTGGGCTTGAACTTGACATCCTTCTGCCTCAGCCTCCCTAGTCACTAGGATTACAGGCGTGTGCCACTCTGCCTGGCTCATTGCCACAAGTTTACAAATGAGATAGTTCGACTTTATATAATACTAGTCTTTGAAGTCCAGTGGGCATTTGATTTTAGTGGCACATTTCTGTTCAGAATAGCCACATTTCCCATGGTCAGAGGCTGCAGGTAGCTCCTGGCTGCCGTGCTAAACAGGGTTGGTCACTCCTGTCCAAGCCAGACCTCCCCCTGGGATTCCCTGCTCAGACTCTCTTGGGGTCGTAGCCCCAACTTGCTTCTGTCCTGTCTGTAGTCTCTCTCTTGACAAGTCTGCCCTCAGCCTTAAAATATGCCAAGTCTCCAATCTTGGAAAAGTCTAATTTATCCCAGTCCCACCTTCTCCCTCATGTCACTACCCCAAGCTTCCTTTTCTTTCCCTTTGTCCACTTCTTTCCTGGGACTGGCCCCTCACCCTGTCACCTGATTCTCCTCCCCATAACTGTATTGAAGCTGTTCTCAAAGAGTTGCTGGTGATCCACACTCAGGCCAGGGCCCCCTGAGACCATCTCCTCTCAACTGGCGCAGACGTGTTGGGACACACGAGGTTCAGGGGAGAGTTTATAAGAAGGCAGGTTTGTAAGGTCTCATCCTCAGATTTGGATCCATTAGCTCCACGATCTTTTTTTTTTTTTTTTTTTTTTTAATATATACTTTTTTAGTTGTAGATGGACATAATATCTTTATTTTTATTTATTTTATGTGGTGCTGAGGGTCGAACCCAGTGCCTCACGCATGCGAGGCAAGCGCTCTGCCACTGAGCCACAGCCCCCGCCCAGCTCCAGTATCTATTTTAACAAGTATCTCAGGTAATTCTTTCTGATTATAAAATACTCACTTTTCTAGCAGATTTGAACACAGACGTGTGCGCGCGTGTGTGCGCGCTGCACAATTTCAGATCTACAAGAGTAGAGCAGTATGAGTGTCCAGGATTCCACATCCATCCATTTGTTTTATCTGTTTCCAGTGTGGCTGTTTCTTAAGACCCCACCTCTGCCATGTGTCCAAGGCATGAACTGGGCCTGGCACAGACTTAAAGCAGGGATAACCAAGCAGTCATTTTGGCCCTGCTGATAAGGGAGGGTGCCACCAGCTCCACTACCTGGATCAGGGATAAAAAGGATCAATTAAAATTCTTTTTTTTTTTTTTTTTTTGGTACCAGGGATTGAACTCAGGAGACCACTGAGCCACACCCTCAGCCCTATTTTTTTGTGTTTTATGTAGAGACAGGGTCTCACAGAGTTGCTTAGTGCTTCGCTGTTGCTGAGGCTGGCTTTGAACCTGGGATTCTCCTGCCTCAGCCTCCCTAAGTGCTGGGATTACGGGTGTGTGCCACCGCGCTGAGCTCCAATTAAAATTCTTGTAACTGGTGGTGCTGGGAGTGAAACCCAGGCCTTGCACTTGCACAGTCTGTGCTCTGTGGCTGAGCCACACCTCAGCCTTGGAAGTGTTTTTAAAGCAAATACGAGCGTGGGTGTCAGCTCATCCTTGGAAATGGCAACGGTGACAGGTGAAGATGCGTGTGGGTGGCTTGAGTTGGGATCCAAAATCCATATTTTGTGAGACACCTTTCCCTCCTCCACCCTTCCATCCCAGATCATTTATTTTTTTAAAAAAAGTTGTTTGTCCTGTTCTACGTCCCACACCCTGAACTTTGTTGGTTGCTTTCGTGGCATTGATCAACTTCTGCCCTGCCCCCAGTGCTTTCTGGAAGCTGGCAGCTACACCTGCTCCTGGGCACTTGGATTCACATCCCACTTTTCTTTTGGTGGGAAAACGTCTTCCTGGTGCTGTGAATCTGCTGTGCACCACATGGCAAGGTGTTTACCATCTGCTGGTCCCATTTTTCTGATGTTTTAAGGATAATCTGTGGGCATCACCAAAGCCACTCTTGTTGAGGTTGCCCATCACCCTTCCACCTCGTGGTCTCACCCACCGTTGTCCACACCCACGATTAGGGTCTCCAGGTGGCATTGCTCCCTTCCATGTTTATTAGCACATTTTCCTTCAGCAGTAACTTTACCTGGACATATAGTTTGTACAAGAAAGGCAAGACAACTGCTTGATCTCTTTTTCTATTTAGTAATTTTCAGAGTTAAGGTTGGCTTTCCAGCGCCTTCTGTTATTTTCCCCATCGTGTCATGGATTTTTATGTATGTTATATTTCAATTAATTACAGTCATTGGTCTTTTTGATGCTTCCCTATTTGGCTAGTGAATTCCTGGGTGCTTTTGGCAGTGACCCCACAGTCTTTTTCTTTGGTACTGGGGATTGAACCCGGGGGCGCTTAACCACACTGAGCTGCATCCTCAGCCTTCTTAGTTTTTGAGACAGGATCTCCCTAAGTTGCTGAGGCTGGTCTTGAACTCAATCCTCCTGCCTCAGCCTTCTGAGTTGCTGGGATTACAGGTGTGCACTACCATGCCCGGCCCCTGCAGTCCTTAATAGCTTTCTTGCTTTGTCTCATTTTGTGCATTTCCTGTCCCAAACCAAAAATCAACCTGCTTTTAAAGAAAGTTTGGTTCCTACTAGTGGGAAATGTTTTTAGAGACCACAATCTAGCTGTCACATTGATGTTATTGTTTCTAGGACCTGCTACTACGTGCATGTTAGGAATGCATGTTTTTAGAAGTTGAGCCACAAGTTCACAGTGTTGGTCCCCTCTTGTCTGCAGTTCCACCTTCCACAGTTGGAACCACCTGAAGTTGACTGTGATCTGAAAATACTATTTGGAAAAATTCCAGAAATAATTCATGTGTTTTCTATACTTTTGTTTCTATTTTGAGCTGGGGTCTCACTGTTGTCCAGGCCGGTCTTTCAAACTTGGGCTCAGGTGACCCGCCTGCCTCAGCCTTCCTTGTAGCTGGGACTACAGGCATATGCACCCAGCTCGAACATTTTAAATAACTTTTATTGCATATATTGTTAAAATTGTTCTAGTTTTCATTATTAGTAATATCTTATGTGCCCAGATTCTAACTTAAACTTCATTAGAGGTATGTTTGTACAGAGCTCAGTCCTGTTCATGGTTTTAGTCATCCACTGGGGTCTTGGAACACATGGATAAGGGGCACAGCTACGGTTCCAGTGAACTTTAAGATCACAAATGTAACGTGATCTTAAAGGTTTTGTACTTATCCATTATTCTTTATGATACTGATTTCTGATTACCTTCACAAAATAACCTTTATCTTGCTTTATCTTACAATAGCAGCATACTTTCAAAATAAAGAGTACTTCAGTTACTGCTAAAGATGAAACTATTTTGTGCAGCCACTAGGGGTATATAGTCAACATTTTTAAGGTCATATGCCTATTTTTTTCTGGTCATGTCATGAGTTTGATATATGACTTAAATTTCATTCAAGGTTTTTCTAGTTTTCAGAGAATTTTTTTTTAAAAAAATATTCTTTTAGTTGTTGATGGATCTTTATTTTATTCAATTATTATTTATATGTGGTGCTGAGGATCGAACCCAGTGCCTCACGCATGTGAGGCAAGCACTCTGCCACTGAGCTACAGCCCCAGCCCATGGAATTTTTCTTAAAGATATCATTGTTATAAAGCATTTACATGGTTCCAGAAATCAGTGTTATAAAACAAGGGGCATTTGGTGAGTACGTCTCCCGCCTATCCCTTCTACTCTTCTTTCTTTTCCCGTTAACTATTCTTGTCGTGACTTTATCCAAGAATTTTCCATGTATGTTACTGATTTCTAGTTTACTTTCATTGTTGTTAGAATGATTTAAATTTTTTAGCTTGAGGGTTGTTTCAAGGTCTAGAAATTTTACGTTGGTAAGTGTCCAGGTGCAAGGAACTAAGGGAGGCTGTGTTGAGGGCAGCTGGGTCAGGCGGAGCCATGGCCACGTGTGTTCTGTAACCTCACAGATACTTGCAGAAAGAGGAGTATGGAGATCACCAACCAAAACAGACTATTTATTTGGAAGCTGTTATTTTGTGTCTCCATGTACAGAATTATCTCTTTTTCCCTGATATTTCTTGTTCTAAAGTCTATATTTTATCTGATATAATGTATACACTTGTTTTTATTAGTGTCTGTGTACATCACACACACTCCTTACTTTCTAATACCAGGGATTGAATCCAGGTGCTCTACCACTGAGTTATATCCCCAGCCTTTTATTTTTCTTCATGAGATGGGGGCCTCACTAAGTTGCTGAGGCTGGTCTCAAACTTGGGATCCTCTTGAGTTGCTAGGATTGCAGGCATGTGCCACACTGGACCTGGCTATTACATTTGTTTTTAAAATATTTCCACTGTTTTAAGATGGGTTTCATATAAATAGAACATAGGCTTTTTTTCTTTTTGCAGTGCTCTACTACTGAGCTACACCTCCAGGTCTAAGGGGGAATTTGAGAATTTTTTTTTTTTGGTGATGGGGTCAGGCTGGTCTTGACCTCCTACCCCAGCCTTCTAAATAGATGTGCACTACTGGGTGGGCATCACCACACCCACCTATCTAATTTGGTTTAAGTCACATTTTGTTTGTGCGCGCGCAGTAATTTTGTATTGTATGAATACTGAATTTTATGTTAAGAGCTGGAATTTATAATATTCTTTTAAACAGTGAAATTACTCTCTTCAAGCTTGCTTTTCAGGTCCAGTGCAGTCTCTGCTGTAGAGCTCATTTGCAGTGTGCTAGCTACTGAGGCTGCGTGTATCATGAAGCTGTCAGGTGAGGGCCAGAAACTGGCCTGTTGCTTTCTGACCATGAGTTACCATGGCACATCACCTTGACTCGGCTAGGTGGTGTGAGCTACAGAGCAGTCACTGTAGCAGGACGAGCCCCTGCTCCATTTGTTGAGGACAGCCAGCCTTTGCTTGCAGAGCAGAGCTTGTTAGGAAAGGCAGATGACATGAGGGTAACCAGAATCAGGGACCTCCGTACTGAGGAGTGCATGCCAAGGTGTCTTACGGCCTTTCTGTTCTCAGCACCAGCGTTTTGTATTCTCTGAAGGCCTCCACCCTTTCAACCAAAGCAGTTTCACTTTCATTATGGGCAAAAAGATTTTATTGGTGAAAAATAAGGGGAGAATAGTCACAGCCTCCTTGCCCAGGAGGCCCAACACTGCCCTTACCACTCAGCAGAGCCCAGTCCTGTGTCAGGGAATTGGAGACAAATGGCTACACGGTGCTGGGTGTAGAGCTTGGCCATAGCAACTCTAGAATTGTGACCAGCTCAGGGCCTCAGCTGTGAGGTGGGACCACCCCACACCCAGCACCACCGGACTGTAGCCATTTGTCTGGCTCACCTGGGGGTCAGCACCAACCTCCAGGGCAGAGTCTTCACCCCTGTGATGCCTTCAAAAAGAAGCAAATTTCAAAGATGCTCACACTGAGGCAAATAGCTTTTGCCTCAGTGGGGTGGATGTCAGGAAAATGAATAATAAGCAATATGATTTTATTTAGTTTGGGAACAACCTCCCCCCAAATAATGCCCAACCCAAAGGTACATAAAAATGGCCAAAAGTATTTCAAAATAATAGATTTGAAGTCATTTGTAGTTTCTTCATGACATGAATGCTTTGAGCCGGACAGTGAATTACAAACCTCATGGAATCATGTTAAGGCAGACGATCGATCTGTGGTAGCGTTTGTAACTGTTCCTGGGTCAACAAACCTGGCGGCGCTGCTCTTCCCACTTGCTTGATCAGTTGTCCCAGGAAAGGGGCAGTCCTGGAGTGGCAGGTGGGGGACCAGGCCCCACCTGTGTCGTCACTGCTCGTTCTGCTGGCCCTCTGTGACTGAGGCTGACACGGAGCCCTGGCCCTTGTTGACGTCACTGATGCAGACCCATTGCCCGTCCACGGACTCCTTCCACAGGGTCACCTGCCAATCAGCACAGAGACTATTCCTTTACCTGCATTTTGATGACTGAAACACGTAAAGGCAGGAATGACATTGATGGAGGGAAAGGATGTGGTCCCCACACCAGGTTCCTCACCTGGGAGTTACGACCGCGCAGCTGGCAGTCTCTTACCTATGCTAAGGTTTAAGCAGCACTGTGGTAGGGAAGGTAGCAGTGTGCCGCCACTTGCCACTTCTACACTGAAACGGAGCTGAGAGCAAGAAAGGTCTGCCGCAGCAGAGTAGTACATTTAAAAAATCTAGAACCACCCTTTGGAGACTGTCTTCCCAGGACACACCGTACAAAACACTGTGGGGTGAGTGCTTTGTAAGAAGCCTTGAAGTACAGCAACAGGACCTGTGCCCACTGCATTGTAAAAGTCACCATAGACAAGTCTGGGTGCCTCTCTAGGGAGGGCCATCCCAATGCTATGGCTGTGCTGGCTCTTTCTGTGGACCTCAGGCCAGAAAAAGCTGCCTGCAGAGGGTCCCAGGCACCCACCGCAGCAGGTAGGAGCAACCCTAGTGTCCAGTGCAGGGTCAACACAATGTGCTGAAACCTTTAAATTCTGACCCAGGCTGTCACGTGGATGGACCTCAAGGACATTACTTCATGGTGGCAAGTCCTAGGTATGCCTTAAATAAAGCTATGGGCTGGGGTTGTGGCCCAGTGGTAGAGTGCTCACCTAGCACGTGAGGCACTAGGTTTGAGTCTTAGCACCTGTGTCCATTTACAACTAAAAAAAAATGTTGGGGTTATGTCATTGTCCATTAAAGGCAGAGAACCCCTAATTGTATGGGGTGGACCTGAAGCTTTCCAAAAGGTGGTGTCCTTCCAGCTCTCGCCTCAGGTATTGTGCTTATTTTTACAACTCTCAACTTTTTTGGTAGTATGAGCATCACTATGAAGATGAGGTAGCGTGATGGTTAGGCTGACAAACTATGAAAAGTGGCTGTGCTCCTTTGACAGTTTTAAATAAACCTCAGGGTTGAGGTTTAACCATCTAATTTAGCAACAGCAGTCCTTTAACAGCACCCCTGGCTGTGGGGTCAACCTACCTTGTTGTCTCCACCAGAGACGGCCAGTATGTTGGCTGTGATGGACCAGCTCACGTGCCACACGACGTCGTTGAACTTGTGCAGTAACTTGGGGGACCACATGTTGCCTGAGGCATCATCGCAGGTCCAAATGAACACCCGCCCATCCTGGGGAGAGAGACTTGAGTCAGGAGGTGGGGCAGGGGTCTCTCCCTCCACCACAGCTGGCACCCTTGTGTGGCTCTGAGGAACACACTTCACAGGTCTCCTGCCCATCTTGGAGTGAGCACTGCTCCTTCTCTAGGGTTGTCCTTGGGCCTGTCAGGTCACTTCCCTGTGGCTACATTTTCCTCAACAGGAATAGCAGTTCAAAAAACAAGCTTGGAGAATGAGAAAAATCTCAAAAAAAAAAATCCCTTTCCACTTAAAAACCAAATAAAACTTTCTTGTGTTCTGAACGGCCTTGCTCTCTTTGGGTGGTGGAACATAATCACCTCGGAAGGGTGGCTAGGCGCGAGTCCAAGGTCCCAGAAGTACCTGATCCTTGGGAACACTTGGCACTGCCCCTGGGCACCACCACAAAGGTCAGGAGGGGAAAGCAGACCTGAACTTGGCCCCTGGGAGCACTGGTTCCACTTTAACGCTTTATCTGTGGTGGCAAGCCACCTGGACTTTACACCAACCTCTGCAGAGGTGGCTCCCACTAGGCCATCAGGAAGGGCCCGAGTGGGTGTGGGCTGACCTGGGAGCAGCTGGCAATGGTGCTGGTGGGCAGGCCGATGGAGGGGGCCCAGGCGACATCTCGAACCCAGTCACTGTGTGCCTCCAGCTTCTGCTCCTCCTTCCACTGGCCGTCCTCCTCCTCCCTGCAGTAGGAGCACAGAATTCAGCAGGAAGCCTTGCCACTTTTCTCCCCATCCCACAGGCCTCATGGGACACCTTCCAGGAAGTGAGGTGACCAGGACATTGCTTAAAAAGGATTTTTTTAAAGGATGCCCTGTTTTGGGTGGTGGGGTAGGGAGGCCCAGTTAAGCCACTTACTTCCATAGCTTGATGAGGTTGTCGCAACCCCCAGATGCAAACTTCTTGATGTAACTGGGCTTCTGCCCTGACGGCTGGTCTATGAGGCTTCCAGGGACCACGGCAGGGGCCCAGCTGACAGCATTACAGCCGATCTGTAAAGAGGGACCCAGGTGACTTGCCCTTGTGCCCTGCAGCAAAACACCACTGAACAACATGGGAGGCTGCTGGTTACGTCTCTCCAAGACTAGACAACATGGCCCATGAGAGGAGCAAGAATTAGCCACTGAGTCTCCCTCCAGGCAGGCAGCCCAGCTCTGCTGCTCTGCACAGGGACAATCAGGAACTAAACGTTACCTTTTCCAAATACCTCAGAGGACGACACACTGGGGCCAATTAAAACCACATAAAATAAGCACACAGCTTAACGAATTATAAAGCACTCTGGTAACCCGGTCAAGAAACCATCACCTCCTACCTGAGAAGCCTGTCACTGTGTCCCCTCCTAACCATGGCCCAGGCCCCTCAGGAATTCCTCTTCCCTGCCACTGCCACCCATGTGCCCATTACAATTTTTTAAGAACATCTAATTGGTACAGCCCTCCTGATTTTTTTTCCCCTTTATAGTTTTCCTGTTGAACTACCACAGTCATCTGACCCCTGGTCCCAGCCTGGCTCTTCCAAATCCTTGAATACTCATCTGGAGCCAAGGCTGACGAGGGCTGCACCCCTTGGCAAGGCCACAGGTCTCCAGTGCTCACCAGGAGGCGCCAGGTTGTTGATACACAGTGGCCCAGGTTGACCACTCTGGGCTTCATTTTAATTTCATGAGCTACTGGATTTATGCATATTTGATCGGTTTTAGTTCACTTACTTTTGGTACTGGGGATTGAACCCAGGGGTGCTTAACCACTGAGCCACATCTTCATCCTCCCCACCTCTTTTTAAAAATATTTAGACAGGGTCTCGCTGAATTGCTGAGGGCCTTGCTAACTTGCTCAAGCTGGCTTTGAAATCACAATCCTCCTGCCTCAGCTGGGATTACAGGCTTGTGCCCACGCCCAGCTCATTGTAATTCTTCTTCTCACCCCCACACTGCCCATCTGCAAGGTCAGCTAGGTCAGCTTGGCTCCTCTGACACAACCCTAGTGTGTCCAAGTAAAGCTGTGACCATTTCTCTAGATATGACAAGATGTTCTAGGCTCATCCTGTACATTTTCTGCCTTAGACTTGGGACCTCTTTGGTTTGAGAAACTATATTTCAAAATCATAGTCTGAGTTCTAGGCATGCTCACAGCCACAGGTTTACATGTGATTTTATCTGTCAGAACACTACTGCCAACACGATCACTAAAAACATTTAAAGACTCAGCAGATGCTCTCCCCGTTCTCCCTCACTGTTCACCCCCACCAACTGGAGAGGGAACCTAAGGGTGCTCTACTACCCACCCACCTAATATCCCTTTGAGACAGTCTGGCAAAGTCCCCAGGCTGGCCTCCAACTTGTGATCCTCCACCTCAGCCTGTCAGTGGCTAGGTCATGGGTGTGCTGTTGTGCCCGACTCCCTTGAATATTTTGTAATGTTTTTGGTACCAGGAGCTGAACCCCAGAGGCACTTAAACACTTAACCATAGCCCCAGCCCATGTTATTTTTTGAGACAGGGCCTCGCCAAGTTGCTGAGGCTGGCTTTGAACTTGGGATCCTCCTGCCTCAGACTCCTGAGCTCTGGGATTATAGGCATGTGCCACCAAGCCTGGCTTGAATACTTAAATATGTGGCCTTTTATGGTGCTGGGGATCAAATCCAGGGCCTTGTGAATGTTAAGTGCACTATCAGTGAGCAACACCTTCAGTCCCAAATTTTTTTTTTTTTTTTTTTGTTAAAATATTTTTTAGTTGTCAATGGACATTTTTTATTTATTGATATGCGGTGCTGAGAATTGAACCCAGCGCCTCACACACACACTAGGCAAGTGCTCTACCACTGAACCACAAACCCAGTCCTATCTTTATTTTTTATCAAAAGCTTTTTGATTTTTGAAAAATTTTCTCCTTTGCACACAAATTCTCTACAGACATTATCTGTTTTACTTGCTCTTGTATTGTATTTCTAATTTAACATTTTTTATTTCTAATTCTTTCCTGAGTTCTGTTTCCTCATTTCTGAGTTTCTCTAATTTTGACTTGTGCTGTTCTTTTTCTTTTCTTTTTTTGGTACTGGGGATTGAACTCAGGGCACTCGACCACTGAACCACATCCCCAGCCCTATTTTGTGTTTTATGTAGAGACAGGGTCTCACTGAGTTGCTTAGCGCCTTGCCGTTGCTGAGGCTTGCTTTGAACTCACGATTCTCCTGTCTCAGCCTCCCAAAGTGCTGGGATCACAGGCTTGAGCCACCGCACCCGGCTTCATTCCCCTTTGTCTAATCCAATGAACCTCTATTTTTCCCTCTCCTGCTGCCTTACTGTGTGTTAGCATCCATGCATCAGAACATTTGGCCTTTTGTTTCTTGGGACTGGCTTATTTCACTTAATTGTCTCCAGTTCCATCCATTTACCAGCCAATGCCACAATTTCATTTTTCTCTATGGCTGAATAATATCCCATTGTGTATATATACCACATTTTCTTTGTCCCTTCGTCTGTTGAAGGGCAACTAGGTTGGTTCCATAGCTTAGCTATTGTGAATTCAGCTGCTATTACAAACATTGATGTGGCTACTCTTCTTTTGGTTACTGGGGATTGAACTCAGGGGCACTAGACCACTGAGCCACATCTCCAGCCTTATTTTGTACTTTATTTAGAGACAACATCTGAGTTGCTTAGTGCCTCACTGTTGCTAAGGCTGGCTTTGAACTCGTGATCCTCCTATCTCAGCCTCCTGAGCTGCTGGGATTACAGGCATGTGCCACTGTGCCTGGTTCTCCTGATGTATAAATATCTCTTAGCTTGATCTGACACAGTCGTTACAGTTTGATTCTTTATGTGGGCATGTCTTTGCAGTGTGCTCTCCTTGCAGGGATGTTATTCTGTGTAATTCCTCTTTTTGTGTGTGTATGTGGTGCTGGGGATGGAACTTGGGGCCTTGAGCATGGCAGCCAGCACTGGACCACTGAGCTACCCCAGCCTAGTTTTCTGTTCTATTCATGAGGTTAGTGTCCTGATGGTCAGCAAAGCCTTTCTAAGTTCTTAACTCTCTCTCGTTTTGGCAAGTGGCGGCTCAATTTCAGCAGTTCCTGGCCCTGTGTCTTGCCAATGTTGATCTAACCTCTTTTGTCCCTGTGTCCCTAACTGGCTCAATTCTGATTTCAGCCCAGCAGATTCCCCTTGTGAGGGGCTCTGCAAGCCCTGGAGGCTGACAGGACTTGCATTTCTTTAGTCTTTCTCATTGTGGCCCCTTATCTGGAAAGAGAGAGTAAAAGACCCCTCCCACCTATTTCTCTGAAGATGATGTAGAAGTGGCCAGAACCCACAGCAATACACCACCTCACACCCACCAGGACAGCTCTGACCAGAGGTGTTGTTGAGGACATAGAGAACAAGAACCTTGTGCTGCTGGTGGGAACACAGAATGATGATGTGGCTCAGCAAGTTCACACCTTGGTGCACACCCAGGGGAAACCCCACCCTGCTGATGCAGAAACCTATCCCTGAATATTCACAGAGCACGTGGTCATGACAGCTGAAGGTGCCCATCAGCTGATGAAGGGCCAAACAAGAAGTGCACAACCACAGTGGAGTATCAATCAGCCAGAGAAAGAAACGTGCCGAGACACGCTGTGGTGTGGATGAGCCCCGAGAATCTCACAGCTGTTCCTTCTTTCACTCATGAGTTTGTGAGGACTACAAGACACACAGCAGGGGCTCAAGAAGTGTGCCGACTGTCCATACTGTTTTCTGAACAGTATCAAGCTTAAGGGAACTCAGCCCCCATGACACTTTCTGTGACAATCTCAGCTTTAGGGATCTCAGTGGCTGCTGCAGGGTGTATCAACAGACATCCACAGCTGAGGGGGCAGCTGGGTGGGCTGCAGCTGCCCCTTGGTTAACCAGCTCTCCCAATCTGGGAGCTTACGAGGAGGAGCCAGTCCCAATCCTGCCCTGGGCAGCAGAGGCTGAGCAGCTGCTCGGGCTTCAGAACAGGAGCGCAAGCACATGACCAGCAGCCCTCCTGGTCCACACCCCAGCAGGGATCCCACCCTCACCACCCTCCAGGGCCAAAGCACTACCCTCTGCACAAAGGCAGGGGCTGGACTTACGGTGTGAGCGTTGTTGATCTTCTTCACTTCCCACTGGCCTTCCCCAGTGTAGGTCAGCAGGGAGATGGCGCCATCCGAGCTCCCACAGGCCAGGATCAGGCCGTAGTCGTGGGGGGCCCAGCACACGGAGTTCACTGCAGGAGGGAGGAAAGGGGGCAGTGGGCAAGGAGAGCAGGCCCGGAGCCGCAGACTGTCGGTCTCCCAGATCTACGGCTTTATACATTTCTAAGATAACTGCAGGGAGCACCGTGGGCAGCTATGGTTTTAATTAAAGACACCATTATCTACTAATATCATCATTTCATAGTCTGTCTTCAAAAAAGTAGGACAACCACCTGAGAATAAAGGCTGGTACTTAAAATGAATACACTTTAAGGAAAACGTAGTGTGTTATGCTTACGCTTCTCATTTTGCTTTGAATTGGCTTTGGATTTAGGGCTTTATTTCATTTGCAAGGGCACATCAACCAGAGGCATCCACAGCTAGGGTGGCAGGTGACAGAGTAGCAGAAAGCCAACAATCCCAGGGGGACAGACAAGCCCCACCACAAGAAGGGAGCTGGGGCTTCAGGCAGGACAGAGACCCTCACTCACCCAGGGGACTCGGTCGCCTGCCAACCCTGTACCTGAGGAGTCATGTCCCGAGTGCTCGTGGGTTTTCTCCCAGGTGCCGTTTTCCTCTTTCCAGATGATGACTTTCCGGTCGTAGGAACAGGATGCCAGGATATTACCATACATAGGGTGGGCCCAGGCCACCTGCCATACAGGACCCTCATGCCTGCAAGGGGAGAGGTCAGAACTGCTCAGGGGGAGTCGGGGGAACCCAGGGCTCTGCCAGGCTCTCTTCTAGATAGAACTGAAGAAACTATGTCTGCCTCAGAATGCCAAAAGGGAGAGTACAGAATGTCACTGCTGCAGGGACACTTACTGGACAGTGAGGGCCCTAAAGCCCTGAGAGGTGGAGCACCTTGAGGTCAGTCTTTGACAGACAGGACTCCAGCAGCCTCCCTGTACCAGCCAGAAGAAACCTCACTCCCTGACTGCAGCTAGCACTGCCTGTGTCCACTGTCATCTACACCCACAGGTGCTCAGCATTTGCAGGCTGAGTCACAATCCACTCTCCATGGCCAACTTCTGCGTATTTTACTTGGATATTTCCCACCACTCTTCATCTGTTTAGAAGGCGTGTCCTTCCCTTCCCTCCTGATTTGTCCATTCACCTTATGACAGGTACCATCTGCACACAGATTGTGGCAGGCCTTGCACGGGGGCCGTCCCTCTGGTCAGGGAGGGCTGTGCGCTCAGCGCACAAGGGGCAGATGCCGGGAGCTCAGGCCCCTGCAAACCCATTCTCCACTCACTAGCTCTGGACTTCAGGCCAGGGTCAGATCTCCTTGACTATCATTTTTTAAAAAAAATTTTAGTTGTAGGGGCTGGGGCTGTAGCTCAGTGGCAGAGCACTTGCCTAGCACGTGTGAGGCACTGGGTTCGATTCTCAGCACCACATATAAATAAAAAAAATAAAGGTTCACTGACAACTAAAAAATATTTTTAAAAAATTTTTAGTTGTAGATGGACACAATACCTTATTTTTACACGGTGCTGAGGATTAATCCCAGTGCCTCACATGTGCCAGGTAAGCGCTCTACCTTACCTGGCTCAGTAGCCACAACCCCAGCCCCCTGACTTTGTCTCTTTATCTGAAAATGGATCTATTGGTAAGTCTTTTCTTACAAGGTGGTCACGAGGCTTAAATGTGATATTTGTATAGAGAGCTTAGAAAAATGCTTGGTACAAAAAAAGAAAAAGTATGTGGGGGGAAAAGGCACACTTATACATTGCTGCTGGGACTGAAATGAGCAGACTCAAGTCCCTGCAGCTGGCACAGTCTAACTGAGGCTGAGACATGTTTGTTCTCTGGCTTCCACATTTGAGCATGAAGAAAATGGGCAGGGAGCTCAGCTCCTGCACAGGACTCTGGCCAGTGGCTCCTCCACACTCAAGACCCAGGAAGATTTCCCCAAATGGGTGGCTTAATCTGCTTTTTTTTTTGGAAATAATTTTTTAGTTATAGATGGACACAATGTCTTTATTTTATTGCTTTGTATGTGGTGCTGAGGATCGAACCCAGGGCCTCACGCGTGCGAGGCAAGCGCTCTACCACTGAGCTACAATCCCAGCCCCAACTTAATCTGCTTTAATGCAGCTCAACACATCCCGTGCACCTGTTGTCAGGGCTCGGCTCTTGGGCAATCTGGTGAGATTAGAACCAGACTCAAAACAGGGCACAAAATCAGGAACGCTCAAAACAGGGCACAAAAAAGACAGAAGCAAACCGACCCAGCTGACCGCCTGATCCTGAAACAGTTACCTAGACGTTGAAATCGACGACTGATAAGCGCACATATGGCGTGACCAACTCTAGTGGCATGTAACCTCTGTGATGCAAAGTTATGATATTTTAAGAGCTACAACTGTAATGTAAAATGAAAACACCTGTGACAGCCATTGGTGACAAAGTGACAGGCACTACTGTGGTTTCTGTCCTAACTCCAAAATTGAAGGAAGTGTGAAACAGAGTCACAAAAAATAAAGGCGATTTTTTTCCCCTTGCCCCAGTTCCCCAAACCCCAAGTTCTTCCTACAGCACCCTGGAGATCTCAGGTCAAAAGCCACAACTCACTGGGCGCAGCAAGTCTGTAATCCCAGCACTTAGGGAGGCTGAGACAGGAGAATCTTGAGTTCAAAGCCAGCCTCAGCAACAGCGAGGTGTTAAGCAACTCAGTGAGACCCTGTTTCTACATAAAACACAAAATATGGCTGGGGATGTGGCTCAGTGGTCAAGTGCCCCTGAGTTCAATCTCCAGTACCCCCCCCCCAAAAAAAAACCCCACAACCACAACTCTGTGAAAGGCAGTGAACTCGGGGTGAGCATAAAAGGGAGTCAGGATCTCAGCAGGGAGAAGGGTAAATCAAACATATGTCAAATACAATATCCACGCAACACCTGCCACTGGCAAACAGAACAATGGATTAAAAAGTTTATTCTTACAGTAATGCTCTTGAGATCACATGGGCTAAACCTGTATAAAATAGAATTATTTACCACTTTTTTTTTCTCCCTCACTCTTTTTTGGACCTATTGAACCCAGGGGCACTTAACCAGTGAGTCACATCCCCAGCCCTTTTTATTGTTTTCAGAAACAGGGTCTTGCTAAGTTGCTGAGGCTGGCCTTAAACTTGCTGTCCTCCTACCTCTGCCTTCCAAGTTGCTGGGATTACAAGCACATGCCCCCATGCTCGGCCTGTTTACCAGTTTTAAATGTATCAGTAGCTGCCCACACTGAAGGTGAACTGGGGGTGGCTGTGTCACAAGTGCCACTTGGGAAGGAAGCAGGATGAGCCCATCTTAAGGGTAAGCAGATGAGGATTCAAGAGGTAAACTGCCTCAGGCTGTGGTCATGGCTCAGAGGTAGAGCGCTTGCCTAGCATGTGCGAGGCACTGGGTTCAATTCTCACCACCACATATAAATAAGTAAGTAAGTAAGTAAAGATCCATCAACAACCAATAAAAATATTTTTTAAAAAAAGAGGTAAACTGCCTCACTTGCCCCAGGTCCTCTAGTGAGAGTGGGTGCACAGCTGGGATTCATGGCTGGATCCACCTGTGCCCTTAGCTGCATCACCCCTGGGGACATATGCTGAGGTCAACTGGGGTGCTGGGACCCAGCCATCTTTACTAAATGTAGTTTGGGGTTGCTCTGAATCTGGCCCCCATCCTTTCCTCTCATGCTCAAGGCAGGGCCTGAGACACCACACGATCCGGGCAGACTTTCCCTAGGCTCAACCACACTTACCCCCTGAGGTCGGCGATGAGGATCTGTCCCCCGTTGCGCACATCGAAGATTTTGACAGACCTGTCTGAGGAGCAGGTTGCCAGGCGGGTGCCATAGTAGTCCATCTGGGCATCATGCTGCAAAGGGAGGACAGCTCAGGAAGCCTGCAGGCTGGGCAGGCAGAGTGAGGGCAGTCACTAGACAGAGGCTAGTTTGGACTAATCTACCTAGAACTAAATTTTTTTTGGTACTGGGAACTGAATGAAGGGGCACTTTACCACTGAGCCACACCCCCATCCCTTTTAATTTTAAGACAGGGTAAGTTGCTTAGGGCCTTGCTAAGCTGCTGAGGCTGCTCTGAATTTGTGATTCTCCTGCTACAAGCTCCTGAGTCCCTGGGATTACAGGTGTGTACCACTGCATCCGGTCACCCAAAACTAATTTGATCTCACAGAATTGTCATCACTAGGCAAAGAGATACTCCCTGCTAGGTGATGTCTCTTTGAAGAAGACAAAACAAACCACACTCAGCTGGTTTTACACGCCCTTTACACACTCCCAGGAAGGTCCCTTTAATCCTGTTTTGTTGGGTGAAGATGGGAAAACCAAAGCTGTCCTGGCCACCCTCTTCCTCCTTTCTCTTGGGCCCTGCTCTGTTCTCAGGCCCCATGGTATATTGGGGAAGGTACCCTGAGGTCCAGCTCAGCCCCAGAACCCAAGGCTAACACTTGAAAGCAGGCCCCATTTAGGGGCTGTGCCTCTGGCCTGGACACAGGGTTCCACTCAAGATACTTGGGTTCCTGATTCTACCCCAGGGCCCTTGACCCTGGGTTTGTGTTTGACCTTTTCCATACTGTTGTGCCGGGTAACTCTGAATCCCCACCCAAGAGGAACACCACCTCAGGTGTCACTGGCTGTGCCACTCATGAACCAGATTCCTGATGCTGCCTAACCACCCAGAGCTGGGCTGGCTCCTGCCCATAGCCCCTTTCCTCTGTGGCACTGTGCCTACCGCCCTCTACCCTGGCATTTCTGCTTGCTGGCTCTCCCTATTCCAAGGACGCTTTTCCCTAGCTGTCCCACCTCAGGGATTTCAGGAGTGATTAGCTGTCACCCCTGTGGTCACCAGGAATAATCACACCCTTTGAAAGGAAGAATTCTCTGCGTCTGCCTCAGCATGCCTTTCTCACCTCCCTACCCAAGGAAAACTGACTCCTCTTTGGGAGTCAGCCCCTCTGCTACATCAGGCCTGGCTTTCTTGTGGGGCAGACAGTCTAGGTGCATTCCCAAAGCTCTTCTCCAGCAGGTGCTAATACACTGTGGGAAGTAGTAGGGTGTAGTACCTAAGAGATTCAAATCCTAGCTCCTTAGCTTATCTGCTGTGCAACCTTTGAGTAATGACCTCACCTCCTTCAGCTTTAATTTCCATATTTAAAAATGGGCTAATGACTGCTGTCTGCTTCAAGCATTGTAAGGCAGTCTGAAGGAGATATGAATGACAAGTACTTAGTATGGGGTCTGATATTTAGTAAGCAAATTTCCATAATTATGATTTCAACTCACCTGCTTCCCAAACCCATGCAAGTAGGAAGCATGGCCACTTTTCCCACAAGGCTCACAAAAGTTAAGATAGTAGCTACGGAGCCTCAGACTGGATCTCCTTGCTCATGGTGTCATGCTGTATCCAAGGAAGTGTGGCCTTATAGCTAGACTGCTTGTGACTGAAACCAGGAACACTGGTTATGCTTCTACAACCCTTTATGTTTAACTCTGCTGTAAGGCCAATTCTAAGAAACCTAAAAGCAGCTGTTGATTGGCCAGGCTGAGATGGTAACTTGGGCATGAAACGCTGCAAGCCTGTTTCTTGCTCAAGGCTGCCTGTGCTACTTGGCCCTACACAAAGCAGCTGGAGTTTTTCCTGCTGGAGACTGACCTCTGGACCTCCTCCTGCAGCCCTATCCTCTTACAGTGAGCCTTGTGTTTGCCTCTCAGGAAACGCCCTCTGTAGTGACTTCTGGTTTGAAGGGCCTTGTCTGGCCACCATCTTTGGTGGTCCCACCTGCTCTGCCTTGGGCTTTCACTGTGGCTGCTGGCTGGCTTTCTATGTCATCTTCCTTCTCTCTCCTCATTTAACCCCCTTTCCAGTGGGACTAAGAAGTGACAGCAAGAGGAATACTGGGAAAGCAATAGTCAAGCCTCTGTACCCACTCAGCCTCCATCCCAGAGCAAGCTACTGTGTTGGCCAAGGACAAGGGCCCTGAGTGACAATCCGCTCCCAAGTATCCCTCAGCATAGCGGCCAGACTGTTATAGCCCTGCTGACTCAGAGGACACTGCCGGGAGAATGACCACACCCCTTGAGGATACAGCCTGACTGGCAACCACTGCAAAGCCACACTTGGGTTCATAAATGATCAACAGAAAGGGGAGTGAAAAATCCAAACTTTGTCCCTCCCACAGAAATGCCCATGCCCAATGCCCCCAGGGAGGACTAAATACTCACAATCATATCCTCATGGGAGGTGTCCACGGTGTTAATTACTGACACCTGGAATCAAAGAGGGTGCTGGTAAATTAACTGACAGCAGAATGCAATCACCTCAAATAAATCCACCTGTTGTTTCTAAAATTTTTTAACTGCAACTATTTACTCACTTACTCGGTGAACATTCACTCTAAGTACTTTTTTTTGAGCACTATGTCAAGGATGGCAGACAAAATCTGTCTCTTGTCTTTACGAAGTTTACACATAAAGAATCCAACATCATAAGATAAATCCTTTAACATGGTTAAAACCATTATAGGAGCCTGGGTGGCAGTGGATACCGACTTAGATGAGGAGGAGGAGGAATTGGCCAGATGGCATGGGGCGAGGTTGAGGGGGAATACTTTCCAAGCAAAGGGATAAACAAGCGAAAAAACACAGCGGTCTGAGACAGCTTGATGTGAACTGTGGAATGGCAAGCAGTCTGCCTTTGAAGGTGAGATGGCACCTGGAGAGAGTTACAGCTGATGTTCCCTTCCTGGATGACAGCCTCTGAGGTCCCAGGCACTTTGTGCATAACAATTATTATCTAAGATTTGAAGACTTGATTCAAACTGCTCCTGAGGCAGCTCCCTGGTCTATCACTTGTCACAGACAACTGACACACCTAGTGGCATCCAGGTTCAATAGTTTGAAGGGCTGAGACACAGTTGCCATTGCATAAACCTCCATCTGTGGGGTGCAGCTCAAATGAGGCCGCTCCCCACAAAGATTCTTAAATCCTCGACTGGCTGGACTCTTGCATAATTTCAGCCCTGCATCTACAACACTTTATGCTTCTACAACCCTTTGTTTCTTCTCCCACTAGAAGGGGAGCTCCCTGGAACCTTGCACTCAGTCACATACAGTTTTGAATCCCTTCAAATCATCTACTGTAAACACAAGGAACTCAGTGACTATTTGCTGAATGAATACATGAACAAAAACTTTTTCTTTGCTCAATCATTCTCTTAAATTAATTCACTGGATAGAAAATAAGATTGAAAAGATTTCAGTCTGGAACTGACATTTCTTTCTTTTTTGTTTTGGTATTGGGGACTGAACCCAGGGATGTTTTACCACTGAGATATACCTCCTCCAGCACTTTTTTTTTTTTTTTAATTTTTTTAGTTGTAGATGGACACAATGTCTTTATTTTATTGCTTTGTACGTGGTGCTGAGAATCGAACCCAGGGCCTCACGCATGCGAGGCAAGCGCTCTACCGCTGAGCTACAATCCCAGCCCCTCCTCCAGCACTTTTTATTTTCATTTTGAGACAGAGTCTAAGATGCCCAGATTAGCCTTGAACTTGTGATTCTGCTTCAGCCTCCCCAGTTGCTGGGATTTTAAGTGTGCAACACCATGACTGGCTGGTACTGACATTTCTTAACCATTTCACTCATTTCATACTTTCCAGCAAAAGCCCTGCAGGTATAAAGTCTGCCTTAACTTTTCTGAAAGAAGCATCATGGGAGAGGATGGTGGCAAGGCAGGTCAGAGGTGCTTACTCAGTATGCACAGTATACTCAGTTCTCTTGGAAAATTCTAGACTCTCCTAAACGTGGGCTCCCAGGGTCTACAAATGCAAGAAAGGAAAAGGAGTCTCTTGTGGGTTGAACTGTCAGGTTACAAAGTGCTCTCACATGTGTACTGGGAGGAACCACATGCAGTCAATTAGTTACTTGACAGACTAAGGCACTGCAGAAGCCCAAAGAGGAAAAACTTGCTAAAGTCACAGAGCTAAAGGCAGAGCTGGGGAAAGAGCCCTAACCCCTAACCTACCAACTCCCAGCCACAATCCATTCCACCAGACCATCCACTGAGTACATAAAATAGTTGTCACACCAAATTCCCTAAATCCAATGGCTGACAGGTATAGTCAGGAAGAAAGTTTGCTGAGAGATAGTTTCATACTGTATTACTAAGGGACTTTAGAAACAGCCTTCATTTCTAATCACCCTCACCCACCAGACAGGATTGGTGAACTGTGCTTGTAAACAAGTGTGTGTTTTAAAGCCTTTTATCCTCCAAAGCACCTGAAATTATCACTGTTAAACAGTAAGAAGGAGGGCTGGGGTTGTGGTTCAGTGGCAGAGCGCTCGCCTGGCATGTGTGAGGCACTGGGTTCGATTCTCAGCACCACATATAAATAAATGAATAAAATAAAGGCCCATCAATGTCTAAAAAAATATTTAAAAAAAAAAAACCAGTAAGAAGGAGCACTCAAAAACAGTTCGCCTCTTCAGAATCACGAGTTACAATTTAGAATGAGGTGAACACTGAGGATAAGTGCTCCCAATTTTAAGCCTAAGAACCAGAGGCCAACAAAAAGGCGAGTAACACCTAGCTCCCTACAGAACAAGAACTAATCCCAGGGCTCTGATTCCTGGGTTCATATAGGCTCCCCCAAACCTGCTGCTAAGGCATTCCTAAGAGCATGCATTTACCACAGGGTACCAAACTCGGTCTGGAGACTTCCATTCATTAGTTCACTCATTCAGGTAATGAATCGGGATGAACAGTAAGCTGTAGATATCACATACGTTTTAAACAACGGAGACCTCATTCAGTTCGTCTTTCCTGAAGAGCTCATCATACATAGAGACCCTGTGCTCAACAACTGTTCAACCATTTCTGCTGAGAGAGGTAGTAGGCGGCAGAGTGGAAGTGTTAGGAAGGTTCAAAATCTCAGCTCTGCCCTGACCAGCTGTGCAAGAGGCTTTGCCTCTCAGCGTCAGGTTTTCCTGTCTGCAGTGTGATAACAGCTGCACCCCTTCACAAGGCTCGGCAGGCGGAGATTACGAGCAACACCTGAAACTTACTAAGGGTTCGGTACACAGTAGCTCCTAAGGCGTTTTGGGTTGTCAATGGCGGAAGGAAGAGGACAGGGATAAGAGGAAAGCAGGGCCGTGCCGCGGCCCGCAGAGCCCCGGGAGGTTCCGCGGCCTTATCCCGGGCTCTCGCTCTGAAAGGTCCACAAGGACAGGGCCAGAGCACCCGAACCTCCAAGTACTGGAGGGGAGCTGAACGGCCCCAGCCCGGGATTTGAGCCTCAGCATGGCATAAAGACCGCGAGTGTGGTCCAAACCCTGCTCCACGACCCCAGTCCCAGCACTCACCATAGCTGCGGCGAGAGCGACTGCCGGTCTCGGACGTGGCAGCTCGAGGCGTCGCGTCCGAACGGCTCACTTCCGGCGCCGGGTCGGCAAGGAGAACGGCCCGTCGCTCTGAAGCCTCCGGGTGGCAACACGCTCAGCTTGCGCGGAGGTCCGGCGTCTTCCACAGGCCCCGCCCCGCCTTCCTGTGGCTCCTCCCCATTATCCTGGGGGAACGCGCGAGATCCACGGGGCGGGGTTCTGGTTGCCTTGGCGACTTGGGCTGAGGGCGGTTGGAATCCGAAGCTCTAGTGAGTTATCCTGACCAAGCCGTCCCTTTTCCTGAGACCTAGAAATGAAAGCATTAATAATGGCAGCTCCACCGGCCTCTCGGCAGTTCTGGGTATGACCGGCTTTTTGATGAACATCGGAAGATGATTAATTTTGTGGAGGTTGAGTAGACTGATCTTAGTTCTTCCCTGTTCGCCCCTCCTCAGGACCGCCCTGCTTTCCCTAAGCCCCAGGACCTAGGACTTTAGAAACTCCAGACTTCCCGTTGCAAAAGGATCGCCTGGGATCCTGTGAGGCTGGCTTATCAGGTAGATTCCCCCAGGCAGGGAGGGACCTCAGCCAAGCGCCTGTATCTGGGGGCCAGCAGCCCAACCCTCAGTGTCCCCAACTTCTAGATGCCTGGCTCCCCACAAGCACATGGAGAATTCCACACTGCAGGACAGAGCCTTGGGGCTCCCTTGAGCTACACATGGCCTAGCCCTGGGCCCACTCAAGTATTAGGGGGCAAGTAGCTTACAGTGAAAGCTTGCTTTCTTTAGTGAGTCACAGTCCTTCAGTTTTCTCTGTTGAAACTGGGGCTAAAAATCCTAGCTGGAGATGTCACCAGGAAGATGTTGATAGGACCAGGCTGTCAAGGAGTATTGGAGAGGGGGCTGGGGGAGTACCCTGTTAGTAGAACTGAGTGCTAGGCCTCAGGAAGCAAGCCAGCCTTCCACCCTCACCCCATCTTCTGAGATTTATTTCCCTCCAATGAAGAAATATTGCGGGGGCGTGAGGAGGTGGTTCTTAGGGTAGAGCAGGGAACAAAGCCAAGGAGGACCCATTGGTCTCCTGTTCTTCAAGGGATCCCTAGTCTTGGTTGGGTACACTGATCCTCTGGGTGATAAGGTCAAGTGAGTTCTTTCGGAGCCTCACTTTCTTCCAGTGGGAAATGGGCACAGGGGCATAGAGGCGTAGTTCTTACTAATGGAATTTCCTGGTGTAAACACTGAAGTTGAAGAAACAGAAGATTTGGGACAAACAATGGGTGTGTATTTTACTCGTTAAGATATTTGCAGGTGGGTCTGAAAGGCATCGTCATAGAGAGGTTTAGGTGCTGACTCTCGCATCAAGATGGAGCTGTATCAGTACCACATTTCTTGCTTATTATGTGGGCAAATTCTTTTTTTTTTTTTTGGTACTGTGGATTGAACTCAGGGGTACTCAACCACTGAGCCACATCCCCAGCCCCATTTTTTTGTGTTTTATGTAGAGACAAGGTCTCACTGAGTTGCTTAGCGCCTCGCCGTTGCTGAGGCTGGCTTTGAACTTGCGATTCTCCTGGCTCAGCCTCCCTAAGTGCTGGGATTACAGGCTTGCGCCACTGCGCCTGTTGTGGGCAAATTCTTTTTTTTTTTAAATATTTTTTTTAGTTGTGGATGGACACAATGTCTTTATTTTATTGCTTTGTATGTGGTGCTGAGGATCGAACCCAGGGCCTCACGCATGCAAGGCAAGCGCTCTACTGCTGAGCCCCAGCCCCAGCCCCTGTGGGCAAATTCTTAATTCATCTCTCTGAGCTGCTGTTTCCGCCTCTGATAAGTGGGAAATACAATACAGGTTGAGGATCTCTTATCTGAAATGCTTGGGACCAGAAATGTTTGAATTTTTGGAATTTGGAAAATTTGCATATTCATAATGAGATATTTTGGGGATGGGACCCAAGTCTACACACAAACACTTTTATACAGTATTTTAAATAAATTTTCACATGAAGTGAAGTTTCGTGGTGTGGAAATTTTTACTCATAGTGTCATGTCAGCACTCAAAACATGTCAGATCTTTGGATTAAGGGTGCTCAACCTATAATACTGCTTCTGAGAATTGATGTTGATTAAATGAACCTTGGATGTGAAATTATTTGGAAGTTGGATGGGCCGTTGATGCTTCATCTAAGCATCAGTTTAACCTAAGGAGAGCTGGGGTTGTGTGTGTATAAACCTCAACTTTTGAAGCAATTTTGGGGAATTGTTTCTTGGTCTGGGAATATTCTCTTTCTCTTCTGAAGCACAGCAGAGGTTTGCAAAGTTCAGACTCCCCTCTGCCTTCCCCCTCCCCAGTGGAAGATGCCACCTACATCCTATGTCTATGTTTCCCATCTCCTCCCTCTGGTTAACCCCAGACCCCAAATCATTCTTAGCTTTCTCCAATCTGTGCCTGCCACCTCCCAGCCCCTTTGTCCCGGAATCTCCTTATCCTCTGGAGGCCCTCCTCTCTAAGATGGTCAGCCATTCTTGATGGGTTAGTGGCTCATGACAGGTGAAGTTTGCCTCCCTCATTTGGTGGGTGGTCAAAAGGTGTGACCTGGTAGAGGGAAAGCAAAGTGTCTTTCCCAACCAGGGGCTTGATTTCCCCGAATTCAAACCCACGGAGGGTGGGGGCCCAGCTGTCCTACAGAAAAAGGCTTTGTGATGGGAACCGTGCCTGCATTTCCATGTGTGCATTTATTGTTATTGCTCAGTATAGTGTTGAAAAGGCAGACAAATCCCATTAGTTACAAAGAGCACAAGCCAGAGATACAGAGAAATAAAGAGTGTACAGTAAGAGCACAGTCCCTTCCCAGCCCCAATTGTCCCAGAGCCCCCCAGAGCCCGGGCAGCTTGTGGAAGCTGGAGGCGGCACCAGTCCCTCACTACTCTGTTATAAAAGATGTGCACACAAGAGTTAGCAAGTGTGGCGACCCCCGAGAGGAACGGCTCGGGAGGGAGAGCACCACAGACATTACAAAACAGACTGAGGGGCTGAAGGGTGGCCCCGAGAAGCCTCGAATCTTGTTTTTGGAGGGGGTGGTGATGGCAGCTGTCCAGGGCCTGGGGTCTTTCCCCCTACTCTGTCCCCTGCCTTGGGTGATGGGATCTCTACATTTAAATCAGGAGAGCTTGATTTGGAATCTGGGAAAGACCTGTGGGCTTTATCGCCTTGGCTCTGAAAGTCCCCAAAGTCTTCAGTAAGTGGCCCTTCCCTGCCAGATCCTCTCAAGTGGGGTTCAAGTGCTGCTGCAGGAGAAATTTGAGGGGGAGGCTTGTCAGATGCACCAGGTTGGCAGCCTCTGGGAGGCAGAACAGGAGAGGATGAGGGGAGGAAGGGCACAGAGAGCATCTGGGCAAGAGACTTCTGTATCCCACAGGTGCTGGAATTAAATAAGAGGGGACTCCCACCCCCTGCAAAAAACAAAACTTGAAATAAAATAACCAAAAACAAGTTCAGGAAGTGGAGATAGGAACAAACGTTTTTCCATGAGAATCAGTAGTACAGTGTGGGCCCCATGTTCCCTCCGAGCTTACCCTTGTAGCTCTGGGTCTCAGAGAACCCCTTTAATATCTTCTGATTTGTAGCAGATGGAGAGTCCACCTCTGCACAATCATGAGATGACTTTGGTTCCTAAGCTAAGACTGGGTGGGGGCTTGGCGGATTCTTCCTCACAGCTCCTAGGCCTAGGCAACAAGTGAAATGACAGGAGGGACATCGGGCTTGCTTCAAGATTCAGGATTCTCCTTTTGTCCCTCCTGAACAGGACACACTGTATTTAGTGACTATGAGAAGTGGTAATTAAAATGGGGGGAGGAGGATGGCACATTGGGTGACAGGGTCCAGAATCTGGGGTGGAAGGAGGGCAGAGGATGGAGTTCTTGGCAAATTTTTAACATTACCTCAGAGGAACAGATGTCAGAGAATAACCAGGAAATTTTTGTTAAAGCAGAGTGAAGGAGACTCATCCAACCACACAATAAAACATTCCAAAGTGACAGTAAGTAAAACAGTGTGGCTGGTGCCAGAGGAGACACCCAGATGAAGGAACAGAAGAGAAATTCCAGAATTAGGCCCAGGTCTACACAGGATGTCAGTAGGGGTAGATGTGCCATTTTAACAGGGTTGGGCAAAGAGGGGCTTTTCATTAACAAGGTTCAGAGTCCTGGCTCAGGAGCAGTATGCTCTCAGAAGCAAAGTGCCCTCCCTCTTGCCAGTTCTGTGCTGTGGTTGGGACACAGGCCATGGTGAGGGTTGCTGGAGCAACAGAGCCTGCTTCTTAGTTAGGGAAAACTCCAGACTGCAGAAGAGCCCTCTTTTCCCTCCTCCAAAGGTAGGTCATTCTGTAGCATCAGGAGTCACTGAACAGGTCTCTGCTTTTCCCTCATCTCGTTCGAGGTGGGGAGCTTAGACCTCAGAGCTACCCCTGCCACCTTCTCCTGGAGCCCGTATCTAGAGGACAAGACGGAAGCTGAGTGGGTTGTGTAGTCCAAACTAGAAAAGTGTATACATTACACAGTATATATTTACTATGTTCTGCTTGATGGTGTTTCTTTTTCTTTCTTTTCCCTGAAACTACATCTCAGAACCACACTTTGGGAGTCAGAAGAGTCGGCAATTGAAAGCATACCCATTGCATAGTATTAAATGAACAGAGACGGTGAGTTCTTTATTTACAATTATTGTCTAGATAAAAAAATTCATAAAAACAGATGAATGGTCATAAATTATTTACCCCCTAATGGGGTGATCTGCCAAACGTACCCCATGCTGCTAGATATAGGACGCAGAGTGCAAGCTTTGTATACTACAGTGAGTTGTGACAAACCAACCATTTCCTGTGTGCGTGCGTGTGTGGATGTGTGCAAGTGTGAGAGTGGGGGTGTGTGTGTGTGTGACCATCCATCAGTCCTGACGAGGTGAGACCAGATGCCTCCCTGGTGGTTTCTATGGTTCCCTATCACCCCAGCTGGGATCTGCTCGGAGTACCCCTCCGATTCACCTTGCATCCTGACTCCAGAAGCACAGGGAGCCTGGTGAGCAAGTACGACCATCCTGATATCATGGAATGAAGTCACAGATACATGATAGAACAAATAAGGGGAAGATGGAAAAATGTGAGAAAGGAAAACTCCTAAAGAAACCACCATATTCCAAGGCTGCCCCATGTTTCATGTGGGCCGGTCTCTCCTTCCTCGGAGAAGTGAGTGGGTTGGCTTTGGTGGTGTTTATACTAGAATCCAATAAGCACATCCGAGGGCGGGTCCCCGACACCGACACCGGGGGGTATTGCCTCTGCTGGATACATTCAGAGAGACTTCTTCGCGACACTCAGGTGATTCTCTTTTGCATGGAGGTCCTCCTTATAGAAAGATTTTGCCAGGTGGGATGGGCTGACTTTGAACCCCAAAGCTGTCAGGTTTTTCCACAGCTGTGCAGACATGGGCCCTCCCAGCTGACTATGGCTCTTTTCCCGGTGGCTCTCATCTTGGTAGTGGAAGAGTTCTCTGGGCCTGGAGAAGGGGCAGGGGCCGGGCTGACACGGAACGACTGTGGGAAGGGTCAGCGTGAGGAATGGACTTCGCAAGCGAGGCGGGAAGTGTTTGGTTTTCCTTGAAGCATGGGACATCGTCGATCATGGTATTCAAAATGTCTTTTGCACTGTACAAGTTTATGGAAAAAGATTGTATGCTGAAAAGTCTCAAAGCAAACTTTGTATTAAATACAAAAGTTCTTTTATGAAAAAAGCTGAGACCCACAAAGTGCTTAGCAGTTAAGAGGCCGACAGACAATTAAATAAGCTCTTATTAAGTGGGATTACTAGTGCTGTTATTGTCTTGGGGGTGGGGGAAATAGCCACCTTTTCTGACCTGTGATATGGGAGGGTTTCAGAATGGCTTTCTGTCTGGGGAAGCAGGACTTGCTGTTACAGGTTACAGTATATATTGTGGCTAAAGGAAGACAATTTGGTTTAAAAATCACACTGAATACATCTCAATATACACATCATAAGGTTCATTCGGATCTAAATAGTGCAGAGAAAAAGGCTATTCTTTTTCAAAAATAAAAACAAAAGCAGCAAGCCATACCAGTCTTCATCCAGTGTGCCAACAGCTCATACGCTGCCATTTATAAGGAAATAAACCTCTAAATTACTAACTAAAAAAAAATCAACACAATAGCATTTATAATATTTCAACACTACCTCAACCTCTGTGCAGACAGTGCCAAAGACAACCTATTTTGGAAATGCTCTTGGTAAACTCAAGCGAGTTTCATTGAGAGAAAAGTCTTGAACCAGTGCTTTGACATCCTTGGGCCAGGACAGCGGCTGGTGTCTCAAACCCAGGAAACCTTCTCTCCTCTTCTCCCTTTGTCTACGGAGCATGTGGCTGAACACCTTGGGATGGATCCTCGGTAGCATTTGGCTTCTGCCTGAGCCTCCCACGGTAGTGACGTCATTGAACGGAAATAGCAGGCAAAAATCAGAGCATGGCTATTATAAAACATCGAGGATGCAATCCAGGGGACGTGTCTGTTGGGCCGAGCTATTTTTATAGCATCTCAGCCACCAGTGTTCTTGAACTGTACAAATAGCCAAAGACGTTATCTACAGGTTTGTAAACAAATTACATTCTTCTTTTAGGACATAAATAAGTTAAAATAGAGCAATTTAAGCAGAAACAAGGCAACATGCCGGCAAAGAAACTTTATATATCCATGTATATATATTTATATATATATATATATATCTACCTATCTATATGGACGTATACAGTCTTGGAAAGTATACGTTGATATAGATACAAAGAAATGGATACAACCTCGTGAGTGTCTGTGAAGTTCTTCGGTTCCATTGGTGCAAATCTATTAGGCGAGTTAAGCTCTGCGATTTCAAAAAGTTATTAAATTAATCTATACAACTGAGACCATGCTGCGCAAGCATTTCAAAAACTCACAGACCAGTGGATTGGATAAATAGTCTCAGAAAAGAGTCCTGTTTGCAGTTCCCATCTAAGAAAACAAACGAACAAAAAACCCTCCCCCTCTCCAACCCCCCCCCAAACCAAACAAGGGGAGGATGGAAAGTGTCCAGTACATTCATGCGGGGGACGTGGTGGCCGGGCGGGTGCATGGCTGGTCCATGTCTGGGCGGGAGCCAAGAAGGGCTCCTTTTGGGAAAGCTGCTCACTCCTCCCAGAGGCCCCCGGGAACCCGGCCCTTGCCTCGAAGTGAAAAATTGTTCAAACAGCATCGCAGCCAGAGAAAGGTCTGTGGGTGGAAACATCGGTTTTCTCTCCAGTATTTGGTTTCCTGGGGTTGCTCCTTGCTGCGTGGGTGAGTCAGGTGCCTGGAGGGGTGGGTGCCCGGGAGCAGTGGCAGCAGGTCCGTGAGGGTGGGCCGGCGGGTGGGCAACAGTGTCCTCAGCTAAAGCGACGTCTCCAGGCTGTGGATGGGGCTCCCTGGACTTGAAGAGGTAGCTGATTTGCTCGTGTCGGTCGTCAGGTTGATCCCGCTGTCGATGGCGCTGTTGTTCTTGTTGAGCGAGGACGGCGGGCTGGAGTTCTGCTTGAGCGCGGCGTCTTCTTCCAGGTCGGTGTCGTCGATGAGAGGGATGTGGGGCTGTGAGTCTTCGATCCGGAATTCAGGATGAGCCATGAAGTTATGGATGGAGGTTCGAGACTCGGGCTTTTCTAACCCTTCATAGAGAGAGCTACGGAACGCCTTCACGACGCGGATCTGCAAGGGAAGCACAGGGCTCAGGAGCAGCCCTGGGGCCTGGGGGCTCCGGGGGCTCAGAGGACGGGGCGGGAGGAGGGTGAGGGCAGCAGGCGGCTGGAGTCCACAGTCGCTGGGTGCTATGTGCATCGCAGGGAGGGAAGAAGGGCAGAGGGGCTCAGTTGATGTGCATCCATGAGCTGGTTTTTTAAAATGGCTTTGATTTTGGTCAGAACTACAGTATTAGGACAGGAGGGATCATCAAGCACCATGAAAGAGATGCTGGGACACAGTGGTGAACGGAAGCATGGTCCACTCCGACGGGCACCCCGACCTAGTGAGAGACTGAGCCTGGTTAACTTGGCAGCAGAGGTTCAACCATGCAGTAGGGGAGGGGAGGAGGGGGGAGACGAGGAAAGAGGAGAGGAGTTTTTAAAAAAATTAATCTTAAAAATAAACCAAAACCCCAAAAAACCACACACAGTTAAGAAACCAAATCACATGGAACAGGTTATGTGTCACACAGTAAAGGAACAGGAAGGAGAGACAGCTGGATGAGCGGGGATGAGAGAAGACACACGAAGCCAAACAGAGAACAGGGACATCAAACTGAGGCAGCAAAGCGGACGAAGCTAGCTCAGGGCTTTCTGAGGTGCAGAGCAGAGGCAGCCAGAAAGCATGAAGGAGCCGCAGACCAGTGACATCAGGGGCAGGGAGCATGCCACAGCAGGGTCAGGAACCACACGGCACACACAGACAGACACACGGCTACACTTGGAAGCCTGGACAATGTGAACGGAGGTCGTTTGTACCCAGCGTTTCTTTCCTTCATGCATTTGGGAGGTAAACACTCGAGTATAGACTCACAGCCCTGGCCAGTCAGTGGAGCTTGCTTGGGGGTGGGTCCCTTGTTTCCTGGGGTGTTTTGTTTATTTCTTTATTTGTGCTTTGAAAACACAAAGCCCAAAATGAGGCCAGAAGCAGATGGCCAACCCCAGCCTCCCTGGGCAGTTCCCGGGAGTACAGTGTTTCTTGTCAGTGGTGAGCCATGCACCGAGGCTCAGCCTTCTCTGAAGACTGGAAGGAGGCTGGTCATTGGGTCTTCAAGGGCAGTGGATGGGGACTTGGAAGCAGAAAGATCCAAGTGAGGGCCCTGGCTCTGCCGCTTTTTGTGCGTTGACTGAGGGGGCCCTCACTGCCTCTCTGGTCATGCTCTGTCCTGCCTCACAGGGTGCAGAGGGGCAGGACCCTCACCTGGGACAGAGGTGTCCCCTCTCTGGCCTCCTGGGAGGGGGAATATGCCTGTCACCTCAAGGACTGATGGGCCTCAGGACAAAGGTGCCTTGTGCTCTCTTCCCAGCCCCAACAGAGTGAGAGGTGGAGAAAACAGGGTGGCTGGGATGGAGTGTGCACAGGGTGTGGGGCCGAGGGGCAGAGCCTTGGCTGACACCCCCAGGCCTACAGGGAAGCAGAGGACCGCGGAGACGGTCGTGGGGAGGCTCTGGAAGTCCCTGAGTTCTCGGCTAAACCCAGGGCCGCTCCTGTGTGTGTGCTGTGGGGAAAGCCGTTCTGTGGAAGTGAATTTTCTGGGTGCCTCTGCTTGGGATTCTAAGTGTCCTAACTGAGGCTTATTTCCCTGTTTCAGAGGGGAGGGTTTCTAAGCTCTCGTGCTGTTCTGCCTTCTGAGGACAGAGCATGAGGAGAGTTTCACTTGGGTTCAGCAGTCGTCCTTGGTTTGGTACAAGGCCACACTATTTGGCTTTTTCCTCCCCCTTGGTGTTCTCCTCCTCTGCTGTCAGCCATCATTTATTAGTTCTGACTTTCACTTATTTTCTAAGGAGCATCTCTGTCTCTTCGAACGTGCTATGGGCTAGGGACTCCAGAGTCCCTCCAGAGTCCAGCACTTGTTGGAATCATGCTTTAAATAAGAGACAACAGATGCCAAGCAAGAGTCGGCCAGACACAGCATTAATGCCGGCACTTTGTGATGGCTACCTTGGCTACCTTGGCTTCCCTATTTGTGGCTCTGCAGAGATGACGAATACTCAGATCTCTGGATATATGGGCCATCACGCCACTGACTGAGAGAAAACAGTGGAACAAAACAAAAAAAGGCCTCAGTTTTCTCAACTGTGAAATGGGAGTAATCAGTGTCATTGGAGATGCCCTAGTGCATGTGCATCTGAGGCTGATCTGCAATGAGATTCCCGGTGGAAGACCTGGTGCATGTGTGGGGGAAGGGGACAGTGGCAGGCCCCTGTCATATGACTGACAACGCAGAGGGGACGACACATAATGAGATGAGGCCCCTCCGCCCTCCCCCTGGCATGGAGACAACAGAAAGAATGAACTGCTCTGGACAAGACTGTGGGGACAAGACTTTTCGGGACACCCCGCCACGGCCATCTCAAGTCTCCACTTCGGTTCTCTCTGTGGCTGAAATGGAAAAATATATATATGGGAAGAAAAAAATGCTCTTCCATCTCCCCTCCTTGCCTACCGTGGAGATGGGACTTGGGGGCAGAAGCCAAGTTTGGGCACAGGGACCAGGAAAGAGAGTTTGGGCAGGATTCAGCTGGTTTGGCTTGGTCAGCACAGGGTGCCTGATGCTACAGGAGGGCTCTGGGGGATGCACAGGCCCGGCTCTGAGACGGTTCTGGGGGTTCCACATACTCGAATGTTTACCCGGCTTCAAGGAAGCCAAGAGTCTGGGATTGATTCACATTCATTTCAGGCTCAAGGTTAAAGACTCACAACCTGTTTTAATTTCACTCTCTCTTGCTGAACTCTGTGTCCAGTGTTCTCTAGCCCTCTAGGGAAACAAACACATGGCATATTCAGACAGCGGAGAGGTCTAGGGCCCCCCACCCAGAAGCAAGCCATTTTCTCGCCAACCCAAGGTCGCACTAAATGAGTTACCAAAATGCTAACAAGAGGTCCAGCTTTCTGTCCTTTTTCTTGTCTTGGCTTCTCTTCTTCACTGCACTCTCCCTAGCAGTCCTTAAAACCAGGAATCTGAAGGGGAGGCAGGGACAGGTGGTGCCCTGTCTAGCGAGGTATTCACAATGTGGCCCGGGCCTGGCTCAGGAGTGGGTCTGAAGGACCAGGACATTCACTGGTGAACATGGAACCTGCTACAGACTTTCTCAGGACAAAGATGGCTTGAGATGAGTTAGGATTTGAGGAGGAGAAGGAGAGAAAGAGGCCATGCAGCCTGGTGTTTGATGAAAGAGCTAAATAGGGTCCTGGGTCACGAGTGGGAAATCATGCTTTGTCTCAGTCCTTGCCAGGCTGGGGGACTTTTCCCAGTGAACTTGTGGATGTGGGCACAGGCTGTGGATGGAAATTCAGCCTCCCTGCCTCCAGGTCTGTGGACCTGTCTGAAAAGTGATGTGTGATGGGACGACGAGGGACTCTGGGGGCAGAATTCCCACAGCTCCCTTGCTGTGGGTCTCTGCTATGTCAGTGTCTTTTGCTGGTGGACTGTTCTTTCCTCCTAGTCATTTTGCGACAGGGCCTTGTTAAGTTGCCCAGGCTGGTGGTCAACTCTTGGTGGCCTCGGGACAGTGGTTTGACTCCTGCAGGGGCACACAGACCACAGCTCTTTTTGCCTCGGCAAGCACACGGCCATCTCTGCTGAGGAGCCTCCAGCATGCAGATCCTGCTGTGGGGGGGTGGGGCAGCCCCTTTCCATCCACCAAATGGGGCCCTGCTTCTGGGTCCTGGCCACCCGCTTTAAACCTCCCTGTGGGAAAGAAGCATTTTGGCTTCTCAAGGGAACTTGCCTCATATCTAGAGGGTCCTCAGAGTCCTTGGAGACCAGAGGAGGTGACATTATTATGGAGATTGTTCAAGCAAAGGACTAGGGGATGCTCACTTAGTGTTTGCATTGTGACCATCGTGACCAAATGTGTATGTTAAGACTATAGATGTTGAGATCCCTCTGGGAACAGTGCCCTTCAGGAAGATGGTCAGGTTCTTTTTGGGACCCCACGCCCAAAGAAGGGTCCTAGAAGGGACCCAGTTATGGGCTGGACTCTAAAACAAGAGGGTAGGAATGCCAAGTTCCTGGGACCGCAGCAAGGTGGGGTTGGGTGATGGGCTTGGGTGAGGGAGTTGGTGTGACCAGCCCCACTGGGGCTTTGGGGAGAATGAGGGGTCAGGGGCTGACTAGTAGGTCAGCTTTGGGACAGCCTCTGCCTAGGCTCCTTTCAGAGGCTTTTTCCAAAGTTGAGGTCAGTTGGGATAAGGGGGTCTGATCTGGGCTGGAGGGAGATCAGCTTAGAGACGGGAGGTTAAAGGGGGGCATTTCTCTGAAGCAGTAGTGCTATCCTGGGACTGGCCTCCTTGAATGATTTTACAAATAACACAAAAGGAAAGGTGAGAAGAAAGTGTGGAGGTGTGAGAGGACTGAGCTTTCTTCGTGATTGTGAGGGCTAAGTTGAGGGACTAAACCTGGGGAAGGTCTGCCGAGGCTGTGTGGAAGCCCAGGAGTGTTGGATGAGCTCTGTCCCAGCCAGTGTGAAGTGCTGTGCTTCAAGAAAGAGGCTGAATGAGGTTGGGCAAGGTGGCGCACACCTGTAATCTCAGTGGTCAGGAAGGCTGAGGCAGGAGGATCACAAGTTGGAGTCCAGCCTCAGCAACTTAGCAAGGCCCTGTCTCAAAATAAAAAAAAAATAAAAAAGGCTGGGGATGTGGCTCATCTGTGGTTAAAGGGGATGGAAAAAAGAAGTGAGCTTGCACTCAGAAGCCACAGTCCTGGCAATCAGGGTCACTCAGAGCAATGCTGGAGTCACTGACGAGTGCCAGAACACTAAGTGACTGCACTTCTAGACAGATGGTGGGCTGCGTGAGGCCAAAGTTAAGCTGCTACAGGGACAGGAAGGAGTAGAAAAGTCATCTGGGTGAAGGGCACCCACTAAGGTGAGGGCTCTGTGGTCTGAAGGCCAGAGAGGATAGGACCAAAGTGTTTCCTGCCCAGAGAAAGCCTAGCAGTGATCTCTTAGTGACGGTACTGCCTGGGAACGTGACTCAGACACCATCTGCTCACAAACATCTCCGTGTCCCCTGGTGCATCTGGTCACCCCACTGCTGTGTTTTTGTGTTAATGAATAAACATTTTCTGCATCCTTGGGAACTGGGTAGGGGAGCATCACAGAAAAGTCACGGGACATGATCACAGGCCATCAACAGGACCAGGCTCTCTGTGGTCATATGGAATAGCTCCCGCACCACACGCAGGTCCTTCCCGCTTGTGGAGGGGAAGTGTGTTGTGGTTGCTGTGCTTTGGGGTGCAGGTAGGGGCACTTCATGAAGCATCAAGAGATCAGGCCTGGAGTCTGTTCTCATCAAAGAAGCGAAGCCTGGCTGAGGTGACAAACCCACAGTGTCCACTGGGGAACACTGGACCAGGGATCTCCTTGAGTTTGGGAGGTCTAACGAGACAAAACCAGGGAGGCAGGTGGGAAATACACACTGACTCTTTCTGGGGCCTAAAGTCATGGAGAGGCCCAGGAAAGCCAGAGATGAGAGATGAGGGACTCAGGTCAGAAGGGGTGGCATGAGGAGAGGAGGGAGATGAAAGGAGGGGGGGTCACAGTCCCAGGCTATCCCTCAGATAAAGAAGGGCAGGATGAGACCCTGTCTCTACATAAAACACAAAATAGGGCTGGGGATGTGGCTCAGTGGTCGAGTGCCCCTGAGTTCAGTCCCTGGTGCCAAAAAAAAAAAAAAAAAGGGCAGGATGCCAACGGTTAGACCTGACTCCTTGGGTTTGTTGGCACCCAGATGAGAAGTGAGGCATGACCCAAGCCAATGGGTCAGGAGCCTTGTCCTTTCTAGGAAGGGGTCAGAATCAGTGTCCCAGATTCTAGTAGGGGAATGGTGTTTGTAAGGCCCCTAATGCCATCCGATGGGCAAGGGGAGGGACATTCTAGAGGGGAGATTTCAGAATTTTGAGATTCCTGACCGACTGTGACCTCTGACCTGGAGTGACTTCTTGGCTTGTCTGTCCCTTTTGGTCATGACTCCCAGCCCTAGAAGGTATTATCTGAGCATCTGGGAAACTCGAGATGACATGACCTCTTTCTTGGTGGGGTCCCACTGTGACCCCTGAGGGGCTTTTAACCCTTGACCCACAGTACCCCTTGCTTGACTTGGCCTGCAAGATTGTGGCCTCCAGGCCAACTCTGACCCCTGTCCTCATGGGCTAGCTTTTTCTGACAAAGTACAACTAGACCAGGGGACACTCTGTGGCCAGCTCTATGACTGCCCGTCTGGGCCTCTGGGATCTGTGGTGGACTGGGACATTTGATCACTGAAACCCCAATCCTGCTGACTGCTGGTGATCCTCTGACTCAGGCCTCTGGACTTCTTGTGACCTTAACAATCCCGACGGGCCAGTTGTAACCCCCTGGCCCCAGCTGACCCTGGCCTGCTGAATGACTGGCTATGACCTCCTGACCAACTGGGACCCTCTTTAGTGGTGGTGACCCTTCAGCCCCCTGGACCTGACAGTGACCAGCTGCCCCCCACGTCCTCTGGCACCCCAGCCCCTGCCCGCCCCGGGGGCTGGCGTTGGTGGCGCCAGCAGAGGCGGTAAGGAGTCACACTCACGCCCAGCTGCAGCAGGAGGAAGGCTGGTCGGAGAGGAAAGAGCATTGGACAACGACACGCGACTAGGGCTAGAGAGGTTGGCTACGTCCTGGCTCTGGCTGGTGACGGAAGACTGTCTCCGCAGGGCCCCCTGAAAGGAGGCCCCGCTCTTGAAAGTATTGACTACTTCAATCTGCAGCGGAGGAGAGAACGAGGCAAGTTGCGAGAAGAACGGACACGACAGCTACACAGCTGACAGGCGCAATGTCACAAGAACAGCCGCAGCCACGGCGACAATGACAACGTCACTTAAATCAAAACAAAAAATACCAGACACACTGCAAGGCTCTGAAAGATGTCTGCTCAGCTCTGGGCCCATCTATCAGCCCCAGGGTCCCTGGGAGGACACAGGGTGCTGGCCCTTCCCCTGCGCTAGGGTCTGGGGAAGGCTGGGGTGAGCCTGCTGTTTGGCCGGAAGAGCTGCTACTCAGCCAGAGTGGTGTGGGGGTCCTGGATGGGCAGATCTTGGTCCAGATTCTGGCTCTTGTCACTTACTAGCTAGGTGACCTTGGGCAAGTCCCTCTCTGATCCTGTTTTTTGTCCTTGAGAAGTGGCAATGCCATCTACCTGGCAGGCTTGTCTGTAAGTGGCAAACACCAGGTCCACGTTAGCACTCAAGGAGAGATAGGCTCGGGGGTGCTCTGCCCACGCTCACTCAAGAAGCTACAGTCTTTGCTTCCTCCAGCAGTCTGGAGACCTGCAGGGCAGTGACAGTAGCAGGGCTAGAGCCACCGAGATGCCTCGCCCCACAGGAAGTGGGGCCACTGGGGTCCTGGTTAGGGAAGGAGAGCCCAGGCCTGCATCAGGCAGCTCTGGGCCTGAAACCCACTCCTTGTCCCATCCTGGTCATGCCACCTGGGCAGAAAGGGTCATCCCAGGGGCTTAGTGGCTTCTAGAACTGGGGAGGCAGACCCACCTGTACTCTCAGGCCATAAAGGTCAAATGAGATGATTTTGGAAGGGGCACCGTGGAGTGAGAAGCGGCCCAGGGGAGCCACCTGCTACACAGGACAGAAATGAAGTTGCTAGTCCACCTCTGGAGACGGAGGTGAGGTGGTAGCTCTTTGCTAAGCTTTCCCAGAGTGTGGGGGAGGGATCAAGGATGACCTCCCCAGCTGGGGTGCCCCTGGTGGTCTCTCAGGGCAAGAGACCTCCCTCTTGGTTTCTTGGTCCCCTTTTGACCCTGACCTCACAGAATGGTGACAGCATGCCCGTAAGCAGCCTCTGACTGGAGTTGGGGGCTGTGTGTGATCATGAGGCTTGTGTGGTGGCTCCCCACACATGTGTGGCATGCAGAGCTATGTTTATGTACCTAGGAAGAGCAGCCTTTGCTCCTCAGAACCTCCTTGAAAACCTGCAGGGGGTTTGGGGGAGTATCTGGAGCCCCTCCTGGGGGAGGAGGATGTGTGTGGGTGCGTCAAGGTCTTACCCTGGGGCCCTGAGATAACCCGGGGCCACTGTGGCCTGTAGCTTCCACCCAGCCTTGCCCTGCCCCTCCTGGTGGCTACCCCCAGCCATCACAGTCCCCTCACTCACCTAGGCCTTCAGAGCCGCCCCTCTACCACCCTCTAGAGGAACTTCCCCTGGAAACCCAGGATTAGAGTGACCCCTACAGCAACTCCTGTGGGGCTGAGATGTGATGGAATCTTCCTGAGGAGGCTGCTCTGCTCTTGTAGCAGCATGAGTGTGTGTGTGAGGAGCATCTTGTGCGAGTGGCTGGTGACACAGCAAGGCCCTGTAGTGCCCCTTGCAGGGCGCTGTGGAAGCCTCCCAGGCCCCTCTGAGGCCACCCTTGGTGCCAGAGCCAGCCCTGGGGGCGGCAGGCACGCACTGGCCTCTACCACCATATGCCAGCCACGCCTGGGCCCTGCCTCGGGGCTTCCTCTACCTGTGTCTGGATCCGATTCAGGCCCCGGAACCACAGGATCTGGCCGCGGCGTAGCTCCCTCTCGGCATGATCAATTTCCTCCACGTCCTCGTTGAGCTCCTCCTCGGGGATCTCCTCCTTCTGTGTGAGCCTGCCTGCCTCCTTCAGGAACTTGAGCCTGCTCGTGGGGATGGTGGCGATGACCTACAAGGGACACCCGATGGGGTCAGGGTAGGCTGTCCTTCCAGCTTCTCTTCTGCTTCCTTTCCCTCCTCCTCTACCTGTTTATCCAGCCCCAGGACCTACTCGCTCCTTAACCCATCTCTCCCATCCCTTGGCTCAACTTTTTACAAGTTCTTGTTAACTTGCTTTTTCACTCACTCATCCAGAGTCGGGCACAGTGGGACATCTAGGCCTTTAGAAGTTGCACAGATGTGACTTGGAACACATCAGACTGTGCTGGTTATTTAACCCTGGGCAAGTCCTGTAACCTCTCTGAGCTCTGGTTTTTCCCATCAGTGAGGATGGAGCAGGCATGTAAGTTGCCATGGAGACCTTCACCTATTGCTGGCCCTCCAGTCTCCTGGGCTCATTTCCCCTGAGATCACTGGGTCACGGGATCCCCAAACCTGGGGAACAGGGGAATAGGTCCAGGTGTCCTAGGGCCAGCCAATCTTGGATTGGGAAGACAATACGGGGAAGGGATGTGCCTCCTTCTCCACCTAGAAGGCTTCCCAAAAGGCTTGTCTATGGGGCTAAGGCCCAAGAGTCAGGCTGATGTAGCAGATGTCAGAGACGCCTTCAATCCATAAGAACAGACACTCAGCCTAAGGGTTCCCTGGGAGTTTAGGGTCAACCCTGTCACTGGTAATGACCTTAGTCCTTATGCATCTGCTCCCCCAGATGCTAAGAGCTTAGGGTATGGGCCCCAGTGTGATAGAGATGGCCTGGTCCCAAGGGATGCCCAGAGAAGGTTCCTAGGTCAAATTTGGTCTTATCAACTTTCCAAAGAAGCTCCAATTTTTAAAGAAGTTTCTTTGAGATGCAACTCTTGGGTATGGTAGTCATTTTGAAATGAAACCTATAATCCCAGCAACTTGGGAGGCTGAGGCAAGAGGGTCAGAAGTTCAAGGTCAGCCTGGGAAACTTAGTGAGACCCAGTCTCAAAATCAAAAATAAAAGATGCTGGGGGTGTAGTTCAGTGATAAAGGGCCACTGGTGCTCAACTTCCAGTTCTAGTACTACCAATAAAACAAAAACAAAAATAAACTAAACTTTCATCTTTATCTTCTAGTTAATTTTTGTCACTGTGGCTTCTTACTCTAGCTCGGAGACAGCCATGAAGGAGAGAATGATGTCTCAGGTCCATGGGGTCCCCACTGCCTGGATGTCTAAGCACCTTGGAAATTAAGCCCCTTGGGCCCAGGATGGGCTCTGGACACCTACCCAGCACCTGGGTCAGGAGCAAGCTGTCAGAGTTGTGATGGCATATGTGTGTGTGTGTGCGTGTATGGATACACTCAATGCTCACGTGTGTGGAACTTGGCAAACGTAGGGGAGGGAACTGGCAGAAGGATGTCTTGGGATCAGAACTGGAGGGGCCACTAGAGAGCATCCCCAAAGCTGGGGAGGATCTCCTGTGGCCCCAGGCACAGCACTGCGTCACACTGCAACACGGCAGGATTTGTCCCTCTGAGCTCCCTGAAGGAGCCAGCTTGGTGCCAGCAGGCCATCAGCACCAGGACACCACTGACTAATGTCCCCTTTCAACACACTGGCTTCAGGCCCTGAGCCTTGGCAGGCCACAGTGTCTCGCTAGCACTTACTAACATTGTGCTCATGACATCAAATTTTTTATTAGCTTCTATTTATGACAAGTGACTGATTTTCTAGTCATGTTAGTAATATAACATTGCCTTTTCAAGTAAATTTGTTTAAAAAAATCCTGACGTGAGTAAAAATATTAATAACAGGAGTGATGATAAATAGATAAAAGGCAAAATGCAGAATGGTGGCGGGCAGACGTCTAGTATCTGGGACCTGTACAGGCCTCCACTGCTCAGGTGCCCAGAGATGGCGAGGGTCTTGCCTGGGGTGGCAGTGAGCCCATGACAGAGCCAGGATCCATTCTTGGGGGCTCATGGATTCCCTGTCCAGGGCTCCTCCCCTTCCCCTGCAGAGAAGTGCCTCCTGCAACACACTGGAACCCACCTGGCCCCAGACGAGCTCTCCTAACCCGATGAATATGCACCACATCCACTGGTCCAGCTGCAGCGGTGAGCAGCTGAAGGGCTTCCCTCCAAACTGCACGATCACTATCTGGAGGTCAAAGGGAGCAGAGACACAGAGGGACAGGCCCTCAGTGGCCGGCACAGAGGGCTGGGGCGCTCACTGCCCAGCCTAGCCCAGGTTAGGGCAGGGGCGAGGCTACCTGGATGGCGAAAGTGCCCAGCACGATGGTGCAAAAGATGGGGTTCCGGAAGATGCCATCAAAGACGTTGCGCTCGCCGTGGATCTTGCGGGCGTTGATCTCGTTGAAGAGCTGCATCATGACGAAGGTGTTGAAGATGATGGTGTAGTGCTCTGAGGGTGGCGAGTGCAGGGGTGCATTCCTCCCGCTGTCGATCTGAAACATCTTCTCGCCTGCCAAGCCGAGAAGGCAGGGGCTGGGCTGGGAGCAGCAGGGGACGGAGGCACGGCTGGCCTGAAGCAGGGGGAGGGCACAGCCCACACTGCTGCCGGTGGGTGAGGGAAGGGCCAGCAAAGCCCCTTCTCCTCTGGGGGGCAGGGGCAAATACCTTGGGGAGCTCTCTTCCATCTTTCCTGTGGGAATCTGAGAAAGGTGGAATGCCAGCTGCATTACCAGGTGACACTGCTTATAAGAAGTGACCCTAGATTGGCAAGTGCATCTGGACTGGGAGGGCAAGAATACCTGGGGGAAGCTGCTGTGGTTTGCCAGTGTCCCCCGAAGGCTCATGTGATAAAGGCTTGGTCCCCAGCTCATGGTGCTATTGGAAGGTGGTGGAACCTTAAGAGGCAGAGCCTAATGGGGGGTCTTATGGTCCCTGGGATGTGCTATCAAAGGGGATTCTGAGGCCCTAGCTTAGCCTCTTCCTCTTCCTGTCTTCCACTTGCCCTCCCTGTTGGGCAGTTTCCTCCAGCATGTACTCCCTCTGTGATGTACTTCCTCACCACAGGCCCAAAAGCAACAAACTGACCATAGACTGAAACCTCCAAAATTGTAAGCCAAAATAAACATTTTCTCTTTTTAAGTTGATTATCTCAGGTGTTTTGTTACAGCAACAGAAAGCTGACTTAACAGAGAGGCCATGGATTTGAGTTTCCCTGAAAGTTCTGCTGCTTGGAACTGAGCATATCCCTTGCTGAGACCTCTGGAAGCTCATAGGGCTGTTAGAAGAGATTCCAATTCCTATGTGGAGTGTGGGGCTTCTAGGCTGGGATGGCCTTGGAACCACCCCTTAGCTTCCTCCTTTCACACCTGAGCTATTGCTTGGGGTAGGGGAGTGGTCTCCAGATTGCTGTGTGGACGCCTATTGGTGGCATGTCTGATGCATCCTGTATCCTTCTGTAACACCTCATGAACTAGTGCCAGGAAGGTTGTGAAGTTTTCTGGGTAGAAGGTGTCCAGCCAAACCCAAGAAGAGCAGGTGATGAAGAGCAAGTGCATCTGGACTTGCTCCTCAGGGTGGGGTCGGGTGGTGGGCAGCAGGCAGTCAGGAGCCTCAGTTCTCCCACCACTTTCTCCTAGTATCTCAAGGTTTTTTCTACAGCTTTTCAGGATAATTTTTATAACAGTAAACTGTGTCCTGACAACACATTACATTCCAGATTTACAGAAGGTGACTGACTGCTCCTTTTGGACTTGGACCCTTGCGGCACCACCGTGCACACTCTGGGCTTTGAGGGCTCATGCTCATTAGCAGTGAAGACCCAGCTCCAGGCTGGCGATGCTGTTCTGTCCTGTCTGTGTGACCATGGGCCAGCCCCTTCCCCTTTCTGGGTTGGAGACCATGACCAGGGGTATTGCCAGGATCGTCTCTGAGGCTCCACAGAAACCAGGCCATTCTTAACCCCAGCCAAGTCTGATTCTCTTCCCAGGCTCCTCCTCAGACTGGCTGTGTGCCCTTAGGTAAGTCACCCCACCTCTGAAAGCCTTGGTGCTCTTAGAAAAAATGGAGGGGGTCAATTTTGCTGTAATTTTGATCTGTAGTGTCTGCCAGAGGCCCATGTGTTAAAGACTTAGTCCCCAGGGTGGTGCTACAGGGAGGTGGTGGAACCTTTGAGAGATGGAGCCTTGTGGGAGGCCTCTGGTCACTAGGGCATGTCTTGGAAGGGGAACGTGGGCCCTGGTCTCTTCTGCTCTCTCTGCCCTCTGGCTCCCAAGGTGACTGGTTTTGTTCCACTCCATGCTCCTGCCATGAAGTGTTGCCCAGCCATTAGCCCAAACAATGGGGCCACCTGACCATGGACGGGAACCTCTAAAACTGTGAACCCAGATAGGCCTTTTCTTGCATGTTTCCTCAGGTAGCTTATAGTGACACGGCATGCCTGGAAGCCCTAAACAGGGCAGCCTCCGTGTGCAAGCATTGTGCAAGTGTCTGGCAGTTACACAGACGTCTCCATGAGGATGCCTTCCCTGGGGCAAGAGAAGGTGCTGTAAGAGGTCAGGGAAGGGGTCCTGGCTCTGATGAGCTGACGTGAAGTACGTTCATCAGCCCTGGACCTGCCTTGTGTGATGTGCACTTAGGCCTGGGAGCTGCTATGTGTGGAAAAAACCCCAGCTTTGGGGTCAGCCAGGCCTGTGACAGGGACAGGCCCTGCTCGAAGCTCCCTCTGTGACCTTGAGCAACTTATTTTACCTCCTAAGCCTGAGCAAAATGGGAAGGTGGCTGTGAATCCTGATGCCTGGTCTGGGCCAAAGTGTCCCTGGAAGGTGGTGACTGGGCCACTGAGGATGTGGGGGGGGGGTGCTCACCAACGAAGAGCAGGGTGAAGATGAGGGTCAGCTGGTAGACTGCGTGGCCCAGGATGTTCTTCATCATGGTCCGTGAGATGAGGGGCTTGTTGCGGCCGTATGGCTTCCTCAGAAGCAGAGTCTCAGTGGGTGGCTCAGTGGCCAGAGCCAGGGAGGCGAATGTGTCCATGATGAGGTTCACCCAGAGCATCTGCACAGCCTTCAGAGGGGAGTCCTGAGGAAGTGGCCCAGGGAGAGCACTGTCACAGAAGCCAGGTCCTTCTCTGCCATAAAGTGCTGGGAGGGTGTGATGGGGGTCTCAGGAGGTCCCTACTGGAGGCCATGAGGCTGGCCTGCCCACGGGTTCCTGAGCAGGTGCACAGCAGGTTCTTGAAGCCTGCTCTGGAGGACTGCAGAGCGGCCCACCTCAGCCCTACTCCCCATCCCCAGGAGAAGGCAGGTTCCCCCAGGTCCAACAGCCACCAGCTCCCTGCCTTCTGGTAATCTTGGCTGCATCCCCGCCACTTCCCTCCTGCCCCCTGCAGCCTGGTGGACTCTCCTGGCTGAGGGCAAGCCTGCGCCAGTCTCCAGCACAGCCCCCGCTCCTCCCCCTCCTCTGTACCTCCCTTGCTGCCTCTTTCCCCTCAACTATCAGTGGCTTAGGTGTCTCCTTTCCTACAAACAATGCCTGTCCCTAATTTCTCCTCGTCTCTTATTATCCTATGTTATCTTAACATTTTTTTGTGTGTTTCTATGACTTTAAAAACAATACATTTTTACACTGGGAAATTTTGGTAAGTAAGGAATAGCAGAGGAGGCTTCCAGTTTTTGGGAATCTTACAGAGGTTACCACCATCCCCATTCTGGTGTGTACCTTCCAGACCTCGCTCTGACTGAGATGGGGTCGCACCGTGTGTCGTGCACAATCACAGCACATGGTCTCCACTGAAGAGCTTGAAGGAGCTGAAGCTGCTTGTTGCCCTCCCTCCTCCTGCCCAGCAGGCCTTGACCACAGCTGCAGACTTGGCCCCTCAAATGCCTTTCTCCATCTGCACCCCGTCTGAGCCTCTGAACCCCCAAAGGCCTTTCTCCATCTGCACCCCGTCTGAGCCTCTGAACCCCCAAAGGCCTTTCTCCATCTGCACCCCGTCTGAGCCTCTGAACCCCCAAAGGCCTTTCTCCATCACCAGCCACTTCTGCATCACAGATCGAGGGTCCCTCCTCCACCCCACTGCAGGGTAAGGCCACTCCCACCCCTCTTCCGCACCTCCCTCATGGAGGGCGGCTCCTCCCTCCCTTTAGAACTGGGTTCCTGCGGCCCCTTCTCGGGCCTGCTCTCCTCTGCATACTGCCTCCCTAGCTCAGGGACCCACCTCCTCCCACCTGGCCTCTCTCCAGGCCAGACTCCCCATGGCTTTAGCCTTGCCCGTCTGGTGGCCAGGGAACACAGCCCCCAGGAAGCTCACACCCACCCTGACCCCTCTGCCTGCGCCCCATGGGCTCCCTCACCTCCTAGGCATTTGTCACAGCCCCTCCCCGGGCTAGTTCCTGACCTCTGCCCTGGCTCGGCCATTCCTCTCGGGCCTCCTCCTGCTCCTCAGCCTTTTCTGACTAAGCACGCCTCTGGGACTGGCCCATCTGTTCCTCCTGTCCCCACTCAACTGGTAGTTTTCTTGGAACCTCAGTTTCCCCACCTGGCACCAGCTGGTATCCAAGAAGCCTGAGTTTCTGTTGCCATGGCAGTGTCCCCAAGCTGCCACTAGGGGGAGCTTCTCACCCACAGGCGAGGAGAGAGGACTCTGAGCAGAGGGGAGTCCAGCTACCCCCATCTCTGCTCCTTACCCCACAGGACTCTGACTCTCAGACTGGAGCAGCAGTGGCCACCCACCAGGAGTGTGCCCATGCCTCAGGATGCAGCAAAGGGGAGCAGTGTTCCCAGGGCCGCACAGCTCGGTGGCAGTGCGGTGCTGGGCCTCTGGGGGCTCCTGAGGGCTGGGGCTTGAATACTTAGGTGGTTGCTGGAAGGGGTCATGCCTCAGGGACCCCCCAGGGCTGAGGGAGCCTACCCTCTCTTCCCCAAGCCTAGCTGGTCAGCTCTTGGAGAGGCAGGCTGGCTACAGTACCAGGAGGCTTCAGGAGCAGTGGCAGGTGACCCTCCTGCTCTGAGCCTCAGTTTCTGCCTCTATCAAATGGGAATCGCCCCAGTTCCTGTCTTGTGGTGAGGAAGCAGTGAGGCTGCTGACCTCCAGGACTTGCTTTCTGCAGGCCCCACCTAGCTCAGAGTGCAGGGCAGTGTGAGACCCAGGAGAGGGGATCTGGATAAACAGATTCCCACTGCCGGTACTGTCCGCATCCTGCCTTTCCCAACACCCACTACAGAACCAAGGCCCCCAGGGGCCCTGCTGGCCCTCTGTCCTCAGCTGGTCACATGACCTACCTTGGGCCCTGCCCTGGCGCTGTCTCCCTCTGGCCCTGCTTCTCCCACCTCCTGGACCCAGAGTCTGGCCAGTGCCTGGGCCAGGTAGATGAGTGTGTAAGGCCTGCATCTTCCACTTACTGGGCCACCTTAGCCATGCCACCTCTCCGGAGCTTATTTCCTCCACTGCACTGGGGCTGGCGCCTGCACGGAGGCCTGTGATATGGTTCCTGGCAGTTGCTCCAATCATGGGTGCCCCAAGCCCAGGCATTCTGACACAGCTTAGGAAGCTCTCAGCGCTGGGGCTCTGCCCTCCCCCAGCCTTTGGTATGCCCCAGAGGACCCACCTGTGTGATGCAGGCACCTGTGAAGGCCACAATTACAGCCACCACATTGACAGTCAGCTGGAACTGCAAGAACTTAGAGATGCTGTCGTAGACATTGCGACCCCACATCACCGCCTTGACGATGCTGCTGAAGTTGTCGTCTGTCAGGATGATGTCTGAGGCCTCCTTGGCCACGTCTGTGCCTGCGATGCCCTGTGGGGACAGGGACAGGAGCCTAGAGGGGTGGCCGGGGGAGGTGAGTGGCTCTATACTGCTATTCCCACCCCTGGCACATCCTCAGCCCACCGCACACCCCCCTACCCCCCAATGAGCCCAGCACAGCCAGACCACACAGGGACACACACAGAAACCCAGCCCCCTGAGGAGGCCTTGCCCTGGGCCCTTTCCTCCCTCACCCTCCTCCCCAACCTGCAAGTGCCCTCCTTGCAAAGCTCTCCCTAAGCAGAGGGACTCCTCTTCCTTCCAGGAAGATCTCTGGAGCCAGGCAGAGGCTCGAGAGCACTGAATGCAAACAGGGCTGAAGGGTCAGCTGAGTGTCAATTGGGGGTCCCACAAGCAGTTCAAGGCTATGTAGTCCAAGCCCTTCTCCAACGCTTGCCTATGAGCTCCTGCCAGGTGCCACCCCAAACCCCCTGAGAGCCGCTCCTACCATGGCGAAGCCCACGTCAGCCTTCTTGAGTGCAGGCCCATCGTTGGTCCCATCCCCCGTCACAGCCACCACCTGCCGCTGCTCAGTGTGTGTGCTGTCGATGATGCCTGTGGGGGCAGGAGTGTGCTCAGGCCTGGGCCAGCCCTGAGCCTTGGCCATGGACGTGGCCTCCTCGCTGGCCCCTGCTTAGCCAGCCCCTCCTGCGTGGCTTTTCCCAGCACCTGCACAACGTGCTGGGCACCTGGTTAGCCCAGGGCTGGCTGGAGGTCCTCTGTGGCCTGTGGCCTGCCACCTCTCCAGCACTGACTGTCTTTGCTTCCTGCAGTCGTTGGCCACACTGGCAGCCACCCTAATCAGAAAAATTGTCCCCTTTGCCCCTCTGCTTATACGCAGGGGCCCCTCTGCTTCTCCAGGGATTCTTGAGGTTTCCCTAAGGTCTTGCCATCTGCCCTACCCGCACCTTTTTCCTGGGGAGTCCAGCCATATCCACGGAGAGCAGATCTATAACCATTTGATGGTGACCCTCGCCCTACTACTCTGACTTGGCCTTTCTGCAGACACTCATCCTCAATAAAACATTGAACAAAAAACAGAATGAAGAGATGACATGTGGTCCTAGTCACTAGCTGGGCCAGTGGAAGGGGGAGGGTAGGTGAAAGGCGTCATCATCAGGGACCTGTGGGGTTTGTGGGACTTGTCACTCATGGAGCTACCAGGCAGAGATGTCCATGGGCAGGACAGAAATTTGGACTTTTTTTTTTCGTGGTGCTGGGGATTGAACCCAGGGCCTTGTGCATGCAAGGCAAGCACTCTACTAACTGAGCCATATCCCCAGCCCTGACCTTGACTTTTATTCCACACAACAGATGCATCACCAAGGCTTTAGATTTCTGGCTCCATAATTCCACTGAAGTCCTTCCTTTGCTTTCTGTCCCCATCTCCACCGCCCCCTGACTAACTTGGGGCTCCCTCAGCCTGTTCCAAGACATTATTTGAACTTTCCCCCGCTCCAGGAAAAGTGTTTCTCTCACTTCTTTCCTGGGCCTCAAGATAACATGCAAGAACCTCTGAACCCCCATGACTAGGCCTCTCGACTCTGATCTCTTCTTTTGCTCCTGGCCACGTCCATCTCTTTGCCATATGCCTGGCTCCCACTGGGCCTTGTCCCCATATAGGCTGTTTCCTGGGTTGGGTACACTCCTGTCACCCACCTAGAGCTTCAGCTCGGATGCCACCATCCCTAGGAAGCCTTTGTCGTGCTCTGAGGACCCGTGTCACTCCAAGAACATTCCTGTAGCTGCTGCCTCCCCTGCCTCCTGCAGACAGCAGCTGCCTGTGGAGGGAGGGGATGAGCTCCCTAACTTGGGGTACTATGCCCCCTAAACTGCTCCCCTTGAGACCTAGCTCCCATGCCTGTTTCCCCAGGAATCACCACACAGCAGCCAGCCCCCAGGCCCTCTGTCTTGGACCCAGTATCTCCAAGCTGGTCCACTCGCCTACGAGGCCTCTGCCCTCACTGGTTCGCTCAGGCTGCAGGGGGCTTCCCCAAGGCCAGGGGAGGAGAAATTCTTTTTTCCGTGGCTCCCTGGGCTGGTATGGGCTTTTCAAAGCCCTCCTGTTCCCAACAGAGCAGAGATCTGAGACAATACCCTCCTGGAACTGTCTCTTCTCACTCCAGGCCCAGTGTGGCCCTGCCTTGCACGGCCATCAGGGGCTTCCCTGTGGCTACGTCGCTGTCCTGACCCTCCAGACCACATCCATCCTCCTTTCCTACAGGTTTCCTTTTTGGCTCTCCAGTCACCCATGGCTCCTGCTCCTCTGGACAGCTCCACTCGATGTCAGAGGCCCCAGCTCCGGCAGTCCTACATTGAAAGCATCAGTTTTCCTCAGATCTGTCCTGTCTCCTGTGACTCCTGGTGCCCAGCTGCTTACCCAAAAAGGCACTGGGCCTTCAGTGGGCCCTCAAACAGGCAGAGACAGCAGAGATCCTGGGCCCCTGCCCCTTCACCCCCTTACAATGTTCAAACACCCTGCTCAGACTTCCACCTGGAAATGTTCTCAGACTTGCTGATGGCTGGCTGCGCCGCCCTGCCACCATCTGGTCTGTGTGGCACCTAACACACTGGGCAATCCTGGTGGTCCCCCTGCCTCCAGGTCACTCTCCTGAAGGAAGCTGAGCTTTATGCAACAGTGGTCTTTTCCTCCTGGCCCTCCCACATCCTGATCTGGAGGTGCAGTGCAGGTATTGCCACCTACATGGCGAATGCTGTGGTCTACAGGATGTGATGCCACCCCACCTCCTCCATCTCCTCCTCTGCTTTCCCTCTTCCAGAGCTCCCGGCCAAGCACCCGGATTTCTGTTCATTCCTTGATGTGCTGGGGAAAACTTTTTCTTTGGACATTCCCAGTGTGGTTCCCTGTCTTGCCTGAAAACCAGACCCTTCCTCCTGGAACCCCCCCTGCCTTCCATGGCCTGTGACCTAACCCTCTACCTAGCCAGAGTCAGAGGCCAGCAATGGGCCTGCAGAACAGCAGAACAGCCTTCTCTGTCACCTACGCAGCCTTTCACTCTCTGCAGGGACACTGCCCGTTTAGCATCCATTGCACGGGACCTGCCCCGTGAATTCCATAGGGAAGGACCACATCCATCTAGATGAGGGCCTGGTATATAAAAGGTCCTCAATAAATGGTTATTGAAAGAATGAGTGAATGAATTGATGAGAAAATGAGTGAATAAGAAACGAGCATGGGTTGGGGAACTCCTGCTTCAGGATCTGTGCTTCAGGGGTTCTGCTTCTGTCCCCAGGTTAGACCTGCCTCCATTAATGTCCCTGGGTGACACGTTTGAGACAAGAATCCTAGACACCTAGGGATGACCTCAGGCAGAATCCTGTCTCCTACAATCAATTTACAGATGGGGAGATTGGGTCCCCCAGTGGAGAGACTTTACTGCCACAGGGCAGGTCAGCAGCAGAGCCAGAACACAAACCAGAAAAACCTAGAACCTGGCCCCCAGGGCTTAGCACATGCTGTGCTCTCTCTGGAGGGGAGCGGGGAGGGAGAAGGGTTGTGGCTTTGGGCCTCATCGCTCAGATCGCTATGCCCAGGACAGCCCACCCTTGAGTCTCAAGATGCCAAGCACACCAAGGCTCTCAAACTCATGAGCTCTGGGGCCAGACCGAGAGCAAGGGAAGAGAGTTGACTTTCAGACATTGAGCAGCAGTAATCTGTCAAACATGAGAGAGCAAGATCTGTATAAAGTCATTCAAGCTCAACATTAAAAAGGCCCCACTGGCCGAATAAAACATAATCCGTGGACCCCATACAGTCACGGAGCCATGAGTTTAAGTCCCTAGATGGGCCCAATCCTAATGCTTCTTGGAGGAGTTGGAGGCCTAGAAAAGAAGGCTCACAACTTCCCCATCTCCTTTGGGCCCTCAACAGGCATCCCTGGGCTGAAAAGGGATGACATAAGAGCATCCTCAGGTGTGCAGACTCCCAGATGGGGCCCCTGCCCCCTGTCCAGTTGTACAGAAACACCAAGTGCCAGGAAAGGAGGATCAATTTCTGGCCTCAGAATTTTCCATGACCTCCCACGTCTCACCTTTGACCAGGGTGTGCTTGTCTGTTGGAGAGGAGCGAGCCAGCACCCGCAATTTTGGCCAGATCTTGTCGATTCGCTCCTGCTCAATCTGGAGAAGGATGAAGGAGGGAGAGGGTCAGCAGGATCAGGGAGAGAAACTGAGTCTCAAAGAAAACCCCAGAGTACACTGGCTGGTCTCTGTCCAATCAGGCGTAACAGCGCCCGCGCCTCCCAGCTTCCTAGCCCATGAAATCTAGTCCCTCTGCGGACCCTTTACCCTGGGCCACGCACCTCTCCCTTCTCATTGCGGATCCTCCGGTTGAACTCTTTGCCCTCCAGACACAGGAAGTCTTCCCCGGGATGGATGATACCACATTTGATGGCGATGGCCCGGGCCGTGTTGATATTATCACCAGTGACCATGCGGACTGTGATACCTGCCCGCTGGCATTTGCGGATGGCCTCCGGGACCTAGACAGAAGGGTAGAAGCCATGGGGGAGGGTACCACCCCGCAGGCCCTCCCTGCCTTCATGGATTCCAGAGTGAGCCATTCTTGTAGGCAGCTCCACTGAAAGGCGACTAAACACCATAAAGGCCATGGCTTCCCTTCCTAAGCCCAGGGCAGACACTGTTAACTGATGACAGTACCCTCTGATTAAACCTGATGTGGGCTCAGAATTCTCCTCAGCCAGAATCCCAGGCAGCCAGCACCTAGTGACCATGATAGCCTCTCCTGAGACCAAACCACTGGCTCCCCTAAACTGTGTAAGGGCTTTGGAAAGACCCTAATAAACACCTTCTCAGCCCCTGGCCAGAGTGCCGAATAACTACACTTGAACTTGCCCAGTTTCATCCACAACCTCCATGGATAAATCTGTTTGTGTATTTTCAGGGTTTTTTTTTTTTTTTGAGGGGGGTGGATGTTTGCATTTGGAGGCATTTTATTTACAGAATGTGACATTGGATTAGAATAAATCCGAATGACTATGCTGTCACTTAAAATAGGACATTTTGCTGAGAGAGTAAGGATTGTATCCTGCCTTCTCTGACTATAATGACAGACTGATGTCTGGGCCAGTGAGGTCCGATCAGACCCAGCCCAGCCAATCGGACAGTGGCAAGGCCCACCACCACCTCCTCCACCCCAGTAGCCTCCCCATGCAGAGCTATGGATTTACCCAGCAACCAGGATGTGGAAATTAGCCCGGAGCCATGGCAGCCCTTTATACAGAACACAGATCAACTGAATGAGTGATTCTTACCCATAGGCATTGACAAATAATAAAATAATAAGACTATATTTGCTGCAAAATGTCTTTGAGGGGGAAAGAACACATCAAAGGCAGAAAATCCAGTTGTACAGAAACACCAAAACACATTAGAATTCTGGACCCAAGAGCCAAGTCTTGCACACCCTGGTGACGGGATGCTCACTTCCATGCCTGCTCTGCCAAGCTACCACTGAGCTTAGAGATGGTGTGGATTGAAACGCATTCCCCCCAAAAGAGACCCTGAAGTCCTAAGCCCCCATACCTGTGAGAGAGACCTTACTTGGAGAAAGGGTCTTTGTGAAGGTAATTACACTAAGACAAGGTTCTCAGGAAAAGCCCTCATCCAGAATAACTGTGTCCTTATGCAGAGGGGAAATGTTGAGGCAGAGACACGCACAAAAGGAGATGCCAGGTGAGGGCAATGGCATGCCAAAGAACGACAAAGAGGGTCGGCAACCCTCTAGAAGCTGGGTGAGTGGTCTAGAGCAGGCCCTGCACACATCTTGATCTTGGATTTCAGCTTCCACAACTGTGAGACAAATTTCCATTGTTTGAGCTGCTCAGTTTGTGATTCACCTGCTGCTCAATAGAGTTCGGTCCTGATAAACCCATCATTAAGTTGAAAATGTCATAAGTCAAAAATGCACCAAATATACCTAACCTACCAAATGGCCTAGATGAACATCAAATATCATGGGTTGTTTCCCCTGGTGATCGTGGGCAGCTGCGGCTCACTACCCCGCCTAGGCTCAAGAGGTTTTTCTGCCCCATATTGCTAGTCTGGAAAAAGATCCAAATTCGAAATTCCAAGTACACTTTCCATGGAATATGTATTGCTTTCACACCTTTGTGAAGTCAAAAAAATTCAAAATCTAATCATGGTTAGGTTGGTAGCTATCTGTACTTTGCCATGGCAACCCTGGAAAACTGGTACCAAGAGTTCAAAACCTGACTGTGTCGACCCCTGCCTGCAGTACCTCTTTCTGGCCTCAGTAATTCTAAGAACAAGGATCAACTCTGAAAATATCTCGCCTGTATCCACCGCTCCCACTCGTCTCTTCCTCCCTGTCTTTCCCCTCTCCTGGCCACCAGAGATGTGCCTAAATGTCAGCCCATGGCATTGCTCTCCTGGGGCTCCATCTTGATACTTGCAAGAGAAAATCCAGACTCCTATGTGTGACCATCTTGTGGTGGAGCAAGTAACATCTGTCCCTAGAAACAGCAGCCAGGTCCAGGTGAGGAGGCTGCTCTGGCTACCAGGGTGGTCCGAGAAGAAGCTCTGCAGGGACAGGTAGTGTACTCCCTGTCATTCATGAGTTAGCGCAGGGGCAGATGACCACAGGCCTCCCCCGGGGGTTATTTCCAAGGGCTTCTTTAAACATGCTGACTGTGAGAAAAATGAAGCTGATTCTTCACAGATCTGAGGCTTCCCTCTGCAGGGGAGGCTTCCCTACCCTGAGGATAAAAAGGCTGCATCAGGCTTTGCCCTGTCCTCCTGGTAGAACCTTGGGTTTCCTTGTCTGTAAAATGGGGATGGTAGTACCCACCCTTCAGCAAGGGTGGGGGAATTCTGTGACAAGGCACAATCAATACTAACAGGACAGGGGCATGAGAATCCACAACTCGGCTCCTAGCTTGCTTTCTAGACTTTTTCTCATAAATGCAATGGGATATTCACTAGTTCCTGAATACTTAGCATCTACTAGAGTTTAGAGCTTGAATGTCCTCCAAAGGTCTCTGTGTTCAAGGCTTGGTTCCCTAGACTACGGTTCCCTAGAATAGAGGTTGAACCTTTAAGGGGACACTGGGGGTGTGCCCTAGAAGGGGATTATGGAATCTAGGTCTCTTTCTCTTCTTCTTTCTCTGCTGCTTTCCAGCTGTGATGTGAACTGCTTTGCTCTGCCATGTATTCCCACCATGATGTGTTGCTTTGACATGGGCCAAAAAAACAATGGGGACAACCAACCATGGGCTGAAACCTCCCAAACTGTGAACCCAAACAAACCTTTCTTCTTTACAAGTTGACTGCCTCAAGTATTTTGTTATAGTAACAGAAATCTGACTAACACAGAATCCTTTCCCACCTCCTTGCCTTTGCCATTCTGTCTCTTTTGCCCTCCCTCCCTTAATCTCTGTGTGTCATATTTTATCCATCTTACATGTAAAATGCTTTCAACTCATGAAGCCATTATGAGTTCTTCCAATCCAGCGGGCTATTTCCTTAAACTATTCTCACCCAGTCAAAAAAGAAGCTTTTTTTTCTCACCCATTCATTCATCATTCAATACACTGTTATCAAACATCCTTTCTAGGCACTAAGAATCCAGAGATGATTAAGACTGAAACCCCAGAGGCATTGATTTGGTTGAAATATGCTTTTCACATAAATAAAATTGCTGTTAATTCTTTTAAAGGCTTCTTTTGCTAAAATTATCCTAGATATTTCTCACTAAGGAAAAACAGCCAGGAAATGGGCGCTTCCTGTTTTCATTAAATAAAGGCTTTTAAACATCTGTTGTTTCTGGTGACAGCCGTTGTCTGTGACTCTAAGGGCTCCAAACACCCCCGGATAACCCGGCAAGTCCCAGACCGCCGCTCTCCTGATGGCTTCATCAGTGCTGGCTTCCATCAGCCTCAGTATTGTCTTAGGGTGCGAGTTTTGGCAAATGGTTCTGGCCTTTGGTGGTCTCCAGGGAGGTAGGCAGTGTGGAGATTCACCCCCTTGACAGCTGGGGAAACCAAGGGAAGCAGAAATTGTTTTTCTGTTATTGCAAAATGAATCTGAGCATGTTCAAGGACCCTAGAGGCGGCCCAGGTGGAGGCTGTCCTCCTTTCTGGGCTTCTCAGCAGGCTGGAGGCACCATGCAGGGCATTTGCCCAGGAGATTCAAGGCAGGGTGACCAGGAAGGCTATAAGAGCACAAAGCCCAAGAGAGTTTGCAGAAATGCACCCACCATAGGCACGGACGCTCCCAGAAGGTCACCCACAAAACTGGTGACAATGCTGCTGTGCAGTTGAGAACTGGGGGGCTAGAAGTGGCAGTAGGCTTAGTTCACACTTCTGTACTTTTGACCCTTTTGAATCTGGTTCCATGCACACAAATTACCTATCCTAAAAAGCAAATCAGCAAGACACCTGTATCCATTGGGTTCTGCACCCAGCCCCAGGCCCCCCAGGGGGAGATGCTGAATCAACAGGTCTGAGCATTTACACTTTCATGTCATGTCCCTAGCAGTCCTGCCATATCCCTCAATCATGGACATCAGACAGTCCAAGTGTCTTGTTTTTCAGATGAGGAAACTGAGGCTGAAGGAAGCGATGCACCTGAGGCCACCCAGGAGGAGGCCCATATCCCCTGACTCCGCCAGGCCGCTGCTGTTGAATTCACCTTACATCTTCTAAATACCTGTCTTGAGGGCAAGTCAAGGGGAAGGAGAAGGCCAACAGGGATGCCCTGATGGAGGGAAGGAGAAGCAGAGGTTGGGTTGGTTTTCCAGTCTCGTGGCTCTCAGTCTGCAAAGGCAGAGGCTGGAAGGGAGCCCAGCCTCCCATTTTGCAGATGATAAGACAGAGGCACACAGAGGTCCAGTGGCTTGTTGGTGGCAAAGTTGGGGCCAGTATCCAGGTTTTTTCTGATTGCGCGTCTGAAGCCACTTACTCTGAATGACCCTTTTGCCAGGGGCCCGGCTTTGCACCTCTCAGGCCCTGGGTGCGGGGAGTCTTTCTTCTTTCCTCAGCCTTCTGAAATGAATGACTTGCCCCTTCTTTTTTATGGCATCCAGGCAAAGGCCCTGAGGCAGGAGGACAGAAACCTGGTCTAATCTGGACTCGCTCAGCCTCTTATAGGGAGACTTTGGGAACATCTCTGTCCCTCTGTGGGTCTCAGTGCTTCCGTCTGCAAACTGGGATGTGCGGGAAGCTGTCTGGGTGAGATGAGGGTTCAGATCTCTAGCCACACCTCTGGAGTGACTGTGACGTCAGTTAGTGGATGGTGACTGGCATTCACAAAAAGAAGGAAGGACAGAAAATACTGCAGGATGTCGTGTTACTTTGTGGACTTTTTTGGTTGGTTAAGTGTGTGTGCTGACTTGAGTCATGACATAAAATACATTTCTTCCTTCTATGGGTCATGGCCCAAAAATGTTTGCATCCGATTCTCTTTCCCATCCCCCTCAGAGGTGGGGTGATGAGCCAGGAGCTCAGGAGGGGGCAGAGGGAGGCTCAGGAAAGCAAGGACAGGGGAGTCCCTGGGGCTCATGCCATGTGGGGATGAGCCTCTGCTGCCTGTTCCGAGCAATTTCCAGTAAGGAGGTAACGCGTCGCCGTGAGGCCTGAGTCCGTTAGCGACTGGTAACGAGCTGGCGTCCCCCAGGGAAGCTGATAAACGGCCTGTCTGCCCGTGGGGAGCTGCGGTCTACAGCAAAACACACGTGGGCTCTGGTGCCAAGCTCTGGGTGGGATGAGGGGCCACAGTGAGACCCGTGTGTGTGTGTGTGTGTGTGTGTGTGTGTGTGTGTGTGTGTGTAACGTGAGAAACGGGGTCAGGGGGACTGACTCGAGCACCAGGCCTGTCGGAAGCCTGGGTTCAAGTCCATTCATTCTCATTCATTCTATAAATCCTTACCCAGCACCTCCTGAAGGCCCCGCTGTGTGTTAGGGGATGCAATGTGTTACTGGATCTAGAGTAATGAATCTACTGAAGAAAGCATGAAGAAAGGGGACCTTCATTTTGGGGCCATCTACCTCATGCCAGATGCTCTGCTTTTGTTCATTCAAACTGGTATGATCAGATCTTTCACAAAATCTCAGGGCGTGCATGTGTGCTGTACATGGGGGAGGATATTATTATCCGCAGTCTGCAGATAAGGCTCAGAGAGCTTATGTAACTGGCCCAATGCCACACAGCCAGCAATTCTGGCCCTCAGGATCCTGGGTCTGTCTGATGCCAGAGTTTACTCTCCTTGATGCCTAAATGTGAAAGTCAATGCCTGTGACCTCCTAGTTTCACCTTTTCTTTGGAATGTAGAATCTTTCAGCACCAGGCCCAGGAACTTGGAGGGCAACAATTCCACCCTGTTTCCTTTTAAAGAGGTGAAACTGTGGCTCTGAGGGAGCAGGGACTGGCCAGAGGCCTCCAGAACGTGGTGTCAGGGCAGGTGGGGACACGGAGGCCGACCCTGCTGGCCGGCTCCTCCCTGGCAGCCCATCCTCCCTTCATCCCACCATGCTCCAGGCCGCGATTCTGGTCCATCTCCCTGCAGGATGCAGATTCAGCTAAAGGAGACGAAATCTACTGTGTGCTGAGCACCTGCTAGGGCACTCCCACACATAACCTCCTCCAACCATGTGAGGAGGGTGCTGTCGCCCCCACCCTCCTGCTAGAGAGCGTGACTTGCCATAACTTGCTCAGCTCTGTTCCCCTGGACTGCCAGAGGTGCTACCAGGCAAGCTGGCTAGGGGACAGTGGTTGCTAAACTGCACCTAGACAGAGGGATGTGTAAATACTGATGGGGACACCACACTTTGGATTCTCCCAAGAGCAATGGTCCTTGTCATTGGGTGTGTCCTTTGCACAGGCCTGGAACCTGGGCCAAGGGACTTGTTACCAGAGCTTCTGGTTCCCGTGAGGTAAAAGGCCTCTAAGGCAGGGGGGTCCCCACACCTGTTCCCTTGGGGATCAGAGGGAAGAGCCCCTGGTGGCGGGGAGGACAGGCCCCACAGCAGAGCAGTGCCTGCAGCCAGGCTGTCTCCCTTCTGAGCAGACAATGCCATGTGTGGTCTGCCGAGTGTGAATGTGTGGGAGCAGGGACAGAGATCCCTGTGGGCACTGCACGGGCACCAGACTCAAAGAGGTGATGTGACTGACTCCGGGTGCCAGCTGGTTGGACTCTTGGCCTTGCCCCCTTTCCTGATCTTGCTGACACCAGGGCCTACCTCGGGCCGAACGGGGTCCTCAATGCCCACCACGCAGATGCAGGTGAGGTCACTGAGGATGTCACTCTCGTTGTCCCAGTCGGGCTCGGGGCTGCTGGGGAAGTCACGGTAGGCCACGCAGATGGTGCGGAGCCCATCGCAGGCCATGGGCTCGATCACCTTCTTCACCATCTCGTCCCTGTCTCGGGGCCGGAAGACCCGGGGCTCACCTGCCCCATTGAGGATTTTGCAGCACCTGGGGAGGGTGAAAGGGAGATGAATAAGGTCCAGCTGAGGGCCCAAGGTGTCCCCCTGCCCAATGGGGATGTCCAGTTGGCCGTAGAGGTCAGCTAATGCTCACCCAGTCCATCTCCCATAATGCCTCAAGACTAAGTGCACTCACAAGCTCCCAAGCCCAAGGTAGGGATAAAATCAGGTGACCTTCAGGGCTGGGGCTGTGGCTCAGTGGTAGAGCGCTTGGCTAGCATGTGTGAGGCACTGGGTTCGATTCTCAGCACCACATACAAATAAATAAAATAAATAAAGACCCATCAACAACCAAAAAAAAAAATTAAAAAAAAAATCAGGTGACCTTGAAATGTCTGCCAAGGCCATTCGGCAAGAGCAGTCCTGCCTTTGGTCAGTTATATGTGTTATCCACAAGGTTTCATTTGAAAAAAAAAATGGTTTTCAAAGGCCATCAAACCTAGGCTAGCAGTTTTTGGCCCCTCTTGCACTGGGATCAACTAGGGCAGCATTTAATAAATACCCATGTGTGCACCCTGCCCTAGGGTCTCCAATTCAAGTTATCTGGGAGTTTTTAAAAAATCTCCCTGGGGGCGATTCCATGGCACTGTTAGTGTTGAGAACTACTGGGCAGTCTCTTCAAAATACGAGTCAGGAAACTGAGGCCCAGAAAACGGAAGTGACTTGCTTAGTTCCCCAGGCCTGTTTATGGCACATAGAGTCAGAGGAACTTGCCTAATTAAAAACAAATAACTATCATCAACCAGCCCTTTGAGAAGGGAAGCAAAATCTAAGTGTGATTGTGGGTAGAACATCCTGAGGATCCAGTGTCTTAGAAGGAAGGGAAAACTCTTGTCTGTAGAATTTTTTTTTTTTTTTTTGGTACTGGGGATTGACCTCAGGGGCACTCGACCATTGAGCCACATCCCCAGCCCTGTTTTGTGTTTTATGTAGAGACAGGGTCTCACTGAGTTCCTTAGCGCCTCGCCCTTGCTGAGGCTGGCTTTGAACTTGTGATTCTCCTGTCTCAGCCTCCCAAGCGCTGGGATTACGGGCTTGAGCCACCGCGCCCGGCTTGTCTGTAGAAATTTTTAAGAGAAAAAAATGGTGGGCAAGGGGCTAAGTCTTGCTGTGTGACCTGGTGCTAAATGGACTCTCCAGTCCAGGGATGTTGCTAGGCCCATCCTGAATGATGCCAGTGTGGCATGGCCCCAAGGCCCCAAAGCCCCCTCTCCAGCTTGGCCTGCAGCCGGTGCCCTGCTGGCCACTTACTTTTTGAGCACAATCTCAGAAGCACCCTTGCTGTACATGCGGAAGCTCTCGTCGGGCATCTTGATGACAGTGCTCATGGACTTGCGCACGGAGTTGAAGGTGTACACCTTATACAGCTTCTCCTCCGGTATCTGGCTGCGCACAGGCTCATAATCCTGCTTCAGGTCCAGCACAAAGCCCAGCAGGCCACATTCTGTCTTGTTGCCCACCTGCCGAGGCAGGGCACCCTCCTTCTCTGGGGGCTGTGGAGAGAGGGAGGAGTGGCTCACGCAAGGCAGGGTCCACCCCAGGGAACCCCTGCCCTGGCTGCCGCATGGTGGCCGGTGGGAAAGAGGCTGAGCCCTGGGTCCACCCTCTGCGCCTGGCCTGGGATGTAAGTCACTGCATCCCAGGTCGAGTCCTGATTCCAGATGCAAATCATTAAGCCAGAGAGCTATTTTAATAATTATAAATTTTTTCAAACATAAAAGAAGATGATAGAAACAGTTGTGTACCTACCACCCTGCTTTGCAGAATCTTGGCATTAGGCCATGTTTGCTTCAGAATTTTCTTTCTTAAGAAGCAAAACATGTCAAAGAAAGTTGAACCCCTCTGTGTAGCTCTTCTCATCTGCTTACTTCACCCCTGACCCAGAATTAATCTTTACATTAAATTTGGCCTTAGTCTCTGCCATGTATGTCTTGAAATTTTTATTCTGAGATAACTGTGGATTCACATGCAGAAAGAAATAATGCAGACAGCTGTCGTATAGTCTTTGTCCAGTTTCCCCCAAGGTTAACCTCTTGCTTCATCGAAGCACAGTGTCACAAACAGGATGTCCACATTGACACAATCAAACTGGCCTTATTCAGATCTTACCAGCTTTACTTGCACTGTGTGTGGGTGTGTGCGTGCACGCGTGGATTTAGTTCACAATGGCATCATGCCTGAGTTCCCATGATTACCACCAGTGTCAAGATATAGGACAGTTCACCACAGGGGCCCCATGCTACCCTCTAGTAGCCACAGTCAACTCCTCCCTGGCCCTGGCAACCAATAATCTATCTCCACCATTTTGTCATTTCTTTTTTACTTTTTCTTTTCTTTCTTTCTTTCTTTTTTTTTTTTTGATACTGGAGATTGAACTCAGGGGCACTCGACCACTAAGCCACATCCCCAGCCCTATTTTGTGTTTTCTGTAGAGACAGGGTCTCACTGAGGTGCTTAGCGCCTCGCCATTGCTGAGGCTGGCTTTGAACCCATGATTCTCCTGTCTTAGCCTCCCAAAGTGCTGGGATTACAGGCATGTGTCACTGTGCCTGGCTGCCTTTTTTTTTTTTTTTTTTGTGATGCTAGGGAGTGAACTTAGGGCCTCGTGCATGCTAAGCAGGTATCCTACCACTGAGCTATCCCACCAGCCTGCTTCTGTCATTTGAGGCATTGATACAGGGAGTCACACAGTATGTTAATCTGGGAGATTGGCATTGTTCATTCAGCATAATCCCTTTGAGATCCAGGCAAGCTGTTCCATGTGGCAATTATTTATTCTCTTCAATGGCTAAATAGTATTCCACGGTGTGGATGCACCATCGCTTGTGAGTTTGACTCAGGTTGAGTGAAATGAAATGGCTAGTTCTGCATGTCAAAAATAGCCCAGTGGTGGAAATTTCATTAGGTCATTAAACCTAATGTCTGTCTGTGTAAGACTCTTTTGCTACAGGACACTTCACACTTCACACCGTGAGGCTGTACACATTCTTCTGTAACTTGGCTCCACTCACTCCACATTCCATCCATGAGATTCATTTGTTTTGGTTCTAGTTTGTTCTTTTCAACTTGTTGTGTAGATTTCATTATATGAATAAGGTGTGATTGAGTGACTTGTCCCTTTTGGTCCCTCCCTTTTCTCTTCTCACTGGTTCTTTAGTACTTGTTATGTCTTGGCCCTGTGCCAGCAACGTCTGCTCCAGAGATTCTCTGTAAAACAAAGACTGCCTCTCCCAGCACCTCGCTCCCTCGTGTGGCCCATTTCTGCCTCAGAGCCTTTGCCTCTGCTGTTCTGGGCAGGTCCCTCTCCCTTCCCTGCTGGGCAAAGTCCTCATGCTTTATGGACTGACTCAAACATCTCCTTGTATTTGAAGATTGCCTCTGGGGGCCCATCTCTTGTGTTCTATTCCTCTCTGGGTTTTCAGGGGCAGTGCAGAGCCCAGCACACAGTAGGTGCTTGCCAACTGCTTGGATGGCTCAAGGCAGCCCCGACTTCTGGGCAAGATGTAGGTTTGCTGGTCAGGGCAAGATGCTCCACAGGGGCACGCGTGGGGGATGAGCTCCTTGCTGTGGGAAGGGAAGAGCTGCAGGTATGATCCACTCCCTTGGGTGCCCCCACACATGTGCACACCCACACATACCACTTGACATTAATATGCAGCCACTCAGATGGAGGTGGCTTCAGGAGCAGGAAAAGCCACCAGAGATAAAACCAAACCCAGAGAGCTATTAAAGAGAGACAAATAGCCTGTCCTGCTCCATCCCAGTAGTGACATTTTATGGGTCTCAGATCAGCCTTGCACAAAGAACCCTCTGCATCCTGGTCCTCAGCCTCCTTCGGATTGCTCAAAAGAGCAGCCTGGGCAGGAAGAAGGGGGATTCAAGAAGATGCCAGCAGGGGCCAGCTGTGTTGGGACCCTCCATTGTCAATTGTGTCCTGGGCCTATTCTCCCCTTCTGCAGTTAAGGTTCAGGCCCAGGAAGCAGGTCCCAATCACATGGGAGACACAATTATTGACATGCAGCAGTCCTGAGACCCAGAGATGCACAGGAAAGAAAGAGACATAGAACCTAAACATGTCCTCAGTTTCCCCACCTGTGAAGTGGATGGGTGGGGACAGACCATTTCTGAGAGAAAAACCAATGCTTTCCTTAAAGTAGAACTTGGTGAGGGATAGTGGAGAAAGTCCGTTAGCAGATGATCTGGGGACCAGGAAAGGGGACAAGGCTCAGAACATCTCTCCAGGTCCCATGACCATACTAACCTACGTCTCAGCATCAAGCACCTCGCGGAGTTGCTCTCTCCACACTCTCTGATGAGATTTCACTTGGAAGTGGAGAAATCTTTGATACAACTTCCCATTTCTGGCATTTAGGAAAATAAATTCTAAGAGCTTCCCTTTGTTTCCACAATATGTTGTGATGCTGTAGTGTAATATGTATAAAATACAATTTTATAATTAACTTTCTGGTGATTTCTAGAGTTTTATGTATTTTCCACATCCGTTTTTGCCCTCTCTCCACTAATGAAAGAAAACACGACACCAAGGACTTAAATAAAAACGCCTAATTACTTATTTGCCCAAGAGAGCTGAGCAGTCATGCCTGCAAAACACCCGGCATTTTATTACCCTCTGTGAAATATTTTAATTTTCCTCTAAAAGGATTTCAAACAATCCGTGGTTGCAAATGGCAGTGCTGCCTCCCCCGTAATTCAATTTGTTCCCATGAACTTGAGCTCTGAAATCGCCTACACGCGTTACTAAGAAGCAGGCACCCTCCCCTTTTCTCTTTCGGCTTTTTTTATCCTGACAAGCTTAGAGGTTTCACTCTTGCTGTAAAAATTCCAAGAGCCTTTTTAGCTCCAGGACTCCAACTCTGCAAAGGAGTTAAGGCGTTGGTATTGTTCCTGTTGAGGGGGAAATAGCCCAGGAGGAAAGTGACCTGCTCTAGGTCACAGACCTGCTGAGGGATGGGCCCTGGCTCCAGGCTCCCTGATTTCACTTCAAAGCTTCATCTAATACATCTCCCTGCTCAGCTGTTGAGCCCTTTGGGAGTGCTAGGTATGGCCAAGGTGTAACTGTGGACCATTCATGCTTCTGTTTTGGGGCTGAGACCAATGAATGATGACAAACTATAAATAACAAATTATAAATATACAGGATATAAATTATAAAAAATATCTGCAAAAAATAGATTATAAAAATCCCAGAGCATGTATCACCTCATATCCATTAGGATGACTATTAAAAACGCCACCACCAATAACAAATAATCCCAGGAAATAACAAGTGTTGGCAAGAATGAGGAGGAATTGGAGCTCTTGGTAGGAATGTGGAGTGGTACAGATGCTGTGGAAAACAGTATTGCAATTCCTCAAAAGCTAAATGTAGAGTAACTATGTATCCAGCAAGTCCAAATTCTGGATACATAACTAAAATAATTGAAAATAGAGACTTAGAGATATTTGCATAGCCATGTTCATAGTAGTAGTATTCACAATAGCTAAGAGGTAGAAGCTATGTATGTGTCCATTGATGGATGAAAGGTGAACAAACTGTAGCCTATTTGTGGTAAGGAGTATCATTCAGTCTCAAAAAGGAAGGGAATTCTGACACATGCTACCATCCCATGCACCTTGAAGACATGATGCTCAGTGAAAAAAGCCAGTTACCGAAGGACAAATGCTGTATGGATCAACCTACATGAGATACTAAGAGGAGCTAAATTCATGGACAGAAAGCAGAGTGCTCCCCAGGAGCTGCCGGGAGCAGGGATTGGGAAGTAAGAATTTAATGTGGTACAGAGTTTCAGTTTTGCAGAATGAGAATGTTCTGGATGGGTGGTGGTGATGTTTGTACCACAATGTCAAGGTACTTAATGCTACTGAAGTATATACTTAAAAATGGTCAATTTCATGGTATGTGTATTTTACCACTATTAAGAAGGAAAAAACAAAACAAAACAAAAAAATAAACCCCATGATAACTGCTATGGTTTGGATCCTAAATGTCCCCTAAAGGCCCATATGTTTAAGGCCTGGTCCCCAGCTTGGCACTATTGGAATGTGGTGGGGACTTTAAGAAGTGGGGCCTAGTGGGGCATACTCTTAAAGAAAATATCAGGACCCCAGTCCCTTCTTCTTCCTCTCTCACTTTCTAGTTGTGAGCCTGCAGTCTTGCTCCAGGTGCTCCTACCACGACGGGATGCCAAGGCCCAAAGCAATGGTACCCAAGAATCATAGGCTGGAGTCTCCAAAACTGTGAGCCAAAATAAACCTTTTTAAAAAATAAGCCAATTTACCTCAGATATTTGTTACAGGGACAGAAAGCTGACAAGCACAGGAGGGAACCCCATGGCATGGTAAGCTGCAATCCAAGGATGCACGTGAGAAGTGAAACCTGTCTTGATGCCCAGATTAACCACCAGGCCCACCTTAGCAGCAGCAGCGTGGCCAGCTTTCTGAATGCCTGCTCGGTGCTGGCGGCTTCCCTGAGCTCTCACGGGCATCCTCTCCAGCACCTTCACAGCTCCTTAGGGTACAGAGACTTATTCTCATTTCAGAGTTGTGCACAGCAAGAGGAAGTGGCACTGATAAGAAGTGACTGAGCCAGGATCCAGGTGGTTCCTGGATCTGCACCCCAAAGTGCATGCTCCCTAACAGTGCCTGCCTCTCCTCTCCAGCCCTGGAGACCACTGATTAATAGCTAAGTGGAGGGGCCGCTGCAGAGCCCTGGGGCACAGGGCAGTCTGCCTTGCTCCCTCCGCACTCACTTCCAGCACAGTGGGCTATCTAGTAAGTGTCAAGTGAACTGACGAATCATTTTGTGTCTGTGTCTGGGCTGCCGCCAACCAGATGGAAAGGAATTTGGGCAAAATTTGGCTCCAGAACTGTATCATCTGAGGGGCTGTGCCTCTGCTGGAGCTTCTCAGGTGCCAGGTCTGAGGAGAGCAAGGTGGCCAAGCTAGGCCAGCAAGCCACAGGGAGGACCTTCCCTGGAAGTTGTGAAGACAGGTGTGGGTGTCCAGGGTGATGGAATCCCCCTGTGGTATGGGGAGACCTCTTGGAAAGTAAACACTCTGGGGACCTTCCCAAGTTCATGGGTGCACTGTTATGTGGTGTGTGTGTGTGTGTGTGTGTGTGTGTGTGTGAGAGAGAGAGAGAGAGAGAGAGAGCGCGAAGGCAAAGGGTGAGGGATTAACAGCTCTATTAAAAATTAGGCTTCTTCACTGGGGATGATTTGCTTTAAGTCACTTTCCCCCAGAGATAGTGTCACAAAATTGTTGTTAAAGTCAACACCAAGGTCCCTGCCATTTCACCTACCAGAACTATACCCTCACGTCACCCCCCACCTCATGTCTGGCAAGGTCCCTTCCAGAGCCTTCCACACCCTCTGGCACCTATGTCTTGTCAAAAGGCCAGCTTCAGAGCACAGCCTGACTCGGGGGAGCTGGAGGCTCATTTGAATGTTAGCTTGAGCCCTGCATTTGAAGCCAGGAGACTTGGGTTCCGGGCTGTCTCTTTGCTTGCCAATCACTTCCCCTTCTGCTTCTCCTTGGCCCTTCTCATCATCTGCCCAGGTTTAATCAAGCAGATTCTTCCTACTGTTTGCGGGTTCCTGGGGCTAGGGACCTGGGGTTTCATTTTTAGTTTGTTTTTTGGGGTATTGGGGATTGAACCTGGGGTGCTCTATCACTGAGCTACATCATCAGTCCTTTTTACTTTTGAGACAGGGTCTTACTAAGTTGCTGAGGGTCTTGCTAAGTTTCAGAGGCTGGCCTTGACCTTGTGATCCTCTTGCCTTAGTCTCCTGAGTGGCTGAGATTTCAGGCATGTGCCACTGCACCTGAAATCTAAATCCTAACTAGATGAATTTGGCTTATCTGTTCAGGAAAACCACTCTTCCAGGGTGATCCTTCTTCCAGAATCACTTTGGGGGCTCCAGGGAGATTAGTTTTCCTCCCCATAGTTTATGTTTTTAGACATATGACACCCACTTTCATCAGTTCAGCTCCATCCTCAGTTTAATAATTCAAATGTCACCTGCAGGGTCACTTTACTTTATAAGAGTTTTCATAAGATACAGAACTCAGGCTTGCTCGGGTGGTTTCAGTATGCAAGGCTAAATGTGGGCAGAAAAGGAGACTGTTTTCCCAAGAAAGCTCAGTGCCTCAGCAGTGTGAGGAAAGAGTTATTTCCATCTAAAAGCTCAGCTGTGGCTCAGAGAAGAGTGGCACACAGACAGACAAGTAGCAGCCAGGAGTAGTCTTAATGACAAAGAGTTGGAGGCCATGAAACAAATCTGAGGGTGTGCCAGGATTTCTGAGGCAGAGAAGCAATTTTTGACAAAAAGAAGACTCATGCAGCTTCTGCTGGGGGCAAGGGAAATAAGAGTAGAAAGAAAAGAGCACCCACCATCTCAGAAAGGATGGGCATGGGGCTGAGGCCAGCCTCCTGGGCCTCCTTTTCTGGCCTCCCTTCCTACAACCTTGGCCCTTGCACCTGCTTCACCTGTGCCTGGAGTGGTTCTTTTGAGCCCTGTGAGAAGAAAGCCTACAGGAGGCTTATTTGCTACTGCTGAGCTTTCCCCCACCCTCTAGACTAAATTTGCTTTATTCTGGCCCCCAAAGAAATGCCCAGGCCACACACCACCATGTTTTCTGAATAAGCCATGAATTTTAAGTTCTCTGGGCCTTTGAGGGACTGTGCCTGCCTGGAATGTCCTTTCCCCCTTAGCACCATGGTGAACTTCTCTGGAATTCTCTGGACTCAACTCCATCACTGGTGGTCAAGAGTGACTGTGGCAGGTTACTTGATGTTTCTGCAGCTCAGTTTTCCTAGCTTGCAAGATGAGAGGGGTCCTATTTGGCCTGATGAACTGAAAGGGATGTGTAGGGTCAAGCAAGACTGACTGGCAAAGCCCACTACAGAGGGTAAGGCTCAGAAAGAATAATGGTGGTAATGAGAGTAATAACTGGCATGGACGGAGAGCTTGCTGCTTTGTGCTGGGTACTCTGTGTTCATTAGCCTCATCTATGTGTCACGGCTGGCTGGACCTGGTAGTACACACCTATAATCTCAGCAACTTGGGAGGCTGAGGCAGGCGGATTGCAAGTTGGAGGCCAGTCTCTGCAGCTTAACAAGATTCTGTCTCAGAATTAAAAAATAAAAAGTGCTGGAGAATGTAGCCCAGTGATAGAGCACCCCTAGGTTCTTTACCCACCCTTGAAAATACACATGTAGTTTGTTCATGTTTTAAAGAAGAAAAGGAGTCAACAAATTAGGAGCTCTCTAGGTCCATGAGCACAGCCTGGATGACTGAGGGAAACTGCAGAGGCCAGCTTGGTAAGTTGGAGGAGTTGACAAAGCACTGGTGTTGGCCATGGAACTGGACCCCTATTAACTTATACTCATCCATTCCCTCATCTACCCCCACATACACCCACCTATCCACTCACCCACACCCACTTCCATTCATCTGTCCATGTTCCCCCCTCTCCCTCCCTACCTGTCATCTCACTGATCATTTATCTATGTTTATAGACCAACCAGTTCACTTAGTCCCAACTCGTCCACCCACTATTTCCCAGAGGCTGTGCTGGGGGGACTAGAGAAGACTCAACTGTGTCTCTTGCTCTCAAAGAGCCCATCGCCTACATCAGATAGCGAGAACAGACAAAGAGCCAGTGCCCACGTGAGGGGAAAACACAATGTGTGTGAGTCCTGCCCTTACCAGGGTCTCATTTTCCTTGGCCAGGTCCATTTTTTTTGCGTGAGCAGATGGGCAGTGGGAGAGAAGGGCACTGCTCATGCTTCCCGCCCCATCTCCTCTTGCATGGTTTCAGGGCGTCCTGCAGTCTGGATTTCCCAGCCTAGTTGGGAGATGCCTGGACTTTTGCCCTGGACCAAGCTACCTCAGCTTCTTTACTGTCTTTATCAGGACGAAGAAAGAGTGGTCCCTGAGAGCAGGGCCTGGGTGGGAAACTGACCCTGGACGCCAGGCCTTGTTCCCAAGACCACCACAGTCCAATAGTGTTGTGGGATTGGAACCTGGCTGGGCCCCGGATTCAACAGCTGGCTTTAGGGTGGCCAGAGGTTGACTTTGCTGCTAATTGGCTTTGGACAAGACTCTTTCCCTCTCTACCCTAATGTCTCTGCTGTCGTTTATTTACTTGTTGGTCTCTGCATTGCCACAAATGGAATCCTCTTTTAATAGGTAATTTTATTGCTGAATAACTACTCAGTCATCCTGTATGCTGATTATGTGCCAGGTGTGGTGCTCAGCATGTCCCACTTACTGATTTGGTCCTCACAATAATCCTATTACTTTACCCAGGAAACTAAGGCACAGAAAAGCTAAGAAACTTGTTTAGCTTCACACAGCTAGCAAGGGGTTGAACGTGGGCTGTCTGGCTCCAGAGTAGGAGTTTTGACTACTGTCCACTCATACCAGGGGCTCTACTGTCCCTCCCACCCCGATGGCTGTCAGCAAAAAGAACCATGTGGCCACAATACTTTCAGTAAAGAACCAGAAATACAGGTACAGGGGTCCTAGGATCCCAGGGTTTAAGGTATAGCAGCCGGGAAACCTATGTGACTCTCAATGTGGATTATAAACTTAGGACCCCGATTCTCAGGTCCTTGGTTTATCCCCAGCTTCAGCAGCTGCACCTGCTCCCCAGGTGGACTCACTGACTCTTATCTCTGATGCCACCTGGACACAGCGTCCACCAACATCTGGGAGTGAGATTCTAGCTTTGCCACCACTATTCCCGAGGCCACTTGACTGAGAATTAACACCAGGGAGAGGTTTCTGCAGCCCTCCTCATAGGAACCCCCTTTGACTGTAACTGAATAATATATATCTCAGTCCGAGCCCACCCCACAGGGCTGTGCCCACGTGGCCGTCCCCATCCCTGGAAGCCTGCTCTGGGAATCACTGCTCCCCTCTCTGCCACATCTGCAGGATGAACTCATTCACAGCATTGTAGTTATTTTAGGAAGGCCTGGGGAACCAGATAAAGCATTGCTGATCTCTCTTGATTCCCAAATCAGGAGAGAAAGAAGGTAAAAATGTCACTTCTGGCATCACCCACAGGGTTCTCTATCACCCGTCTGCACATGTTCTCCGACCTACTTTCCCCTTTGTGAACTCCGCCTCCCTTGGCCTGCAGCTCCAGGTGAGGGGGAAGCTGTGAGTGGCATGTGCAGGAGCCACCTCCTCATCCCTGCAGCCACCCTCAGTCCCTTGCTGCTGACTCATGCTGCTGACTCCCCAACTTGGTGGCTCTCACAAATCCCACTGGATTATGAAGGCTGCAGCTGGCTCAGGGCAGAAGGGGAAGGTCAGGGATCAGGCACACGTGGAGGGGAAGCAGAAAGCTTGGCTGATTCACCCAGATGCACATGAGGCAGAAATGCCCTGCATCTGGGTGCTGATGGACCTCTGGATGAATGAACTCTGGGCTTCTCATCCATAATCCAAATGCTGGTTAATTACTAAGAGACAACCTGTGTTTCTAAGCCAAAAAGGCATCGCAGCATGATGAGACTCGGCAGCACGGCTGAGAGAGTAAGGTGATTTTTTTTTTCTTATTAAAATGAATAATTTTACTACTATTACTAACAACAATGGTATTATTGGTGGCAGATTGTTTATGAAAATGGCTACAATTGGGGCTGGGATTGTAGCTCAGCGGTAGAGCACTTGCCTCGCATGCGTGAGGCCCTGGGTTTGATCCTCAGCATCACATGCAAAGCAATAAAATAAAGACATTGTGTCCATCCACAACTAGGAAAAAAAAATTAAAAAAAAAGAAAAGAAAAGAAAAGAAAATGGCTACAATTATTCCCTTCTGTGAATCCATGTCCTATGCAGCACCTCTCAGCAAGAAGTGGAATCTCTAATTCACTCTGAACCTGGGCTGGCCTCCCAAATTGCATTGCTCAATAGAATGTGTTAAAGTGACAGTGTGCCAGCTTACAGCCCCGTTTACAGCCCAGATGTGACCCTGCACATCTCAGTTTTAAGAACCCTTGAATATGTTACTGTGTAACAATTACTAAAACATAATGGCTTTAAAATAATAAGCATTTTAAAATAAAACACCATTATCTCACAAAAAAAAAAAAAAAAAAAAGAAAGGAAAAGAACCCTGTTGTCACCATGTGAATAAGCCCAGACTAGCCGGCCAGAGGAGGTGAGACCACGCAGCAGAGCAGAGGTAGCCCAGAGGAGGCCAGGCTGTATCAGCCAACGGCCCTACCAAAATCAGCAGAGCTTACCACTTGAAGCTCTGCAGATGCATGAGGAAGCCCAGCTGAGACTGGAAGAGCCATCTTGCTGAGCACAGCCAGAACCACTGAACTGCAGGATTGCTAGCTAAGTACAACCAACTCTTAGTACCTGTGGGAGATTGGTTCCAGGACCCACAGCAGATACCAAAATCTGTGGATGCTCAGCCCCTTAAATAGAATGGCATAGCATTTACACAGAACCCACACAATCCTCTCCCATACTTTAAATCATCTCTAGCTGACTTATAATACCAATCTAAATATTACATGTAAAGAGTTGTTTTACTGTGTTGTTTAGGGAATAATGACAAGAAAAAAGTTTGTATAAGTGCCGCACAGATGCAACAATTGTAGTCCTACCTAGAATTTTTTCTGCATATTTTTAGCCCACAGTTGATGGAATTAGCATGTGGAATCCACAGACACGGGTTGACTGCAGTTTCATTTTGTGCCACTAAATTTTGATGTGTGTGTGTGTGTGTGTGTGTGTTTTGAACCTAGGGGTGCTTGACCACTGTTGTTTATGGCCTAAATTGCTGAGGCTGGCCTTGAACTCTCAATCCTCCTGCTTCAGCCTCTGGAGTCACTGGGATTACAGGGATGCACCACCATGGCCGGCTTAAAGTATTTTGTTTTGTTACATAGCAAAAACTAATTAATGAGAAATTTTTTGTCGAGGGGATCAACGGCAGGATTAAAAAAAATAATTGATGATAATAACAATATTTTCTGTTTGATTACACAAACATTAAAGTTAGCAGAATATCAAATCAAACAGAAATGAATTACTTATTATCTGACCATATGGGAATGTATCAGCAGTTTAGAACACAAATGCCATCGTTCAACCTACCTAGTACTTCTGTGTCACACCATGGACGGATGTGCCCCCTAGTGAAGGCCGCAGGTACCTCTGAGTCATCCCATGGACAATGCGCCCCCTAGCGGAGGATGCTGCAGGTGCTCACTTACCAGAATCTTGGTGGTGTAGGCGCTGTTGATGGCAATGGCATTGACCAGCAGCTCCATGGTCTTGGCGTTGATGGAGCTGGGATCCGGGATCTCCTTGTAGTGGACGTCGCCGACATAGGCCTGCACCACTGTCATGCGATTGGTGGTCAGAGTGCCTGTCTTGTCTGAGCAGATGGCCGTGGCATTACCCATGGTCTCACAGGCGTCCAGGTGGCGTACTAGGTTGTTGTCTTTCATCATTTTCTGGGAAAGGAGCAGGTAAGAGGGCGATAGTGAGGAGGGAAGATTGGAGAGAAGGGGCGCCTGGGGCACTGGGTGATATACAGTAACTGAGGCAGAGCTGCCTCAGTTTCCCTTTGGCCTCTGCACATCAGAGGATCTTGGTCATCAAGGCCTCTTACACTTGGACTTCTTTTGAGCTTATGGCCCTTTTCTTTCTCTTTTATTATTTGAGCAGGATTACTTAGTTTTCCTTGAAACTAAGTACAGAAGTAATCTACACTGTCTATGGAAAGAAATAGTGGAAAAAAATAAAAAAAATTAAGGTGAGGTCCCTCTCAATTACTTTAAATATTTCACTCTTAACTGGACATGAATAATTATTTCTTATTTGGTTATGGATTTTCTCAAATGTATTGTCTTCTGCTGGTGCCTGGTTTTTCCTGTCATTTCAATTTTGTCAAAAGTAAATAAGTTTAGGATACATATGTTTATAGGTATAGGAAAACATTTGGAAAAATATCAAAACATGAATGTCATTATTTCTCAGTGATAGAATTTTCGATTTTTACTGACTTCTTTTTAAAAAAATCTATACATTCCATTTTTCTAGAACAGACACATAATTTGCACAATAAAAACTATGAATTTCTTTTAAATAAAAATACACAAAAAGGAGAATGAAAAGAGCCATAAGCTGCTACCTAGAACAGCTACATCTTATATATCAACATTTGTTCTTTTTAAATTTATAACAAAATGGAACCCTACCATACATATTACTATTATTATGCCTATTAGGTATAGCCCCCCCCCCCCCCGCCAGGTGTGGCTCAGCTCCACACTCCTTGCTTCTTCCAAGTTCTCAAACAAGTAATGAAAATAAAGTAATTTTCAAGGAACCACCATTTTTCATGCAGGTGCCTTGACAAGTTGATCCTACTTGGTAAGGAAGGGGGAGCAAAGCCATTAGAGGCTGAATCAGATGGAGTCCTAGTCTGTGTCTAGAGATTCCCCCCCCCCCTTTGGTACCAGGGATTGAACCCAAGGGTGCTTAACCACTAAGCCACATCCCCAGCTCTTTTTGTGTTTTATTTAGACACAGGGTGTCACTGAATTGCTTAGGGCCTTGCTAAGTTGCTAAGGCTGACTTTGAAATTGCAATCCTCCTGCCTCAGCCTCCAGAGTCACTGGGATTACAGGCATGTGCCACCCTGCCCAGCTGGGTCTAGAAATTTGATTTCCTTTATTCTTGCTCCTTATTATAATTCTTTATAGCAAGGGTAAAATCAGAGTGCAATTTGAATAATTTTAATAGAGGTTTAAGTACAATACTGGTAGGATTATGTGCTGTTGCATTTTTCCTTATTATAACCTGTGATAATAATGCCAACAAATGTATGTTGAATGGTTGATCAACATCTGGAATTTGCAATACATTTTGCAGTCTGCAAAGCCCTTTGCATTTATTTTCTTGTCTGATGTTATGAGAATCTCGTGAGCACTGAGAAGATCTATTTTGGCAATGAAGAAATCTAGGCAAAGAGATTGGACCAGGATCACACACCTGGTGAGGTTGAAGGCTGGTGTTTGAACCCAGCTCTGCTTAACAGCACAGCCTGGATCATTCCATGGAGGCTCAGCCCATCTGTTCTCTCTGAAGAGGGTCTACTGGGCTTGAGAATCCCTAAGTTGGGACTGTCCAATAGGGTAGCTCCATGGGGCTACTACTGAGCACCTGAAATGTGGCTAATCCAAAGTGTAAATGCAAAAAGCACATTGGATTTTGAAGACATTGTGAAAAAAGAACATGTAAAAGAAATATCTCTATAGTTTTTATATCGACCACATGTTGCATTGATAATAATTTGAATATACTGGGTTAAGTAAATTGCATTATTAAAGTTACCTTCACCTGTTCTTTTTATACTTTAAACAAAATATGGCTACTTGGACATTTAATGTGTTGTAAACAGAAACACATTCTGTTTCTCCCAGAAAGCACTGATCCAAGTGTTCATTGCTAGGCTCTTGATGGTGGGTCCCAGATCCAGGCTCAGAGAGGAATCCTCTGCCTCTCCTGGGTGCTCTAAGTTTATCAGGTGACTGCATAAGTAACATGGCCTAAAATGACCACAGCTAACAGGTGCCAGAGATACAAGCTGCAGACGGCACAGAGGCTTAAGATTGTCTAGACACACGATTCCTCCAAACCAGGTCTATGCAGTTTTCAAGGAGATTCCGCAGCTCAGTGGGGTGGCTGTGGAGCCCCAACTCGTGGCTATGTAAATATCACCCTCTCCAGTCCCCAGGCTCCAGAGGAGCATCTTCACGTGACTTGTTTGGGCTTTGGTTTGTGGGATGGAGTTTCTTTGAAAACCCTAAAACAGAGAGACGATAAGGGCTGTATAATTTTCACAGAGCTGCCATTTCCTGGCACCAGCCGGGAGATCTCTTTTCTGGATGAAATTACATCAGAGAGCCCAGCCCAAATTCCAGCTTGGAAACAGATGCTCACTGTGCCCTCCAAAGGCCCTGCCAACTTCTCAGAGCAGGTGCCTTGTTTATAAACATGACCACACCTCTGCCCTTGCGGGGGACATTCTGGCATCAGGACACTGGGCAAAAAGAACCCGGAGCCCTGCCCTCTGAGGTGGGGGAAACCCTGGGGGCAAAGGGAAGAAATGAGCAGGACATGAGAGGCTGCGAGTGACCCACAGAAGGTCAGACTTGTGGCATTTGGGACCCACAGATGACCATTGCCTGGGCAAGTGGAGGTGGGGCTCTGCCATAGATCATGCTGAGGAAAGCCCCCCAGACCTGAGCTTCCCCAGTGAGCACCCACTGCCAGACAGCCCTTCATTTAACTGCTTTTTAAAAAACCTTTTATATTTTCAGTCTATATCCAAGGTGGGGAGGCGGCTGTTAAATTTGGCTTCCTTTTGTTTTTGGCTTACCTCCTTCACACTTTAGATTGTGACCTCTGAGATTAGTTGTGTAAATACTATGGGTACGAGGTGCCCATGACCGTGGCTGCCAGACTTCTGCCTATATTCAGTGGGATGGCCTCAAAAGCCATGTCTGGATTTTATTTGATTTTTGCAGTACTAGAGATGGAACCCAGAGCCTCATGCATGCGAGGCAAGCACTCTGCTACTGAGCTACACCCCCGTGCTATTTTATTTTAGGGGGTTGAGATGATTGTCAATATAAATCTGGAGAGTTTATATTAAGTGTAGATTTTTGATTTCTCTTGAAAGATCTGTGAAGATCTGATCACCCCGTAGGGCTTGCATTCCTCCAAGGTGACATTTGGCTGGGCTAAATAGTGGAGGCACCATTGGCTAGGGTGTAGTGCTTGGGTTTGTTCCCAGCTTTCACAAGTGTCTGAGTTTTGGGGACAGCTAACATCCTCTCTGAGCCCCTGGTGTGTCCAGATGCTTCTTGGCTCATCTCCCAATCCCAGCACCAATCCTCTGCATTCCCCAGGCTCCCAGGTGGGAGGCATCAGCTACCTGGTCCTGCTCTCCCCATCTCACCTTCACGGAGTAGGCCAGTGAGATGGTGACGGCCAGAGGAAGTCCCTCGGGCACAGCGACCACCAGCACTGTCACACCAATGATGAAGAACTTGACAAAGTACTGCACATAGACAGGTGTGCACTCTGGTAGCCATGGCTTCTTATTGACCACGAAGGTGTCCACGGTGAAGTAGAGCACCAGGATGATCACCGTGATGGCCGACATCACCAGGCCTGCAACACAGGGGGACACCTGCTCAGAAGGTTCCGGGCAGGGCATAAGGGACCCTGGGAAGTGAGATGTGGATTAAACCCTGAGGTCTAGCAGACCCTAGAGCACCTCCCAGCTCTGTTACTTCCTTGCTCTGTGGCCTAGAGCAAGTCCTTGTCCTCAGTGAACCTCAGTCTCTTCCTCTGTACCACGGGAATGCAGATTTTCTTCATGCAAAGTGCCTAGCACAGTGCCCACTTGACACTTAGGTGCTTCAGAAACGTGTGACAAAGACTGGGTGGGCACATAAAGAATCATCTGCATAGAGTTTTCACAGAAGAAGGAGGTGAAGTTGGAATCACTTATTTTCTCACTTCTTTGATAAATACCTTTTGAGCATCTATGACATGCCAGTTACATAGTAGTTCCTAGGCTAGGAACTAGGGGCACAGCAGTTACAGAGTTCCTGCCCTTGGGGACCTGATGTTCTAGAGGGACAGGCAGAGAAGAAACAAACAGACAACATAGCCACCAGATCATTTCTGACATGGATTGATGCTGCAAAGAAAAACAACAGGCTGATATGATAGAAGGTGACGTGGGGTGGTAGGGGAAGTTGCTTTAGCCAGGACGGCCAGGGAAGGCTTCCTGGGGAAGGTGACCTTTGCGCAGGCACAGGAATAACAGGGGGAGCATCCATGTGGTGCCTGGGGGAAGAACATTCCAGGTGTAAGAAACAACAGGTGAGAATTTTTTGGAAGAGGAAATTGAGGCTCAGACAGGGAAGGTGTCTTGTCCATGGCCACAGAAACCAGGAGATACTATGGCAGTAGGGATGTAGTTGGCAATATCCCTAGATCCCCTGGGGTCCCTCTCACCAGTTCAGTGTGCCCATCTCTCACCTGTGGCAGGTGCTGCAAAGACTGCTTATATCTGCAGCCTCTGCCAGGGGGAGGTGACACTGGGGTGATGGGAGTCTCCTTTTCCTGGTAGTATACCCACCCCAATCTGATGCCCAAACCTGTGGCTGATGTGGGGGTCCCAAAGCCCAGCCACCGATGCAAGGTAGACAGGCCCTGTCATGTGGCTCATGGTCCTGTGGAATCAAGTGGAGACTAGGAATGCTCCAGAAATCTCAGTGGCATCTGGCTTCCTCTCCTTACTCCTTGTAAGCTCCACATGAGAAGATCTGCATAAATCCCATACCACCCATCTCAGACCTGCTTGCAGAAAATTCAGCCCAAGAGATGGGCTGTGAACCCCGGAGTTCTTGACTGTGAACCCCGGAGTTCTTGACTGTGAACGTCATTCTCAGCAGGGCAAGGTCAAGGAGGGAGAGTAGTGAGGACTCTGAAGTCCATGTGGCTGTTCTCTTAGTCTCCTTCCCTACCTGGTGCCATGTTCCCATGGAGTCTTGTGCCTGTGACAGCAATGGTGGGGACAGAGGAAATCCCTGGGCCCGTTATCCCCACCCCCACCTCCAGCTGTGGTGCCTCAGAGCCCCGGCTTTATCCCTGTCTGACAGTCACAGGGGCGGGAAGCCAAGCTCCCAGCAGCCGGGAGCTGTCACCAGGCCCCCGAGTTTAAATATAGACAGCCAAGCCTATAATTTGCCTCCCTTCCCATGCTGTGGTATCTATAATTAGAGCCAGGGAGACAGCCACGGAGGAGAGAGCAGCCAGGTGGGAAGGTCTTGGCATTGGCTGTATCCTTAACCAGGAGGGGAAGCTAAGGAGGGCCGGGGCTCACCTTGCAGCTGGGCTCAGCTTCCCAGGCCAGGGGGCTGTCACCAGCCATCAAGTGCAGCCTCTACCTCAGTTGGGAAGCCCCGCTTGTTTGGTTGGAGCATAGACAATGGGCTTCTCCCTGGGCTCCTGGCATACCCTCAGCCTCTTTAGTCTTTCCTCTGCACTGCAGCTGGTTTGGTCCTTATAAAGCCCAAATCCATCCCTGCCTGTCCTTGCTCAAACCTCTTCCCTGGTTCCCACTGTCCTCAGGATAAAGTCTGAGCTGCCTAGAACTCCAGGCCCTGCAGAATCTGCTCCCTCTTTAGTCACTGCACGTGCCAAGTGCTATGCACTTTGTATACATAATCCCCTTTAATCCTCATAGCAATCTGTCTAGTAGGGGTGACCAGCATCCCCACTTTATCAGTGAGAAGACAGAGGCTCAGAGCAAGGTGAAGATATTTGGCTCAGTTCTCACAGCCACAGATGGACTAGAATGTAGGCAGTCTGTCCTGAGTCCAGGCTTTTATCTTCCTTGTTCTGTCTCACTGAGTGCTGAGTGCTTAGTATATACAGGACTCAGATTGGTTGCCATGGCAGGGAAGGCTGGGCTTCAAGGATCGTCTCTTTCTTATTTATTTTTTGGTACAGATAATTGAACCTAGGAGTGATCCTAGCCACATCCCAAGCCCTTTTTATTTATTTTAAGATAGGTTCTCACCAAGTTACTTGGGGCCTTGCTAAGTTGCTGAGGCTGGCTTTGAACTTGGGATCCTCCTGCCTCTGCCTCTCGAGGTGCTGGGATTACAGGTGTGTGTCACAGGGCCTGGCGGGGCCCTCTCTTTCAAGGTGACTGAGGCGACCCTGAGGTCTCACTGGTGCTTCAGTCCCTCACCCCACAGCTGCACTCACCTGCCTTGCCGATCTGCACCGCCAGTTTGGTGAGCTTGCCCTGCAGCACAGATTTCTCCTTCTTGTGCATGTTGGTCTTCTTCTTGTCGTCCGCGTCACCGCCCTCAGCACTCTTGAGGGGCTGCATCTCCATGGCGGCTGCCCCGTCCTGCTGTTTGGCTGCAAGAGGCAGAGCACACACACACATGCACACACAGACACACAGACATGCACACAGGTCAGCCTGTAGGGTGGGGATGCTGGCACCCACCCTGCCTGCCCAGGGGAGGTGCCGGCTGCCCCGACTAAGCCCCCACGTGGTTGGCACACAAGTCCAGGATGGGGACCTGACTCTTCCAGCTGGAGCCTCTGGCTCCCAGGGACTCTCACTGCCTCAGATAGCAGGGACTAGCAAGGCTTTACCCTGGATTCCCAGCAGGAGTGGACTAGGGTCCCCTTGGAGCCTGAACCAACCCACAGACCCTACCGCAAATGGACCCTTGGGCTTTCCCACAGTCAGACATGAAAGAAAGTCTTGGGCTTTCCCAGCTTGTCCCTGGGGCCATGCTATTAAGATATTGAGGATCCAGCAGATAGGAAGGTCAAAAATGAGAAATAAAACAGAGCCTTTAAGTACAAGACTTTAAGGTACAAGAGGGGGAGCCTGTGCACAGGTACCTAGTCCCCAGTCAGTATGGCCTCTTCAGCATAGGACTGAATGGAGGACCTGTGGCCCTTTTTGATAGAGATTGGGCCAGCTCTTAAACTGTCCCACCCTTTGGCCTGTAAGGATTTCAAAGAACCCGTTTTGACTCTGCAGCTGAATGGGCTGGGCGCTCAAAGGCTGGGGAGATGCTGGCCCAGGAGTGCCCTCTCTTCTTCTCAGTGACACCTCTTTATTTGGTCGGGCACCATGAGGATCACAGCTATACTCCCAGAGGCACCAGGCCTTGTAGCTAGCCTCTGCCTCTGATGCAATTCTGGTGTGGGTGGGGAGGGGCCGCACAGACCACAGAGGCCTGGGCAGAGGTTTACCTTTGCTCTGGCTGGAGTCCACATTGCCATCTTGCATTTTACCTACACGACAAAGAATTTTAACAGACAACAGAGAACAGACAGCACAGGTAGGTCATCACAAAGACGCAACAGGCCATGGACATTCATGTCACAGATGGAGGAAGGGCCGAGCTGTTGGGGAGCTGAGTAGGCCCACAGAACCAGGGCAAGCTGGCCGCCATGCCAGCCATAGGGGCCTGTCAGCCGGAGTGACTCTGGATTCTCTAGGGGACTCAGGAGAGAGGGTTTCTGTTGCAATCGTCTTGGGCTTGAGTGTTTTATAGATTCAAGGGCCATATTTGAAAGTAAAGAGACCGTCTGTTGGCAGGAAGCAGGAGAACTCCTGACCTCACAGTGAGGCTTTTATAATTTTTTGACTGCTGTATTTTGTGGGCTGGGAGGAGGCAAAGGGTAACTTGTTCAGCTACAACCTTTTTTGTTTCCTCTTAAAAGAAAACATGCAAACACAATCGAGAAACTGAGGAAGAGAAGAAGGGAGGGAGGGAGGGGAAGGAAGGGGAAGAGAAAGGAAAGGAGGGAGAAAGATGGGCAGGGGGAGGGAGAGAGGAAAAACGGTGGGGGGAGGCTGATTCTAGAATGAGCAGAGTTTGGATGATGTACTGAGGTCTGTGTCCCTTTGTATCTGGCTTCAGGGGTTCAATTCTACTTTTTACTCATCTTTCTGAAGGGCAGAGATGGTTGCATAGTTGACATACTGCCCAATGTTCCTGATTTAGATTCCACCTTCATACCACAGGACTTCACAATCACCTCCCAGAGTGCTTAAAAGTCACCCTTCAGCTGGGCACAGTGGCATATGCCTGTAATCCCAGTGACTCAGGAGGCTGAGACAAGTTCGAGGTTAGGCCGGGCAACTAAGGGAGACCCTAAGCAACCTAGTGAGACTCTACCTTGAAATAAAAAATAAGGGCTGGGGTTGTAGCTCAGGGGTACAGTGCCTGCTTAGCGTGTGTGAGGCACTGGGTTCGATCCTCAGCACCTCATAAAAATAAATGAAATAAAGGCATTGTGTCTATCTACAACTAAAAAAATATTTTTAAAAAAAAGGGCTGGGGATGTGGCTCAGTAGTAAAGTGCTTCTGGGTTCAGTCCCTAGTACTTAAAAAAAAAGTCACCCTCACAATAACCATTTACATGGTTCAGCCTTCTGCCATTTAAAAGGGCTTTCTCAAGGGTTATCTCTCGTCAGTCCCCGCAAGGTGGGGTGGGAGGGAGTGTTAGCACTCTCGTGTTACAGATGAGGAAACTGAGGCCAAAGGATGTTCAGAGGCAGCCTGCATTTAAGGGCAACCTCAATATCATCCTGTAATTACATGATTAACTTGTTACCATTACTGCACCCAATTTTCAGGTTGATACACAGGAGAGAGAACTGGCTTCTCTGGACCCCGCCCATCACGTTCTGTTCCAGTGTCTGTGCTGGGCTGTTCTCACCACCCCTCGTAGCAAGGCTGGGGTTTAAAGAGAAAGGCCCCCATTGCTCTATTGTCTTCCTACTGGATGTATAAAACAACAACCAGAGAGAAAACTTTTCAGAGCAAACAGGAACGAACAACAATTATTTTTATTTCTTAAAATAATTTTACTAACTAGGCTAAGGGGCACCAGAGGACTCAGCTTCAATAGTCTCTTTTAGAAGGCTCGAAGGGGCCTTTATTTGCATTGCATATTATCAGATGCGCTAGCTGCTGTGCGTGCCCATTAGACCCAGCTAGCAATTTCCTCTTTTATTGCCACAGTGATCACGTGGCTAGAAAAATAATCACCAATGCATATGTTGGAGGGAGGGAGCTATATTGTAGGAGTGCTTTGGTGCAGATGGCCTGGTTTCTCAGAAGCAAGGGACTTATTTGGGACTCTTCTTGCCTGCCTGGCTCTGTGCTGTAGTGGGACAGCCAGCTCTGGTCCCCATGGGACTGGAAGGGTGGGCTGTATTTCAGGAGAGTTGGAATGTGGGGTGGGATCTGAGAGGGGAGCCGCGAGGGGTCTTGGAGGCCCTTCTCTTCCAGATGTGGCTGTTTCTGAATCAGGAGGTGAGGGGAGTAGGGGTTTGGAGGAGACAGATCAACAGCTAGGACATCTGGGAAATGTCACTTCTCTGCCCCGTGACACCTTCTCTGTGAAACGGGCTCATATCAACTAAGGTGATGCTCACGGGAAGCACCGCGTAAATGTTAGAGGTTAATGGTGATGCGTTATGACTCTTGATTATAAAGATTTAGTGGTATATTAAATAGCCTTACGTGAACAAGTGTAAAAAATTTAATAAAGCAGTAATGGCAAGCACACCTCAGGATGCATGGAACACACCTGCCCTTGAGATGCGGGGCTTGGGGGAGTAGAGTTGGGGAATTCTGGCACCCATTTTTTTCTCAACATCTAAGTTATCAAGATTTGGCTCAGAGGAAGGAGATGAAATTACAGATAATTCTCTCTCACTTATCAAGGGTTGTAGCCTTTCATGGTACTCTTTCCTAGAGCAGGGAAGGTTTGTTAAAATTCAGATTCTCATTGTGTTGGTCTGGGTTGGGGCTTGAGATTCTGCATTTCTCACAAGCTTGAAGGCAATGCCCAGACTTTGGGTCCTTCTGGCATAGGGCAGTTTCCCAAAGTATATTTATGGTGCCTACCAGTCCTGCACGATTCAGCCAGGAAGTGTCCTGCTATCAAATCAGACTGGGAGCCCTTTATGAGTCTACAGCTCTCTGCTACCCATCAGCAAGTTCAAGGTTCGAGCCGTTCTGCAGTGAGGAAGAAATCAATTCAGACCAGTGGTTCTCAAACATCTTTGACCACAGGATCCTTTTCTTAGGGGAAAGACCTCTTCTGGTAAGTTTCACTCCATCAGGACATCCTGGCTCAGGAGGAGAAACACACACTTTGGAGCCAGCCAGATCTGAGTTCTGGGTTGAAATCCCAGTTCTGCTACTTTCTAGCCCTGTATTCTTGGGCTAGTGTCTTGGATCTCTTTGAACTTCAGACTCTGCATATTTAAATTAGGGACAATACAACTTGTGTCATGAGGATTAAATAGGATGGAAATCCTGCAACAGCACCTGGCATATAACAGATGATTAAGAAATGAAAGTTCCTTATTTCTCCTGAAATTTTTTTCTCTAGATGCTGGGGGTTTGGGGCTGCAATTTGGAAGTTACATTGACCCCCCACTTATTTTTTTTCCTGGAACTGGTCAGCCTGAATGGGGTCTGTATGCTCATCACCTGGGGGAAGTGTGTACCAACACCTGGTTCCTTCTTGCCCAGCTGTGGGTTTTCCCATCTCTGTTTTTTCCATCACCTCTCAGCCAGCCCTCCCTGACGTGTGACACCTCCCACATCCCAAGCTGTTATCCTTTCTCCTTCTGGGACTGAAATAGACCCACACTCAAATTAGCATACTGCTTGCAGAAGTGCCTTGTCTAGCCCCTGACATCTACTAGGAGCTTCCATAGTTGGTCACTTTGCAGGCAGGTAGCTTGACCAGAGGTCTGGGGCAGAGGTTGGGGGTGGCGACAAGTCTCCATGTTTTGCAGGAGCAGTGAGGAGTGAATGATACAGAGGATGAGAGACTGGTGGCCCAGTGCCTCATGTACAGTAACACTGGAGAAAAGACATTTCTTTCCTTCATTGGATTCTCTGGAGCAATGTTTTCATGGTTGAGCTATAATGGCTCTCAGCAATCTTGGAGCAGCCTGGTTGATTATCATGTTACCTAATGTAGGGGCAGGGGCAGTATCTGAGTCAACAGAAGCATCATCTGTCCTGAAGAGAACTAAATCTTGTGCTGGCTTGGAGGCAAGTGCATGGAATTCCTCCCTGGCAGTGCCGAAGGAGGGACAGATGCAGACCCCGGCTACATGGGGCAACCCCACCACCCCCGCCCCCCTGGGGGCCCAGTAAGAATGCAGAGTCCCACAAATGCCCCAGCACAGGCAACAGCAAGAAACCCCAGTCCACACTGGAAGGACAGAACTAGGCCCGAGCCCAAGCAAACCCCCTGGCCGTTAGCTCCATGAAAGAGAAGAGGAAGAAAACTCTACCGGGGCTCAGCCATGCTCTGGGGTAGGGCTGAGGAGCTGAACCCTGGCCTGGGTCCCTCTGCCTCCAGGGAATTTTAGTGGAGGCTGAGAGCCTTCACTGGGGACCCAGATGCCGGCTTCAGCTCAGGTCCTGGCCCCAGGCCATCTTCCCAAAGCCAGGGCAGAAATGCACTTAGGGGAGGGCCACGCCGGGTGGGACGCTGCTTCTTGAGTGCCAAATATGAAGCCAAAGTCATGTCCCACTTTGGGCTCCTCTGGGGGCCCAGAGCTCAACAGGAGCCAGCACCTTTGGGTAGCTACAAGCAGGTATGGAGTTGGTTTCTGGCTGTGGCTCTGCTCTTAAGTGCCTGCCCCATGTGAGAGGGTGACTGTCCCAGTGCGAGATCCCATGCACATCCGAGATCTGTGCAGTCCAGAACAGGGAGAGAAAGCCCAGAGTTGGGAGTGGAAGAGAGAGAGGCCCATCCAACCCAGACCGAGACTGGCCATTGCCATCGGAGACGTACCATTGACTAGGCTGGCCCTCGCACTATCTGCAGCGTTAGAAGCTGCCACACCGTCTGCCGCTGCAGGGGGAGGGGTGGGAGGGATGGAAAATGCAGCGTGTCACAATGGAGAAAAGCAACAACGATAAAGACACAAACCCACTGGTGGGAAAACCATGTGACTCTAAAAAACAAAACAAAACAACACAACAACAACTCTCCATTGGAAATTAAGAAACTCAAATTGGGGGATGAGGGTGAAATGTTCCCATGGGGATGCCACAGGGGTGAGTGGGGAGGAACTCAGACATGGAGAGTCTTGAAATAAAACATGGAGGATGAGCAGGATGGTCAGGAGGATGGCATTCTTCTGTGGTGAGGTCTAGACAACGTTGGCCCCAACAGGTTGGGTGGGCCCCATGTTGGATGAGGGGGTCTGGCTGCCCATCAGGACCAAGGGGCCCCATGACCAGGAGTCAGCTCAAGTTGTTCAGTGAGGGGTGCAGCCTGGGCACCAGGCATGCAGAAGAGTATCTGCTATGACAGCCATCACTGTGTCCTGGTGGAACAACAGTCAGTGGCGGTGACAGCTTTTAGGATCCTGCTTTCTCTCAGGGCACTTCCCATCACTATCTCTTTTCCTTCCTTAACCTGCATATTAAAAATTGCCCTGGTAACCCCCTTATAAGATATCCTACTGTTTAAAAGGTGGCATTAAACATGTCTCATTTTGTACATAAGAAAAGGCACTAGTGAAGTTTTCTTAATTTAGAAATTAAGAATGATTTGAGATGGACAAAATTCACCTCTGTTGCTCTTTTATGGGGCACTGGGGGTTTGTGGGGAGGAGGAGGATGAGAATCCTGTTGGGTGAGAGATGCTGGTGGGCGAGGCAGACATGCTGTGTGGTGGGGGTTGGGAAGTCAGGTGGACTCGGGGGTGTGAGTGGGAGCATTGGGGGTCTTGTGTGCTGTGAGGTATCACATGCTGGTGTGCAGGGGTGAGGGGGTTGGGTAGAGGGGAGTGGTACCATATGGCACTAGCCAATATGGTGAAGTCCTATAAAGCAAGAGGCAGAGTAAGGTACTGATGTGTCCTACTGGGCTGGAATCACATGAGAGCACAGAAGGGCATCTGAAGGGTCAGAGCCTTCAGCAGGCATAAGGCCACCTCCCACTGGGTGCTGATGGTCTAGGGGCAGGCCTTGGTGGCCAGAGGCTGCAGCTATTTCTAAAATCCCCATCTACTCTAAGGGGTGTCTTACTGTACCTGGTAGCTGAAGGCCATCCCCCTTCTTCACACCTGTGTGATGATTTTTGAGACATGTTAATGATGGAGAAGCACACATAGCCTCATCTGCACACACATGCACACACACATGTACACCCAGGTCATTCTGAAATGGGAAAATGCAATTGGTGGGCTCTAAACTATGTCTCCAGTTGAGATGATGGGATGGAGGCATGGGAGGATGAGGAAGCTCAGCCCCAGCTGAGCTGCTCATGGTGGCCATGAGCTGAGATGCGGGGCCACCTCCCAAGTTTCCTGTGCCGTGTCCCCTTTGCATTCCACCTCTTCTCCCTCCATGAAACTGGATCTTTCAATATTTTGTCTCACTGATGCATGCTCAGAGAGGGACCTTGACTATACTTCTGGGGCCACTGAGACCGCCTTCTTTAGTGGCTTTTCAAAAACACAGGTCTGGCTTGTGGGAGCTTCTGGGTGTGCCTACCCCTGAGTTGAGCCCAGTGAGGCCGAGGAGGTGTGTACAGGTCACAGCATCCTGCCCAAATCCCTATATCCTGTGCCAGGCCTGGCCATTCCAGCCGCAGATTCTCCCTTGGTACATGGACACTGTCCTGATGCCCTCTGGATGTTCCCAGCCAGGACTCTCCTCCATTTCAACTTTGGCATCCCTTTACTCTCTCCAGCTTGATTCCCCAGAAAACAACTCAGATCAACTGTTCCTGTTTGTGGTGGTGGGTACAGAGTCACAATCTTATCATCTTAGGGAACCCACTGAAAATGAGTTTTGCCCTCAGTAACAAATAGCCTTCAATCCTGATCTAGGCTCTGTGCCTGGGTGGTCCCTGAGAGCCAGAGATAGCAGAGTTGCCTCTGAAACCCAGGGAGGGACCATATGCCCTCTTATCTCTCTTCTTCCCAGGCTCTGGAAGTTCTGGATAATGGGGATCCTCCCCTGGAGCTTAGGGAAGAAGATAAAAGACTGAGAATGTGAAAGGGATGCTGACCCTGAGACTGAATATGGGTAAGGAGGGGGCTGTGCTGGGGCAAGAAGCCTGGATCTCTGGATTTGGGCCTGGCCTGGCAGGATTGAGGTTTCTCACAAAAGCATCCCTTCTTTGTCCTGAGAAGCATTTCATTACAGGCCACACCCACTGCACTGCTGGGAGTCCAGAAGGAGGAAGAATCAGAACTGGGGCAAGGTGGCAGCTTGAGGGGAATCAGGGAAGTGGCTAAGAGCAGTGTATTTGCAGCCACACATTTGGCCATCTTCCCCAGAATATCCTCTGCCCATGTATGGGACAAGTCTACACTGGGTAGCTTTTCAGCTCTGCCTAGTGGAGTTGACAATGGTGGCAGGAATAAGTGTCAGTGGGAATTTCTACTCAATATTGAGGTGATGAGACCTGTTCATGCTGGCTGTTTCTACTGCTTGAGACAGAAGACTCAACCACATGCTCGGCATCCTTGGCCTGGCCCTAAGGAGAAGGAGAAGCCTCTGTGACATGACTGGACAAGACAGAGACTGGGACAAGACCCTAGAGATGAAACAGACAGAGCCCACTTGGCCTTGGCAGGGCCTTGAGTATAGAGGCAACTGTCAGTACAGGGCGTGGACATAGAAGGCACTTAGTAACTATTTTGCTGACTGAACAAATAAACAAAAACAACAAAAAATGTGGCCTTAAAAGCTCCTTTCCTGGTCTGCAAAGGGGCTGTGCTTACCTTTTTTGTCTTTCTTCTCTTCCTCTTCACCACCAGCTCCCAGCAAGGTAAAGATGATGCCAGTCTGAGAGTTCACACCTACAGCAGTCACCACCATTCGTCCTGAACCCTCCATCACGTGGGTCCCTGAGGAAAGGGACAAATGCCAAGTTATCATTACATGCCTCAAATTCCCTCCCCAAAGGAGTAGAAGGAACAAGGTCTCAGTCAGCTCCCAGCCCCTTTGCTGCTAAGATTGTAGTGTTAAGGTTCGCACTCTCTGTGGGCAGTGGGTTCCTTAAGATGATTTAAACTCAGGGAAGTACGAGGATGAGCCTGGGGCTGAAGCACTGCTGTCCCTCAGTTTTCAGGTGCCCTGCTAATTTCCAGGCTCACCACTAATTACCTTGTTCTGGAAGGTCACTTTCTTCCTCTGTCTCCCTCTCCCCCTTTCTTTCCCACTCTTTCAGCCCAAGTCGGGGCTATACTCTCTCTTTTCCTTATTGGAGCCAAACCACATCCTGCTTCATTCTGCAACTAGTAAAGAAGAGCTAACTGAGGACTGGACATTGCTCAAAATGTGGTCCACCCCTCCTTCTTTGTAGTAAGAATTCAGAGGTCTGTAAGTTTGGATGAGAAAAATATTATGCCCTTGTTTTCACAAACCTCTGACTTCCATTTAACATTCCTTCCCACCACAAATGTAGGAGTGCTATTGGTGCCCAGGACACCATCACACACATTACAAAATTCCCAGATTGTTTTTTGTATCATTTTACAGCTATTGCAGATTTTGTGCCTTGTCTTCTCTATTTTACAACTATTATGGTTATTTTTGGGGGAGTGGGTACCAGGGATTGAACTCGGGGGCACTCAGCCACTTGGCCACATCTCCAATCCTGTTTTGTATTTTATTTAGCGACAGGGTCTCACTGAGTTGCTTAGCACCTTGCTTTTGCTGAGGCTGGCTCTTTTTTTTTTGAAATTTTTTTTTAGTTGAAGATGAATACAATATCTTTATTTATTTATTTTTATGTGGTGCTGAGGATCGAACCCAGTGCCTCACGCATGTGAGGCAAGCGCTCTACCACTGAGCTACAATCCCAGCCCTGAGGCTGGCTTTGAACTTGTGATTCTCCTCTCTCAGCCTCCCAATCCATTGGGATTATAGGAATGCACCATTGAGCCTAGAAACCACTGTGGTATTAAGCATCTTTTTTGTTCAGTGTGTTACTCAGGAAGCATATATGTTTCTATACCACTCATTTCTTTGTTTCAACATAATTGGTTTCATAGTGATCCAAAGTGGGGTTTTTTGGGGGGGAGGAATACCAGGGATTGAACTCAAGGGCACTCAGCCACTGAGCCACATCCCCAGCCCTAATTTGTATTTTATTTAGAGACAGGGTCTTACTGAGTTGCTTAGTGCTGTTGCTGAGACTGCCCTCGAACTCACAATCCTCCTGTCTCAGCCTCCTGAGCCACTGGGATAATGGGCATGTGCAATCTCACCCTGCAAAGCTTTATTCTGAGCAGAGGTGGCACTTAACAATGCCACACTTCTCCAGGAGTCTATGCTGCAAGAATGATTAAGGACTTCCTTCCCAGAATTTTAGATTTCTCAAACTGGGTTCCAAAAAGGCACTAGAATTCTTTCAAGGATCTGGAGGGGCAGCTATAATGGATGAAGTGTCTCTATTTTGTTTTTACTGGTGCATTATGATTATACATAATAGTGGGATTCATTGTGACTTCTTTATACATGTATATACCATAATTTTATAAATCAGTTTCATGACCTGCCCACCTCCCTCCCTCTGATACCCTCCCTCTACTATCTTGGTCTCTCTTCTCTCTTTCTCTTTTTTTCCAATGCTGGGGATAGAACTCAGTGCTTTGTGCATGCCAGGCAAGTGCTCTACCACTGAGCTACATCCCCAGTTCTTTTTCCTCTATTTTCATAAGGTCCCTTTTTATACTTTTTTCTCTCCAGCTTTTACATATGAGAAAACATGTGACCCTTGACTTACTGAGTCTGACTTACTTTGCTTAACATACAATTTTCAGTTCCATATTTTTTTCTGCAAATGACATTTTCATTCTTCTTTATGGCTGAATAAAATTCATGGTGTATATATACCCCATTTTCTTTATCTGTTCATCTGTTGGTGGACACCTGGGGTGGTTCCATACCTTGGCTATGGTGAATTGTGCTGCCATAAACATAGGTGTGCATGCATTGCTATAGCAAACTGATGCTCTGTACACACAAGAGAGTATTATTCAGGCTTTAAAAGGAAGAAAATTCTGACACATGCTGCAACATGGATGAACTTTGAGGACACTATGCCATGTGAAATCAGCCAGTCACCAATGGACTATAAATACCATGTGGTCCCACCCATGTGAGGTCCCTGAGAGTACTTAAATTCATAGAGACAGAAAGGAGGACGGGGGTTATCAGAGGTTGGGGAAGAGGAACAGGGAGTTAATGCTTAATGGGGGCAGAGTTTTAGTTTGGGAAGACGAAATGTTCTGGAGATGGACAGTGGTGGGGGCTGGACGAGTGTGAATGTGTTTAATGACACTGAGCTGGATGGCTGTGTAGCCTGGGAAACTGACAGAATCTGCATAAGTGAATTTTTGCTCTCCAGACACTCATTTTTTCCCCTGACTTTAATTTTTACCACTCTAGGTAGAAAACTTTCTATAGTGCATCTTGCCCTTCCTTAATTTTTATTTTTATTTTTTGTCATGCTGGGGATTGAACCCAGGGCCTTGTGCATGTGAGGCAAGCACTCTACCAACTGAGCTATACCCCCAGCCATTGCTCTTCCTTCTTAAATGGAGAAGTAAGATTCCTGTCCCAGCCTGGTGCTATGTCTCAGGCCATCCTTACACTGTGCACACAGTGATTACCACATGGGGCTTCCCAGATGTTCTCCAGGGGAGGCCTTGGGGCCTCTATATTGATGCCTGACACTCCAGGAGTTGCTTCTTGAACTTGATTCTGCTTTTTAAAGTTCTTTCCTGCTTTCCTCTCAACACTGGGTGCCCCTTCTCCATGTTTTCAGTGTAACTGCTGTCTAATACCCTTCTTGTTGATTTCTAATTTGCTTGAGATTTGACACCCAGGTCAGCAAATTCATTAGAACCTATCTAAAACAGGAGCCAGTGTGTTCTGAGCCAGGACTCAAAGCATTTTCCTTACATAAGAAATCTACTCTCTCTTTTCAAGGGGTTCACCTGCCTCATCCCTTTCCTGACAGCATTTGTGTGATATCTTGAGGTATGTGTATGTGTGTGTGTGCACACTAGCACCTTGGCACAAGGATCTTAGGATTTTAAAGTGCTCTGCAGAAAGGCAGAGAGACACTCTCCCATGAGCTCCCTGAAGGCAGGTGAATGTCAACCTGTCCGGGCACAGATGTGGGAACCACATCATGAAGGTGCACACAGAGGGCACGAGGCCCCATGAGCTGTCACAGAACCCAGCTTCTCAGATGGGAGAATTCCCAGGACAGGAATCTTGTGCAGGGAATGAGGTGGGTGTAACTCCAGAATGAGTCCAGACCTTGACTCTGGGCTGAGCAGGCTGGCCTGCTGACTTCCCATCTGAGGTTGATCCAGGAGCCACCCGGTCCCCACGAGGCCCTGTATCAGGACTTCAGTCACTAAAACAACTTCTGACAAAACATTTTCTGCAGCCGGGCGCGGTGGCTCAAGCCTGTAATCCCAGCACTCAGGGAGGCTGAGACAGGAGAATCGCGAGTTCAAAGCCAGCCTCAGCAATGGCGAGGTGCTAAGCAACTCAGTGAGACCCTGTCTCTACATAAAACACAAAATAGGGCTGGGGATGTGGCTCAGTGGTCGAGTGCCCCTGAGTTCAATCCCCGGTACCA
>PVHX01000218.1:0-314811 GCA_004024805.1 Geosciurus inauris
ATGATATGGTAGTTATATAGCACTTTCTTAAGAATCTTTAGCAAAGCTGGTCCAGTGGTGATGAACTCCTTCCATTTTTGCTTGTCTTGGAAAGTCTTTATTTCTGTTTCTGAACAATAGTTGATCTGGATATGCATTCTTGGTTGACAGCTTTATTTTCAGAAATTTAAATATATCCTCCCAATCTTTCTTGGCCTGTTCCTATTCTGCTGAGAAGTCTATTAGTTTAAAGGGCCCTGTGATTTGATGCTTTCCTCTTGATGTTTCTAGAGTTGTCCTGGACTGTTCACAGTTTGATCTTTTCTGGTGATCTACCTGGGGTCATTTGGGTCTCCTATACTTGGATGTCCATATCTAGTCCAAGGGTAGGGAAGGTTTCAGTTATTTCATTGAATAGCTTTTCTATGCCTTTTCCCTTCTCACTTTCTGGGACCTCCATAATCTTTATTTGTTCATCGAAAGGTGCCCCTTACTTTGGAGTGGTGATAACCTTTTCGTAGCCCACTTGACGTATGGTCCTGGTCGCCTGCCACTCACACATCCCCACACTGTCTCTACATCTGTGAGTCCAGACTACAGGAACATCAGTGAATACCTCTTCCGCCAGTGGGCTTCAGCTACCCCTTCTTCAGTGAAGTCTGATTCTCAGCCTTGGAGGCAGGTCTGCCATCCATGTTGTCCTTCTTTGGATATTCTCTGCTACACTCAGAATGTTTGTGTTCTCCAAAAACATATATGTTGAAATTCTAAACCCCAATGTGCTTGCCTTTGGGAGGCAATTAGGAAATGAGCTCATGAGGGCACAGCCCTCAGGAATGGGATTAGTGCCTTTATAAAAGAGGCCCGAGAGTCCTTGCCCTTCCACCATGTGAAGAAACAGCAAGACCGCCATCTGCTAACAGGTGGACTTTGTCAGCAGATATTGAAACTGCCAGTGCCTCAGACCTTAGCCTTTCCAACTTCCAAATCCATGAGAAATAAATTGTTGTTCACGAGCCTCTCAGTCTTACAGTTTTGTCACAGGAGCATGAACAGACTGAGATACTCTTTCAGTCACAGGGTTGACACGTGAACTTTTCTTATGTCTTGTAGTTACTCTGATAGTAGCTTAATAATTCCTCACATTAAACTTTATTTTGCTGTGTGACTGTGATTGGAAACTGGAGATACAGGAGAAGAGACAGTGTATATATAAAGAGAAAAATATTTTTAAAACGTTTTGTAAGAAGAGGATAAATGAAGCAGTAATAATGGAGATATCTGTTGTAAATTAATTTCCAGTGATAGACACTAGAGTAAATTTAAAGCTTAATGCAAATATTTACTAGGGAAGGAGAAAATCCCAATGAAGGCCTGAGGAAGTAACTGTGGAGAGAGGTCCATGACAGGTAAAAGGAGCAAGTCGCAGGATGGAAGGAGTGGCTGTGATTCCATCTTCAGAAGTGAAAAACATTGGAAATGAGATTTGTGGAAATATGCAGATTTACTGTAGCATGTGAGCTTCGGATGTATCCATTTTCTCAAAGAAACAGCAACTGAGAGTGATGGGAAGAGTACCTGTCGTTTACAGGTATGAGAACAGAGGGAAAGGTAGAAAATATTCATCTTAGAAAACGTGAGGCAAATGAAGTAGGGAAATATGGTAAAAGGAAAAGATGGTAAGTGCCCCCTTAGATTTACGGGCATTTTTGAAAATGATAACAATCAGAAGAGTTGTAGGTCTCTGGGAATTTTCAGCTGTTCATGCTGAAAAAAAAAAAAAAAAAAGAAAGCAAACACTCTGGCTTCACTGGGGTTGAATGTTTCCTGGAGTGTCTGCCCAGTGTCATTTAAAATGAGAGCTACAGGAAACAGGAGCTGGGGATTTATTCAGTTTAACTGAAAGCTTAGATGCTACCAATAAATCCTCGTGGGTTCTGAGCAAACTGCATCTGGGAGTTCCCCAGAACATGTGGAGAGAGGAGGCAAGGAATGTAAGCAGTCACAGAAGCTGGCTAACAGCTCACACTCCCAAGGATAAGTGAGCACAGGACAGGGGGCGGTGGGCAGAGAGGAAGATGAGATGGCTGAGCAGGAGGCAAAGGTGATGCTAAAGTCTGAAGTGGAACCATGATATTTTCTGGCTGAGATTGTTGAAGGTGAGGAAGCAAGAACTTAGGAGGCCGGCGCAGGCCAAGAAATGCTGGGTGATGATATTCCCATGGATGATCCTGAGTGTAGGATTGGGTGGTGGCCGCGAGCCAGGTTTCATAAAGCTTTTGAACAACAGGGGTTGAAGGTTGACACAATGGCAAAGTGAAGGGAAAGCAGGAGGCACGGTCGTGGCACATAAGCTTTGAAGGGCTGGTTTGGGCAAGGAAGCGGGATCCACGGCTTGGAGTTCAAGCAAGACGCTCACTCCACATGTCAAGAATTCATATCGAGTGCGTGTTTAAAAAAGAACACCTAGAATGGGAGGGCAGGACTATACAAAGGTGTGAGGAAACTCCGGGACAATGGGTGCGCTCATTACCTTGATGGTTTCTAAGGGAGCACACACACTGACACGCGGGTGTGCAGCTGGCTACGTAGCAATCACACTTCCACCAAGTTATAAGACAACTCTACACACAAGGGTGTGTGAAGCAGGGATTTAGTGGAAAAGAGGAAATAAACAGAGAAAAAGCTGGGGAAATGAGGACGTTTGAATTTCATGTAACACTGGGGAGACTGGAGAAGGTGCACTGAAGGGGTGGGTCACAGGATGCAGTGCAGCAGGCCTGCAGCCTCGTGACCGCCACACACAGCCATGCTCGCTGTGATCCCAGCGGCTCGGAAACTAAGGCAAGAGGATTGAGAGTTCAAAGCCAGCCTCACCAACTTAGTGAGACCCTAAGTAACTTAGCAACTTTGTCTCAAAATGAAAAATAAAAAGGGCTGGGAATGTGGCTCAGTGATTAAGCGCCCCTGGGTTCGAATCCTGATGCCAAAGAAACAAAAAACAGCCTGGTAATGATGGTAATGATGGTGCTCCAAGGGCCTGGGACTTGCAGCAACAACTAAGATAACAGGTCTGAGGACAGGCTGCCAAGCTGCTTCCTGAGGCTAGGGTGGGTGAGTGGGACACCTGTCTGCTTCTAAGGGTGTTTTCTAGGACAGAATTGTTCACCAGCTTTTGGAGCTCCAAAAGAATGGGGGCACGGTCTCGGCTGGCTGAGCCACTCAAGGAAGGCTCAGCTGTTTCCTGGGGCTGAGGGTTGGTGGGCTAAGCTGCCAGGATGCTTTGGGGGAGCAGGAGAGTAAGCAAGACCACCTGTCTTGTCCTGGTGCCTCTGTAAGCCAAGCCACTCAAAGTGGGCTGCCCAGCTGCTTTCCAGGGCCACAGGAGGGTGGGCAGGGCCATCTGGCTGGTTTACAGGGCTGGGTCAGTTGAGTTGCTGGGGACACCTGCCTGCCTGCTTCACAGGACCCCATGTGGACAGTCCCAAGATGGTATTACATAGCAGAAGCCTTGGGGGACTCCAGGGGGGCTGGTCTCTTTCTCTGGGAGGAGCAGGCTTCTCCACCACAGACGTGCCAGTCTGTCTGGTGCGAGTGGGGACTGCAGAGACAGGGCAGTAGATGCTCCTGCTCAGCTCCCCTCCTCTTCCTAAGGCCTTCGTGCATCTCTGCTCTGCACCATCTCCGCCACACACCGTCTGGCACTCCAGTGAAACAGCTGTGTTTTCTTTGGTCTTTGGTTGTGAAAAGAAGTGAGCCAGGCACCTCTAGTCACCCATCTTGCCGATTCCACTCCCAGATTTTAAATTTTATATTCTTGGTACTGGGGCTCTGACCCCAGGGCCTTATGCATGTTAAGCATGGGCATGTTTTTATTATTTCAAAACCTCCATTTTAAAAATTAGAGCACTCTAGTTATACACAGTAGTTGGGTTCATCTCGACAAATTTATACATTCATAGAACTTGATTTCAGTTAATTTTCTCCCTCTTTCTCTTCCCTCCTTCCTCCCCCCATTCTCCTTTCTCTACAAATATTCCTTTTACTCGTTCATTCATTGGTTTGATACTGGGGATTAAATCATAACCCCAGCCCTTTTCATTTTTTTATTATGACAGGGTCTAAGTTGCTTAGGGCCTAAGTTGCAAAGGCTGACCTTGAACCTGTGATCCTCCTGCCTCAGCTTCCCAAGCCACTGGGATTACAGGTGTGGACCACACTAGTTTTCATCAGTTCTTTCTACTTACAAATGTGAAATTCCCTGTGGCATATTTACATATGCACATAGCATTATTTTTAAAGATTCATTTCATACTTCCTCCCTTCTCCTCTCCCTCCTCTCAATCACCTTCTATTCTACTGATCTCCTCTGTATCACTGATATCTGATCCTCCCTTCCTTCTTTCCAATATTTTGCTCTAGTTTTCATATATTAAACATTTGAACCTTGATTTTCTGCGACTGGCTTATTTCACTTAGCTTGAGGTTCTCCATTTCCATCCACTTACTAGTAAATGCCATAATTTCATTCTTTATGGCTGAGTAAACATCCACTGTATATACACAACTTCTTAATCCATTCATTTGCTGATGAGCATCTGAGTTGTGAACTGTGCTGCAAGAAGCACTGAGGTAGCTGTATCACTATAGTGTGCTGATTTTAGTTCTTTTGGATGGGAGGGCTGGGTCATATGGTAGTTCCTAGATTTTTGATTAAAACCTCAACTTACATATACTGAAGGCCAAATGAAAAAGTCTGAACTGTATCTTGGTTGCACACTACACAGAAGTTACTACTTTAAAACACATTGATCTAACTGCATAATATGTGGTAGGATACATTCTAAAGGAAAAAACAACTCTACATTTTTTTCAATATTATTATTGATGAAACTGATGATGTTGTTATTCTAAAACTGCTCCATGTATGTCATGCAAAAAATGATGCTCATATCAATAAGAATTAAGATTTTGGTTTGAAAGAAAACAAAAACTGAAGAAACTAAGGAAAAATCTGTTGTATCTGAATTTTAAGTGAAGACATCAATATAAACCAAATATTCATTTATCTTAAATACGTGTATTTCCAAGGTCTATTCACTGAAAAGATCTTAGAAAAAATTACCAATCCATTATTAACAGGTATGCTTAGTGTCCAAACTGTGGTTTCTTTTCTTTTTTTTCCCCTCCAAACTGTGTTTTTTTTGTTTTTTGTTTTTGGTACCGGGGACTGAACTCAGGGGCACTCGACCACTGAGCCACATCCCCAGCCCTATTTTGTGTTTTATGTAGAGACAGGGTCTCACGGAGTTGCTTATTAGCACCTTGCCATTGCTGAGGCTGGCTTTGAACTCGCGATTCTCCTGTCTCAGCCTCCCTAAGTGCTGGGATTACAGGCTTGAGCCACTGTGCCCGGCTTCCAAACTGGTTTTTAAATGCCATTTCCACTGAAAGGAAGTAGGGCTTTTTGAAGAAATGGCTGAGTCCAAGTTTGGGGCAACAAATGCACAAGACAAGGCAGGAAAATTCTGTCATAAAGAGAGCGGGGCTGGGATCATGGCGCAGTGGTAGCGTGCTCACCTAGCACGCGGGAGGCACTGGGTTCGATCCTCAGCACCACATAAAAATAAAATAAAAATATTGTGTCCACCTACAACTAAAAAATAAATACTTAAAAAAATAAAATCAAAAAGAAAAGAAAGCGATCTAAGATGATTTGAATCATGTTTGAAAGACAGAGGCATTAATCTGATAAGGCTGCCACCTAAGACAAAGATACCACTCACTACTTCTAGTTCACATAGTACTGAGCAGTCACAGCCAATATAAAAAAGTAGGAAAAAGAAATCAGAAGGAAAAGATTGGGACAGAAGAAATAAACCTATCATTATTCACATATGACTTTGAAGAAAAAACTGAAAGGCTCTACAATAAACTAGTAGTACTGATTTAGTAATGTCACTGGCTACAAGTAAATATAAAAAAATAACTTGCATGTCACTATATGAGCAATGTATAGAAAGTATATCAAGTGATATTATTCAAAACAGTATCAGAGACATCAATTCTGAAAAACGTATTTCAACACATATACAACCAAAGGTATGGCAATTTGATTACCAATATGCATGATAATTGTAATGGACTGAAATAAAAATGTTTAAATTCATGGACGCATACTAGGAAAAAAATCATGTGTTAGCATCAAAGGATGACAGGAAACCAACTATTTAAAAAATGTAAGCAAAGGAAAACAATCCAGCTTTTTATGCATCAACTATACCCCATGCAAACAATCTCTAGAGCTATGATTAATAGGAGGATTACAGGTAATGAGAGAATCTGAGTACCATCTACAACCCCTACCATGACGATGGCCAAGGTCATCAATGGCTGCTAATCTCACAGAGAGCCCACCATACCTCTCCAAAGTATACTCGATAAAAAAGACTATAAATACTAGCTTCAGGAAATAGAACAGGGGAAGCTATTGAATGACACTAAGATACAAGAAGTGGAATTGAGACTGGAGAATTCTACAGAGGTTTTTTTTTGTTACAATTTATAGAATAGGTACTTAACAAATTCCACTGTAAAAATGTAATATTTATCCTGATGTGACCTACATATCATTTATAACAGAATTGCCCATGATTTTAAGGTGCGGTAACTGAATGTGGTTATACACCCTGTGTGCATGCTTGTAGAGTCCTTCTCTCTTACATATATCAAAGTACTTTTCAGATGAAACAGTTTGATATCTGCTCTTATCATAATCCACTCTGGGGAAGTATACACCATGTTTTTATTTGTTTTGGTACCAGGGATTGAACTCAAAGGCACTCAACCACTGAGCCACATCCCCAGCCCTATTTATATTTTATTTAGAGACAGGGTCTCACTGAGTTGCTTAGCCTCGCCACTGCTGAGGCTGGCTTTGAACTCATGATCCTCCTGTCTCAGCCTCCCCAGCCACATGGATTACAGGCGTGTGCCATCACACCCAACAAGTGTTTTTTTTTTTTTTTTTTTGATGGACACAATGTCTTTATTTTATTGCTTTGTATGTGGTGCTGAGGATTGAACCCAGGGCCCCACGCATGCGAGGCAAGCGCTCTACCGCTGAGCTACAATCCCAGCCCCCAACAAGTGTTTTTAATAGTGGTTGAGCTTGGTGGTGGGTACATGCAGACTCATTTACTTTTCTCTATTTTTGTATGCCCCCAAATTTCCATCATAAGAAAATGTTGCAGAATGCTATTTTAACATGTAATTTCCCTATATAAAACCCTTAAAGGACTCCCTTTTGACTACCAAAGTGAGAATCCGCTAGGTTTAACTCTCAATTTTTCTACATTCTAAGCCCTGAACACTAACATTTCCTCTATAATCTCAAATTTCAGCCTACCAAATTTTACTCATCCTTCAGTGATTGTCTTGGAACTTTAGAGCTAAAAGACAGTCCATCCAACTATGACTGTTGAGCACTTTTAGAAGTTTCACTCTGAATTTAGAAGCTGTTCAAGATACCTTGTAGAACTCAATACATAACACAAGAAGAAAAAGTACAGCTACTTTTGATGAAGGGAAGCCGATCTTCCCTCAAAACTCCATCCCTGAACAAGGAATGAAAACCAGTCAGTCCATCCTTGGAAGCTGAAGACCCAAGAGCAATGAAATAATCTCCATGTTGGGGTTCATGTCCGTCCTCTGACCCTACACTACTAGGAGCCAGCTCCTGTGTCCTTTACTGCCTCTCTTGATACCCATACCTAGGTATCTTTCCCCTCAAGCCAACTGAGCACACATGGTACATAGACACACTGACTACATGTTGAATAAGTAAGTGCTACTTCTCAGATCTGTTTGTAAAACAGTTGGGTATATTTGTTTGATCTTCTTCTAACAACTAAATTTCTTGAGAAAATAGTTTTTGAACCTCATGGCAGTACCTTAGGGCCTTTAATTAGGCAGAAACTTCAAAGGCAATTAGTAACTATTTGGTGCTGTCCCATGTCATCTATGAGCAAACTGCCCATGAATGTGAAAAGTCAAGAGAAGTTCTGAGATCTTTCAAAGGCAAATTTACTATCAAAGAAAAGAAACAGAAATAAAGGCTGGAAATCTGCCATGAAAGCCAAGAGCCTAGTAAAGAGATTAAAAAATATTAAGGAAATACCAATTGGAGAAATAAGTAATATTACATAATAGACTGAAATTAAATGTATTAATATATTTATGTTGATCCATATGAAATTGACCATATTTTATCCTTTTTAATCCAGAAAAATGACAACTGCACATGGTCCACCCTATGAAGCAGAGTCTAGCTCACTGAAAGACAGACATCTTTCCAGAATGACTTCACTGCTCATCAACTAAACTCTACCATACTTCTAGAATAGACAACGGAAGAACCTACGTTGTAAGAGACTGCAATAGCTCATATAGGTTGGGTGGGAGAAAATAAAATTTAGTGAAGATGGAGGCTAAGAGGAGAAGACTGAGAAACAGTAATGTTTAATGTGTCTGATAGAAAAGTAAGGAGTAGGGTAAAGAAGCTAAGGTATTGGACAAACTCAGTTTCACTAAGGATACATATTCTAAACTTGTGAGCAAACTTTCCCTTTTCATCTAATTGCTATATAAACAAATACAGATATAAAGTAGTCTTTTATTTACCTTTAAATTAGAAATCTCACTAATTATAAAGTATTAAATCATATTTGGTATAAATAGAACCTAGAGGATATTTGAAAATGGACAAAGTACATATGAAAATTCTCTATTAACTATTATTCTCCTATTATCACAACTCGTCAAACTACTTCCTAACTTGGTTAACATTTTCTGCATTTCTATGTGCAGTCCGCATTCATGAACTCCTTTGATCTGAGATGTTTTAGTCACTGATTTTTGTTATCCAGCACGGTGACTGGCAAATATTAGGCACTCAAATGCCTGTTGAATTTATCAATAAATGACTAATAACTTTTTATTCTTGGCTTCTGTTTTTAATTAAAAAAAACCAACAAACTTGAGTGAGATACCAATACACAATGTTGATTATTATAGCTGTATGAAGAGATTTAAAGCAAAATCTTAAAAAGAAAACGAATTCTCTTTTAAACTACAAAAGGAGTAGTGGCTTTATGTTTGTAAAAAAATGTCAAATTTCTATTATGTTCAATCAGGTAATTCTTTTAAGAAAAGTGAAAAACCCCTAATATTTCAATGCAAGTTGACACGCATATTTACAAATTTTAGCAATAGCTGGATGTTGCTGTTCCAAGATTCTGATTTTGAAAACTGAAAACCTCTATTTAAAAAAACAGTTTTACCAGTCAAAACACACCAAAAAATAAAAGGTTTTTAATAAGCCAGTGGCCATGCAATTCACACACTGAACTGCTCCACACAAGGGGGCTTCACGATCCAGGAGCCGTAGCCGTGCTGCTGCAGATAGGCCTTCAGCAAGGCTTTAGCCTCTTGGTATGAGCCAGACAAGCGCTGGAGAGAGAGAAGATCAAGTTACTCCAAACTAGCAGATGGGACCCATGAGTTAAGCAGCCCTAGTATTGTTTAACTTTACATTTAAAAAAATAAAAAAATTTTGAATTCCTATTTTTTTCAATACTATTTTTGAAGCTACAAGGTTTCCTTCCCAACACCCTGGCAGGGTAATTTTACTTACTTTAACATTTTTTAATTAAAAGAGTAAACATGCTCAAAGAAAATTTGAAAAAAATCAAAAAAAAATCTAAAAAATGAAAATTACCTATAATCTCCAAACTATAGATAACCATCATTAATAATCGGGTGTGTTTCCATTTTCTATCAATGAACACACAGAAATGAACTTTTAAAAATGTAACTATTGAAGTATAATTTACATACCATAAAATTCACCCACTGAAATGTACCGTTTGCTGTTATCAGTAAATTTATTGAGGTATGTAAGTACCACCACAATCCAGCTGTAAACAAATCACCACTAAAGAGCTCCACTGTGCCTGCCTGCAGTCACTGTGTCCCTGTGCTTGGCCTAGCTCACTCTAGCTCACAAATCCACTTTGTTTCCTTAATTTTTATAAAAAATGCCATTTGTTTTGTCCAGCTTCTTCCAATTAAAATGATGTTTTCGGGCTGGGGCTGTAGCTCAGTGGTAGAGCGCTTGCCTAGCACGCGTGAGGCACTGGGTTCAATCCTCAGCACCACATATAATGAGTAAAATAAAGATCTATCAACTAAAAAAAGTATTTAAAAAATAAAATGTTTTCCTATTTATTCATGTTGTTTCAACTATCAGTTTGGTCCTTTTTATTGACAATTAATATTCCCTTTATGGATAGATCACTTTTGTTGGTGCATTCACCAGCTTACGAATGTGTGCACTATCTCCAGTGTCTGACAGCTGGAATGCCGCGCCATGAACGCTTGTGAGTCTGCGTCCACAGACACGGAGCGGCACTCCTGCAGCACAGTGCATCCCTGTCCACCTTCACAAGACAATGCTGAGCTGCTTTCTCACACTGGCAGCATAATTCTCCATCCCCTCCAGCAGTGCATGTGGGCTCCAGTCTCTCCACACTCTCAACAGCGCCTGGTACTGGAAATTAGTGGGCATGGACATCTTGGAGTGATTTCTCCTCTCTTTGATGATTACTAAGATTAAGCATCTTTTATATTACTCGTCTGTATATATTCTTTGCCTCTTTTAAAAACTGAGTTGTTTGTTCAATTATTGAGTTCTAAAGACTTGTTTACATATTCTGGATCCAAGTCCTTTGTCAGATGCATGATTTGTAAGTATATATTCTCTTACTATTTCCTCTGTGGCCTGTATTTTAATTTTCATAACTGCTGAAAGTAAGCTTTAAATTTTGGAGCCAAATGATCATTTTTTCCCTTTATGAATAATGCTTTTAGTATCATATATAAGAAATCTTTTCCTAAGAATGTATTTTCTCACATTGTATTTGAAAACTTTACAGTATTAACTTTTATAGTTAGATCTATTTGAATTAATTTTTGAGACTGACACAAAAAGATCTAAGGTTTTGGTTTTTGTTTTACCTATGAATATCCCACTACGATGGTTCTGATCTAGTTTGAGTCTGTCCCTTTAAGGCCAAGTTTTGGAAGCCTCATGCCCAGTGTGGTGATGTCAAATGTTGGGACCTTTAAGAGGTGAAGCCTAGTGGAAGTCACTGCTTTCAGAAGGAAATGTCATCACCCTCATGAGACCCTGGTTAGTTCTTGGAAGCGGGGAGTGACAAAAGCAGCAGCCTGGCCCCTCTCAAGCTACTCTGGCCTCCTGTCCTGCCGTATCATCTCTCCCGCTTGAAAGCACTCTTAACATCCCCTCCGCCATGATGCAACACAGCCAAGAGAGTGCCCAGGGAATCAGGGCCAGCATTATGCTATCTGGGCTCTTGGCCTCCAAAAATGTGAGCTAAATAAACTTCTCTCCTCTACAAAATACCCAGCCTTAGGTATTGTCATAGTAATAGAAAGGTCTAATACACTCACCATTCTAGAACCATTTGTGGAGAAAACTATTTCTCCCTCCCAGTGACTCACACTGGCACCTTTGTACATGATCACCTGACCATACTGTGGATTCATTTCTGTTGTTGACCTACATGTCCATCAATGCACTGCCTTAACTACTGTTGCCTTATTGCTTTATCCAGCCACTTTGTTTTACTGCACTTCATATCACCGTGCTTCTCAGCAGTTTTGGGTGTGTGCTCACGCACATGCACACGCTTCAAACTCAAGGTCTGTGGCTGCCCTGTGTCAGCCAAGTTCATCAGCATGGTTTTCCCAACAGCATATGCTCATTTCATGTCTGTGTCACGTCTTGGTGATTCTCACAGTATTTCAGACATTTTCAGTATGATTACATCTGTTACAACGATCTTGATCTTCGTTTTGTGCCACCATGAACTGTGCCCCTGTAAGGCAGTGAACTTGATTGATGCCTGCTGTGTGTCTCTGTGCTCTACTGACAGCTGTTCCCAGTCTTTCTCCCTTCCCTCAGGTCTTGCTATTCTTTGAGGCAGATACTAAAATTAGGCCAATTTCTCTAAAACAGCTTCTAAGTCTTCAAGTGAAAGAAAGGCACACATCTGCCACTTTAAATTGACAGCTAGAAATCTTTAAGTTTAGTTAAGCAGGTGAAATGCTGAGACAGGCTGAAAGCTAAGCCTTTTGCTCTGTTCTGAAAGCAAAGGAAAAGCCCATGCAGGACTTCTCTGGTGAACACATGAACGAGAAGAAAGCAAAACCATCCTACTGCTGATAATGGACAAAGGGTTAGCCGTCTGGACAGATGACTAAACCATCCATGCCATTTCCTTAAGCCAAAGCTCAAACCAGAGCAAGGCCTTAACTTTGAAGGCTGAGAAGTAGGGAAGCTGCTGCAGCAAAGTCTAAAGCCAAATCCATAATAAAAAAGTGCTAGGCGAAGCCCCAAGTGCTGATGCAGAAGCTGCAACAAATTATCCAGAAGACGTGGCCATGACTGATGAAGGTGACTAGACAGGTTTCCCATGTAGATGAAATAGCCTCACAGGAAGGAGATGGCACAATCCCTGGCTCCAAAGGACAGACTAACTCTTGTTAGGGGCTAACACAGCTACTGATTTCAAGTTGAAGGCTCACTTACCCCTCCGAAAATTTGACAGTAGTTAAGAATTATAATGAATCCAATCTGCTTATTACTTATAATACTGCAATGATGCCTGTTTACAGCATGCTAATTACAGCACACCTGTTTACAACATGTTTTGCTGAAAACTACAAGACCACTCCTTGAGACTCAGGAAAAAAGATTATGCTAAATCTTACTGTTCACTGTCAACGCACCTGGTCACCCAGAGCTCTGCAACAACGCTGGCAATGTTCTCATTTCTGCTCTGTTCTGCAATGTTCTGTTCTCATCTTCTGCAGTCCGTGGGTCAAGGAGTAATTCTGACTTTCAAGTCTTTTTTTTTTTTAATTGTAGATAGATGCAATATTTTTATTTTATTTATTTATTTATATGTGGTGCTGAGGATTGAATCCAATGACCCACACATGCGAGGCAAGCACTCTACCACTGAGCTACAGCCCCAGCTCCTCAAGTCTTATTATTTAAGAAACACATTTCATTAATGCTATGTAGCTGCCATAGAAGTTGATTTCTCTGATTGATCTGGGCGAAGTAAATTAAAAACCTTTTGGAAAGGATTCCCCATTCTAGATGCCACAGAGTACATTTATGATTCATGGGATATAGTCACCGTATCAACAGTAGGAGGCTGGAAGAAGTTGATTGATTTCAACCCACATGGAAGATCTTGAGGGGTTAAGCCTTTAGTGGACAAAGTAAGAGCAGATGTGGTAGAAAGAGCAAGAATTAGAAGCCTGCAGATGTGACTGAACTGCTGCCCTCTCATGGTGAAACTAATAGATGAGGAGTTGCTCAAAGGGATGAGCAGAAACAGTGGTTCTTGAGATGGAATCTATTTTCAAGTGAACAGAGAGTGAACATTGTTGAAACAACAAAGGATTTTGAATTTTAAACTGACTTATTTGATAAAGCAGTGGCAGGCTCTGAGTGGACCGACTCTAATTTGAAAGAAGTTCTCCTGTGGGTAAAAAGCTATCCATTAGCCTCGTATGCTATATGGAAATCTTTCACAAAAGGAAGCGTCAACTGATGTGGCAAACATCTTATTTTAAGTTCCAGACAGCCCAACCTTCAGCAACCACCACCTTCTTCAGCTGGCCACCACCAACATGGAGGCAAGACCTTCCAACAAATAGCAAAAACTTTATGAGCTATCAAAGGCTCAAATGACTGTTGGCACTTTAGCAATACAGGGTTTTTAAATAAGTACATTTTTAAAGACATAATGCTATTGCACTTTTAATAAATGACAATGTAGATTTAAAATTTTGTATGGACTGAGAAGTAAAAACTTTTCTGAGACTTGCTTTATTGCCATGGTTTTAGAGATAAACCTGTGGGTTTCTTTTTGTAGTTAAGTTTTGAAAGCAGGTAAGTTTTCCAAGTTTGTTCTTTTTCAAAATTTTGGCTTTTCTGTATCTTGACTTCCATATCAATTTCATCATTGGCTCATCAATTTCTACACAAAAGTCTGCTGGGATTTTGATTTTGCATTGTAGACTAATAAGCAACATCCTGAGTTTTCCAATCCATGAATATTGGATACACCTCCCTATTTATTTAGGTCTCCTTAAAATTTCTCTCAGCAATGTTTTATCATTTCCAGTTTCTTTTGTTGAATTTATTTCTTCCTGTGTCTACATTTGAGATTGTGTGGATGAAACTCTTTTCTCAGTTTTTTTTATATACACACACTATTTTTACATATCATTCTTATACTGTGATCTTGCAAAATTCACATATGATCTAGTATTTTGTTTCTTGGCAATCACATACAATTACTTTTGCTTTTTGAGATCTGTGGTAATTATCCTTTTGTCATTCCAAAGGATATTTTACCTATAAAATTACATCATTTAGGAAGAAGGCAAAATTTTCTCCTTCCTCTCTGGAATGGATACCTTTTACTTTTCTCTTGCCTTGCTGCACTTGGCTATGAGGAACACAACTCTCAAGTGGCGAGAATCAATACTCTTGCCTTCTTTCCCAATTGTGAGTTGGGGAGGAAACATTCAGTCTTCTGTTAAGTATAATATCAATGGTAGGGTCTTCATTGATGCCCTTTATGAAACTAAGTCCATTTCTATGGTTTATTGTTCAGTATATTTATTATAAATGGGTGTTGGGCTCTGTCAGATACATTTTGTATGTAATTATGTGAGTTTTGAACTTGAATTTATTATATGAATACTACACAGAATCAAATAATTTTCTGATGTCAAATCAACCTTCCATTCCTGGTATAAAACTCCTTAGACAATCATTTTCATATTTGTATGTTCTTGATTTGGTCTGTCAATATCTTGCTAAGCATTTTTACATTTGTGTTCATGACATGATACTGATCTGCAGTTTTCATTTCTTGTGTTTTTGTCCAGTTTTGGTGTCACAGAAATAATAGCCTTGTAAAATGAGTGCAGGAGTGTTATCTATTTTTTGAAAGAGATTTTGTAGGATTTATATTTTTAAAAATATGTTTTTTTTAGTTGTAGATGGATACATCTTTGATTTACTTATTTTTATGTGGTGTTGAGGCTTGAACCCAGTTACTCATGCATGTGAGGAAAGCACTCTACCACTGAGCTACGATCCTAGCCCTTGTAGGATTTATATTTTACATCTTATAGAATTTGCCACTAAAGCCATATATACGCCTCAGATTTTCTTTGGCAAAAGAATTTTAATAATGCAATTTCTCAATTAGGTTCTATTTAATTCTGCACCTGAGTTTTTAAAATATGCCTTTCTAGGAAGTGTGTCCATTTAACTTGTCCAATTTATTGGAAAAAGTTTGCGATCCCAATTATTTTAGTTTTGTGAGATCTGTGGTAATAATTCTTTCATTACAGATTTTCATAATTTGTGTTAATCCTTATTTTTTCTTGGTTAGTTTAGCTAAAGGATTATCAAGTTTGCAACTTTTCATTTGATTTTTTCCTATTTTTAATTTCACTGATTTCCCTCCTAATCTGTATTACTTCCTGCCTTCCATTACTTTCAGTTTGGTTTGCCCTTCTTGATTTTTCTAGCTTCTTAAGGTAGGAGTGCAAATAACTGATTTTAGGATTCTTTTCTCATATAAGCATTTAAAGCTACACATTTTTCTCTAAGTATTTTTAGTCATATTACATAAATTTTAATATGTGGTATTTCATTTTCATTCAGTTCAAGATACTTAATTTTCTATGAATCATGAATAATTCAGATGTTAATTTCCAAATATGTGGCAATTTCCCGGACTTCATTCTGTTCATTCCCACTTTAACTCCACCATGGTTAGAACATTCTTTGCATTCTTTGCATAATTTTTTTACGTTTCCTTGTTTCACTGTGCGATCTGTCTTCACCACAGTGTGCAGCTGCTGTGGTCTCTTCCTAGATTTCTATTCTTATTTGTATGTTTCAGCCTAGCCTCCTAGTGGTTGCTTTGTATTTGTGTACTTTAGCAATAAGCAAATGATTTTAGCCAAGGCTGTACTCAGACACATTCACTAATAAGGCTTCTACCTTATTCTGATCAATTTGTATGTGGCAGGGAGTATATCTAATGTTCTAACCAGTTCTCAAGTATCTCTTGATTTTCATTATTTGCTGGGCTCTTGAGTCTCCCATGGACATGAAGGCAGTTTTTCAGTTCAGCTAAAGAACGTGGAGAATGTTCCTCTCCCTCTTTTCCAAAATCTTTGTGGTAAGTTGCTAGCTGGTCTATCACTTGCCTACAATCAGGACTGCAACCTCTGGCCAGCAGAGTTATCAGTTTTCCTTACTCATTTCCTTCCAAATTTGGCACCTGAAGCTGACAAAACCGCAAGTTTTCATCTCCTACTCTACATCAGGTCCACCCCTTCTGGTGGTAAATCTACTGCTTTTAGGGGCAGCCTCATTCTGGTAAAACCACAGTTCTTGCCATTCAAACTATACAGAGGAGCTAGAGAATGAGACCAACCCCAGGCAAGGAGGCAAACAGCTTGTTATTCTTACCCAAAGTCCTAGAAGCTTTTCAATAATACATGCTTTTCAATATTTTTTTTTCTTCTGCTTTTTGTCCATTTCCCGAGTTGTGAAAGGTTGTTTTTCACAATCTTGTCCTGTTTTATACTTGTTTTTATAGAAGAGATTTGCAACCTCTTTATACCACCCAAATCAGAAATTGTCTTTATTAGATAAGCTTTTATACTTAAAAGTATAAGATTAATAAAAATTAATCTTATCATTACACAATATTATCTTATATTCAGTTGTATTCTCATACAACTAGTTAATACATTTTTAAAATACAGAGGACAGGCGTGAGATCATTAAGGTACTGGTGAAATTAAGAGTTTCATAAAACACTATTAGCAAAATTAGATTATCAAAAATATTTATATTTAATAATGAAAATATGAAAGTAATTAAAAAAAATCCAGTACAATCTGAATTATTTTAAAACATACACAAACATCAATATATGTGAATATGCTTACAGTAAAAACTTATCTATGAAAAGTGAGGTTACAAGTAATATACATATGCACATGTATACACACGTGTGTGTGTATGTGCGTGTTGGAGATTGAACCCAGGGTCTCACACCTGTCCTCTGTATATTAAAAAAAATTTCTGAATTTTCTACTTTAAATAAAATTATGTTTGCATAGAAAAAACAATTTAAAGAGGAAAAATAGGCTATCTACAGCACCTACTAAACCAGAGCCAAATTAGATGCTCAAATTGAAGCTTTTTCACAACTTTTTGAAAATAATTTCATATGGGTATCTTAAATTATGTGTTACTTTAAAATGCTTAACATGCTGATGTTAACGATGTCATACATTGGGAAGATTTTATCATCATTTTGTTTTTCTGGGTTTGACATAAAAGGTTTTGGACAATATTGTCAGGGTAACTATACACCATACTAGGAGGCTTCTTTAAGTGGCAACACATATGTACATATCTAGTTTTCAGCATACTCATTTAAAAATTAATCTTATCATTACACAATATTACCTTATATTCAGGAACTATTCAACAAGCTTTTGCTACATATAATCATCATAAAATACCACAATATTGTCTTTATTTCTATGATCAATTTTTATTCCTTTAAGGACCTTACCTTAGCTGCATGATATGTACTAGCTTCAAGTAAATCATCTTTTTTAGCTTCCTTGGCAAGCAGATTAAATCGACTTAACATTGCAGCCTTACAAAGCCGACTTGCCATTGACACACCACTTTTAAATGGGGAACTAAAGTGGAGAGGAACAAAACATTCATTAATCATTATTTGATGATTTATGTTGGCAACTGTAGGGATTAAAATCAACATAGGGTTCACAAATATTTATTGATCCCAATGACATTAGGTGCAATGCATGTAGTGAAATGTTTTTACATAAAAATTCTGAATATTTACTTACTTTCTGAAACTCATTTAACTTTATATTAAAAATAAAACAGAAGATTGACAGTTAGGATATTTCTGTCTTTTGAAGTAAAATCAATGCTGTGGTGATTAAAAAAAGACCAGTGGCCTCCTCTGGACTGACTGGAAGGGGGCACAGACTCTCATCTTCCAGGCAGATAAATGTGTGCAATACTTTGACCAGGGTGATGGTTACATGGGTGCACATACACATCAGATCTCATCAAACTGTACAGTGCATTCTTGGCAAAAAAATTAACTTAAAAAAATAACATGTATACACTCTTCACAACTCTTGCACATGTGTGCATGTGCACACAGGTGTTTATGTGATTTATGATTCTAATACAGTGCATCCACAGACCATGAGCCTTTTTCATTTTGTAACTTTGCTCCTTCATTATATGTTTTCATTAGTTGTTGTGACGGAATATAAAAATTGCCAAAATCCATCATTTCTCCTGCTCTTTACAATGTAACTTTTCAGATCCACCCACCAATAAGTGTGGATGATCTCTCTTCCATTTAAATTATGCTAGTCTTGTAATTAGTTTTGGTAAACGAGAGAGACACCATATGGGTTCTGAGCCCAGGCCTCAAGGGACTTTGTATTCTTAGTCTTTTGGGTCTTTTTCAGTCAGGCTGCTGGCATATGATGTTAAGAAAACACATGAGTCAGAGCCCAGCTGTCCCTCTAAGAGCAGCCAAACTAATCTTTATTTGATCCATAGCCTACCCTAGATGCATGGGGGAATCCAACTAAATACAGAAGAACCACTCAGATGACCCAAGAACTTGTAACAACAAATAGTTGTTGCTTGAAGTCACTTAAGTTTTGAGGTAGCTTGTAAGTAGCAAAAGTTAACATATACTTGTGTGTGAATCTACTGACTCTAAATTCATTCTCTACCATAATACTTTGGTTTAGGTAGTTTTTCAGATATATTTATTTGGCTTTTCAGGCATAAATGATATCATCTTCAGAGGGGCTGGGGGGTAAAAACCAAAAAGACAGCACTTGCCTAGAATATGTGAGGCTCTGGGTTCAGTCCTCAGCACAACCAAAAAATAGCAACAGAAGAAGCGTTAGCTTTACGACCTCTTTTGCAGCATTTTGTATCTCATTTCTTTCCCTTGTCCAAATGTCTTAATGCCATGTAACAGCAATAGTAAACAACCATATCTTACTCTGGATGTTAGTGGCAATGCCTCTGATATTTCATCACCAATCTTGATAATATTTTGAAAATATTTGTGAATGAATATATTCATTCACATTAATAAAGATATATTTTGTCCTATAACACCAAAGCATATAACTATTTCTTTCTGAATGAATACCTTCATCTAGAATAGCTGTGGAACTTTATGTAGTCCTCTTAGAACACAGACATGAACACATGGCATGGTTCTTTCCCTGCATCAATAAATATGACCAACCATTGTGATGCTCTAGTCTGGTATTATTTCCATCATGCTACTACTCTTGAATTCCTAAAAAAATGTCAATTGATATTTTGTAAAATGTATTATTTTATTGTACAAAATTATTTCTTAATTTTTCATTTAGCAATTTTGCTTGGCTATTAGGGAGCTTGGTCTATAACTATTGTGTTGTGTGTATTGTAGGGGGCAGCAATTTTTCAAGTTTAAATATCAATGATACATTTGCTTTGTAAAACTATTTTGATATTTTTCTCTTTTTAAATAGTATTGGAAGTATATGTCATTTAAAGGTTCATTAAATAATTCTGAACTACCTAAGAATGGTGCTTTCTTATTTAGGAAGAATTAGAGTAACTTTTTAATAATTTTCCCATAAAAATGATGTTTAGATTTTTCTAGTTTTGGAAATACCCTTAGAAATTTATCCATTTCATTCAGGTTTTATATTTGTGTAGTCCAACAAAATAGCTTCTTGTAATTCTTTTATTTGTACATTTAATTTTTCCCTTAGCATCTATTATTTTATAGATTAGTGATTTTTCATAGAATCATTTTTTATAATAGTCTTTTTCTGATTTTTACTTTTCTAGTTCATTCTTTCATTTTGCTTAATCTATTTCTATTATTTATTGATACAGAATTTAAGATTTTGACTTTTCCATTTGCTTTAAATGAGTATCCTGTAAGTTTTGATATAATACATTCAACATTGTTTTCTAAATATTGTACAATTTCAGCTTATATTTCTCCTTTGAATCAGAAGTCAGAAAACTTTTTTCCCCAATGAAAGCAGCTTCTAGCATTCTGATTTTGTTGTTTATGTCATTTCATCATACAGAATATTGTTTACATTCCTTCTACTTTTTGGCTTTCTCTGTAGCACAAAATACTGTGGATTTTTGTCTACATTCTTGACAAGTATGTATTTTTTTTTAGTAGCAGGGTTACTGGGAATTGAACTCAGGGGCACTCAACCACTGAGCCACATCCCCAGCCCTATTTTGGGTTTTATTTAAAGACAGGGTCTCAATGAGTTGCCTGGTGACTTGCTTTTGCTAAGGCTGGCTTTGAACTCTCAATCCTCCTATCTCAGCCTCCTGACGCTGGGATTACAGGTGTGTGCTACTGCACCTGGCTATTTTATATTTTTGTGGTACAGTGTTGAAAATAAATTATATTTACCTAATTGCCATTTAAAATGGCTATCTCCTTGTTATTTTGTTCATTTAATCTACCATGAACTGATTCAATGAAGTGAATATAGAAATATTTTCCCTCATCTGCAATTTCTGCTTTGTGAATATTGATACTATGTTACTTGCTACATATAGTCATAACTGTTCTGTCTTCCTTATGAATCATACCATTTACATTACTAAAGTGTTCTTTGTGTTATTGGAACTAATCCTGTTGGAGCCAAATATTGTTCAATATTTAAAATGTATCTTCCACATTCTTTATTGTTTGTAATCACTTAAGCAAGTATTTGGCTATAATACACGTATTAAGTTTATTTCCTATTTGTTAATTTCATCTTATACCATTTTATGTTTGCAGTAGTTTGTCTTTCATAGAAAATGTTTTGTTTGTATGTGTGTAGTTTAGCCTACACATGTGATCCAAAGAATAGCATATTCATACTAGTTAAGTTGCAGGTTGTATTAGTAGCTTGGCTAGGTTAATACCAAGAAATATTTGTATGTGGCCTTAATGAGATCCTTCACAGAGAAAGCAATTTTAACCCCTTAAACTATTTTTTTAAAAAAAAATATATTTTTTAGTTGTTGATAGATCTTTATTTTATTCACTTATTTATATGTGGTGCTGAGGATCGAACTCAGTGCCTCACGCGTGCTAGGCAAGCGCTCTACCACTGAGCTACAGCCCTAGCCCCCCCTTAAACTTTTAACATTATTTACAATCTCAATATAAATATATGTTCATACTAAAAGAAGGGCTTCAGTTTTACCCAATAATCAGGGGCAGGAATATTACAAGGTCTTTGGAAATAAAATGTCCAGATCAGAATCCCAGCTGCCTCCCTTACTACTTGGGTGACTTCAGGCAAAATATTTAACCTAGTTTGAATCTTTGTTTCTTTATTTGAAAGAGAAGAGCAATACTACCCAATCTACAGGTTTATTATAAAGCAGTTTAACATGGCATAGTTCTCACACCTAAGTGTACATAAGCAATGTTTGGGAGAGCACATTTAAAATGTGGATTCCTAAGCCCCAGACCCAGAAATTCAGATTAAATAGGTGAAACTGAATGTTTAGAATAAACGTGATTGTAACACTAATCCCAAAATGATACCTGGAGAAACGCACACTCTGGAGCCAGGCTCCCTGGGTCTGACGCTGGCCTCACCACTTACTATGTGACTTCAATAAGCTATATAACTTCTCCAGGTCTCATTTTCTCAACAGGAAAAAAAAAAGTGATTTTACTTAGTACAATGCTTGTAATATAGTTACACTTGATTAATAATAATTATTGTTCAGAATTCAAAAAAATCATACTAAAAAGTTATAAATTGCAATCAAAATGCCTTATTTTACTTAATACATGACTTTTGAAGAAATCTGTAATTCTAACCTTTCGGTGATCTTCCCACTTAGGCCATCCACAATCTCCAAAGAAATGTCACCTTGTGCCCAATTCATACTCAAGGATTTATATTCCAAGTTCACCTGAGGTGGATATGCAGCAGGTACTAAACTAATATGAGGTCTGTTGACCAAATAAAACATTGGAAGCTTTGAAGTAAGTGCATCGTCAACACGTTGCTTGATTGCGATTTCTAAGCCTCTAGTATCACTGCAATTCCCATCACCTAGAAAGCAAAAACACTCAAATTCAATATCAAAAGAAAAGATTATGCTAAAAATGTGAAAGAAAAATAGAAATCAAGAATTGGAACCAACCCAAAGCTCATTTCTCTTTTATCTTTCAATCTTTCTTTCCTACTTTTTTAAAAAATATTTTTCAGCTGCAGATGAATACAACACCTTTATTTTATTCATTTATAAGTGGTGCTGAGAATTGAACCCAGTGCCTCACACATGCTAGGCAAGCACTGAGCCACCACCTCAGCCCCTTTCCTACTTTTTAAAGCAGCTACTTACATATTCTTTTAACAGAACTAGAAAAAGTAATGACAGAATTTGTATTTAAAAAATATTCTTATAGAGAAAATGAGTCATTCTTGTAAATAAAATCAGAGATAGCACACTGACCCAGAAAAAAACTAGTACTTTTTATAAGGTTCTGCCTGACAATTGGCTCATTTTTTGATTTCCTATTACAGCATAAAATCAACATATAATTCAGCTTATAAATCTGACTGAGACAAAGTTGGTGAAAGTGAGTTATTATCCCACATCCAAGGTCCATAAAACACAGATGTTTCAGGATCATAACGCTCCAGTTTCACAACACAAAGTAATTTAATGAATGACCATTTCTAGTTAAAACTGGTCAATACCCAAGCTCTGATTCTCAGTTATACCTGCTGAAGAAGATATCTCAGAAAGATACAGTGTCGCTAATACAAAATAATGAGGTTTATGCAACTTCAAATGAAAGTTGGGGAGCCCTAATTTCTATTTTAAAAATACTTTAAAAGTAGATTTCTTCCTTCCTTAGGAGGTCAGAAGCTGTTACAACAGACTCTACCTACCATTAGACAGATTTTAGAAATAAAAGTTTTGTTTCCACATCACTGGAATCGTCGAGGTGGTTATTAGGACCCATACTCATTATAACTATACAGGCATTAGAAAATGAACAAAAACAGACAAGTCTGCTTTTGACATCCTTCTTAGCATTCCTTTCAGTGTTCTACATCAGGAGTAAATGACAAATTCAGGCTAGAAGGCTAGTCAAATTAAAGATATAGTTGGGCACAGAAATAAACGAACAAAATGAAGTCAGAGGAGCAGTTATTGGGTGTATAATAAAGGGAAGATATAGATTCAAAGGAAAACATAATAATTATATATTGTAATAATGACAGTGGTTATGAAAAAAAATAAAAGGCAAGAAGTAGGTGGAAAAAGAAAAAAATCCTAAAAGTCAAACTCTTTGGAAGATTAAGCATCAATTTGTTTTACTTAGATGTTTTAATAAGAAGCATAAAAGCAAATATAGTAGAAAAACAGGTTCATTAATACTTTTTTCCTTTATAAATGAATGCTTTTAATGATTTACTATATCTGAAGTATGATTTTATCTTGATGTTCACTCTTATTCCTACAAATGTACCTCTAAAATTATATAATTGGGAAATTTTGATTTGATTCATTTGAAATGATCTGAAATAACATGAAACTCAAAGGTTGAAGTCAAAAGTTAAACCTAATTGAAGTCTATAGGAGATGTGATAGCAGTTGATAGAGAAAAAAATTTACCATGAGCACAGCATGAGAAGTCACAGACTGGGTTTGAGTTTAGGCTCTACCCAAAAGCAAACTAAATGACTCTGGGCAAGTGTTTTATTAATATTCTGAACCTCTTATCATTGATCTGAAAAAATCAAATAATTATCTCTAAGGTTATAAACTGATTCCTAAAAGTTCATGAACTATATATAAAGTAGATTTCTTCTCTAGAAAAAAATCAGCATTTGGTATTCTTTACACTACAATCCTACAATTCAAATCAGTATATGAAAAGAACTCCTGGATGGAAATATCTCTGAACAAACATTTGTAAATATTTGGACAGATTAACTTAATTGTGGATACCAAATCTGTAAAATGTACTTTAAAAATCTTGAAAGCAAATATAAATCCAATCGTTTTTCAAGAGCCAAGCAAAGTGAATTATTTTTCCAGATTATTCTGGATCATTTTCTATTCAAATAATAGTAAATGCCTCTTTAATGCAAGCCTAGATCCCATGTTTTATTATTATTTTGCAGTGTTGGAGATCAAATCAGGGCCTTGTGCATGCTAAGCAAGTGCTCTACCACTGAGCTACATCCTCATCCTCCATGTTTTAAATTTAAAAGGACAACCACCACCAAAACGACTGAGCATTTGTACAATACTCACAGCATTCTACAAACTTCAAAAAGTAAAATTGTTTTAAAATACAATACATTAACATTCTATTACATTAACATAGGTTTTGAAAAATAAAGAACTTAAAATGTCTTGATAAAAAGGGAATAAGGTCATTTTCTTCAAAGAATTAGATTTGATCTGTATTGTCAGCACAGAAAGAAAGAAAAGCACCCTTCAGTCCTAAATAGGGAAGATGTCTGGAAGATGGAACTGTTTCACTAATGGAATTAGGCATCTTTAAACCTGCACTTCACCTTATTGGATACTTTAAAACTAGGCTTGGATGATCTTCTCTTTGGGTGGCATAAGAAAAATCTAGATACTAGGTGTGAAGTCATATCATGTGACTAATAAAGCTCAATTAACTCCTAAGATTCTTTTAGCTATTCAAATCACACACTTCCAGGGTACACCCAGACACCAAGAAAGGCTCAAGGAGTGAACCATTTAGATATTTGCATCCAAAGCACCTGATGGTTTTTTTTTTAAATTAATATTCCTGGGCTTTGTAACTCCTGCTCCCCAAATGGCTCTTCAGAGGTCCAGAAATCTGTATTTTTCACACTTAAACACTGAAATTTATTTAGATATACCACACATTATCAATTAACTTCAGATGTGTCCCACAGAGATGCCAAGAAAGAAAGCAGAAGCAATTTTCCAAAGTCCTATTATTTTTATTGCTGCCTGGTACTCCCCATGTCTATATGCAAAATGACAATCAAAATGACCAGGTCTAATTTTTAAGCCCCTGTCCCAAATCACAAACTAAATATGTAAATAAATAAATAAATTCTTGTCCTCTTAAGAAGCTATAGTATGGAGTTAATCATTCAAATGACAAATTTTAAAATGTCAAAGAAACTTTGCTTACCAAAGCTGTGATTCTAGTAAAATCAGATGTGTCTTAGATACTTCAGACACTTAAGATAAAAAAGAGCCTTTCCTAAGATCCAGAGAAGTTTGAAGTGTTTTGAGAGAAAACCTGAAGTGACTCAAAGAACATATAATGAACAAGAACCTTAATAACCAAATTAAATCTTAAAAAAAAAAAAGTGGTTCTTCATCAACAATATACATTTGGAAAAAGACTGAGAACCACTTTTAAGGATGTGGATAAACAATAACTCACATATGTTGTTCATGGGACTGTCAAAATTACAAATGCACAATTTTAACCAATAATTCCACTTCCAGGAATTCATCTTACAGATATATTTTTACATGTGTGAACAACAAATGTAAAAAGCTTATTCACTATTAACATTTTGTTAGCTGCAAAAGACTTAAAAACAATTTAAAATTGTATATGCAGCTATTGAAACAATGACACATTTATGCATTATATATCCATGAGGAATGTGAAAATTCTTTGTATAATTACACATAAAACTTTTTGAAATACATTAATAAATGAAAAAGCAGAGTGCAGAAAAGTACTAATTGTTCCTATTGGCATAAATACAAATGAAGAAAAATTAGGTATAAAATACTAGAAATAAATGTGTATAAAATATTGCAAAAAAAGAAAAAAATCCAGAAAAAGGCACTGCCTAAAAATAAAAGTATTATGCGCATAACAGTTGAAAGCCTGCACATGCATTTGCTTGCACAAAATTAACAATAATCAAAGAAGAGTCAAGTGACAGCAGTAAATTGCTCCACCAAGACTGTGTGAAAACTACAGAAATGAGATCAAATTCTGTTAATTATGTTTGAAATGCCATTCAAATAAAAATCTATGATTCTGAACTATCCCCCCCAAAAGAGGTCAATTAATAATTTGTTATTTTGTAATTAGTTACTTTATATTCATCTGAACAGTTAAATGGATCTGTGTCTATCATAATCGAATGTATAAAGAAGGAGAAGGGTAAGAAAAAGCCAAAATGGGCATTTAACATTCTATGTCAGGAAATAGTAAATTGCAATATAAGCTTTTAGATTAAGAAGTTCAAGGAAGCATCTTCTCCCAAAACAAAGAGAAGGATTATATTCTGTGTGAACAAAAGCATAAGACTAAGACAGAATACATCCAACTGGCTAATTTAACAAGTTGATTTTTGGTCTCTGATAAAATGATAAAAGTTACACTAAGAGTGATTACAAGTTACAATGAAACAAATAGCTGGATCTGAGGTTTGACCTTAAAGCAAGTTTTATGTATGCAAAAGCTGATTTTATACCAGCATGGGACAGAGTGAAAGAGGCCAGAATGTACTGAGACCCCACTCACCAACAAGTATGCTGTTGACATAAACTGGCTGTATGAAGTGACTCAGCAATGCTCCCTGTACACCAAGTACTTCCCATCTTGTTAACTTGTCACTTGAGGACATACTGTTCACTCTATTAACAACGTCTGCAGGACAGTAAACAGTCAGGTAAATTTTGCCTTCAACAGCCACATGGAGACTCAGTTCTTCATTGGCTTCAAATGCAGATATAGAATGTGGATTGAGACGTCTGGAGAAAGAAAAGTAAGTTTCTTCTTTAAAAAAAGAAAACACAAAGTAGTTGACAAAGTAAAATATAGATGTTCTTAAGCACTGTCCTCTACCAGGTTTAACTTCCCAGTGTACAACAAATTCCATTAATAGAAACAGAATCAAACACCAAACAAAGCAGGAGTGGACTTACTATTCCACAAGATTAACACAAAACAGACATCAGCCATACTTAGAGCTCAGCACAACTTTCATATCAACATTTTTATGGCCCTTAAAATATCAAATAAAAAACTATTTTTATCTTTACCATGGTTATTTCCTTCTTTTGTATACATACTTTTTAAAACTACGGAACGATAAAAATAAAACAATTTTTATTCAAGATTCACCTCTAATAAATTGATAAAATAATAAAATCTGAAATTACTTTTCTTGCAGTTTCCCTCTAGGGAATGTTGCCCTTATTTTCTAATGTGTTAGTGGAAAGATTTTTAATCAAAACATTACCCATGGTTCTCTCTCGATGGTCAGATTTGAGGCAAATTTTACTTTCCTCATGGTGCTCACCTATACTTTTAAAATTTTATACTACTTCATACTATTTATTCATCACAATGAAGTTATGACCATGAATTAATTTTCCTAACTCCTGTATATGTATATAGACAGTGCATACACTTCACTGAAGTTTGTGAAGTCTTAAAAGTAGAAAGGAGATCTTCAAAAGCATAGAAAGTGAAGCACATGAACGTTTAGCAGAAGTCACACTGTAGATGAAGTGGAAAGAGGGTGGGGAAAGGGTTCGTGGTCAAACCCTTCAGGCCACAAATAATGTGGACACACATGAATTTACTTGTTCTACAGAGTTTCAGAAAACACGCAGTGGCCATCCTATTGCCTTTTAAAAACAACTTCCCTAATACTTACAACTGTGACTTAATCTGGGCTGATCCTTTAGGCAACTGGTTCATATACAGATAAATGTTGATATCCTGTTTCAGAGTGAGTAGATTAGAAGCTGGATCTGTACAAAATATTGACTTTTCCATCATAGCAGGATTTTTGCTATAGAAGAGTAGAAGCTGTCTATAAAAGTACCTAAAATAAATGTTATAACTTTAAGTAATAAAATTATTTAAGATGTTTCTTAAGCATTTTAATCTGTGTGTCATGCACAATGTTCCCATTATATCAAAGTTTTGATACAGATAAGAACTCAAAATAAAAAAAATCAAGGATTCTTAATTCAATGAAAAATTAACTTCCTCAAGAAGTTAATTTTTCCTCAAATGGAGGCTAGTCTGCCCTGTAACCTGCAGTAAAACACCAACCCGTGACTATGATTCCACTTCCATTTCATATTTTAGTCTTCAACTATCATATCCTGCAAAAGACCCATTGCTCTACTGATTCTTCCCTTCTTCCTCACGTAGTTCTGCTCCCAGTCTCTCAAGTGAACATCCCCTTCTCTACCCTAATTATTTTAACAACACTATCACCATCATCAACAACAGTAGTTCTGCTTATTAGTGATTTTAAAGGAAAAAAAATAAAATAGAGCATAGAAAAAAATATGACCACCTCAAGTTGTATTAAAAAGTGAAGTAGGCCAGGTGTGGTGGCATACACCTATAACCCCAGTGACTCAGGAGGCTGAGGCAGGAGGATCAAAAAATTCAAAGCCAGCCTCAGGAATTTAGCAAGACTGTGTCTCCAAAAAAACCCCACCACCACAAAAACAAACAAACAACTAATTAAACTAGGAAAAACTATTTTGCTTATTTAAAAGCCACACTTTTAAAATGTACTCCATTCGATCACACCATTAGAAACATGTAATAAAAAAGCAAGCACCAGTATATAACAATGTTAAACATTCGCAGAAATAAATGCAAAAGCAAGCGCTTTACAGAGGTCAAATAATTTCATCAGCACCAAAGAGGGATGGGTGGACAAGTAGTTCTAAGACTCTCATGGACTTCTCCAATAACTTAAGATTACAAGATTCTTATTATTAGAGATACATGCTTACATTTGTCAGGTAGGATATGCCTACATTTATTTTTAAATACTCCAGCAAAGAAAATGCTATCAAGTGAGAATTCAAAGATTAAGCAAAAATAGCAGAATAACGTAAATGGAATTTACTATCCTATTTTCATTTGCATTTGAAGATTTCCATTAGAAGTTTCATGAAAGTAAACTACCCACCACCAAAAGCTGGTGGATATTATGGGAAGTACTACTCATTTCTCACTGTGTTTTCATACGAAACTTTCAGAGTATAACATTTGTGGCTTCTCTCTCTTCATTTGTCTTGCAAGGAGCAGATTCACTGATGAGTTTGGAAAAAGAAACTAGGCATTCACCTCTGTCCCTTTCCTTCTCTTTGGTACCCGCCAGCCTGAAGGACACCTTACTTAACATTCTTCTGGATCATAAACTACACATTGACCTCATAAATTGGAAACCTATCAGTTTTTGGTGCTGCCCTTGGATAAGTATGGCTGAGGGGTGAAATAAGATTTGAGTGTACTTGGTGCAAATCTAAAGCCATACTTTCCAATAACTTTAGTCAGTAAAATGACAGCATCTTTTATCTTAAACTTTATTTTTATTTTTTTATTTGCTTTAGCTATAGATGGACACATTTTTATGTGGTGCTAAGAATCGAACCCAGTGCCTCACATGTGCGAGGCAAGTGCTCTGCCACTGAGCCACAGCCCCAGCCCTATCTTAAACTTCAGTACTCTTACAACTTAGTTCACAAGGACTTAAGAAAAGTCACTGAAATTCACATTTGACATTGCAAATACTATAAGATCTACAAAGGCTATCATGAAAATAATCAGATGACTTGGAAAAGGAAGGTACTGTCATATCCTTAGAGACCAGCAAAATTACAATTTTAAGTAAAGACATTTATGTGTGTTTACTTCAGGCTGCAAGCATTGACATCCAATGGCATTAAACGTATCTGCTGCCTTACCTAAGGAGGGACCTCCTTGCTGTAACAACAGCATGAGTGTCATGCAGCACTCTTCCATTTGGCTTGATGCACTGGCTGTAATTGTATTCACCTGTGCCTACAGCCACGACCTCATGATGTCCCACTGAAAGGAAAAGGTTAACAGCAGCAAGTTATTCTCTTTCCTATGTTCCAACTCCACCTCTGTGGCTTACCATTTTAACTGGATAAAATATATTGACCAAAAAGATGGAAAAATAATTCCATAATTTCAAATAAGAGTCTTTTAAGAAACAAAATCTAATATCACATCAAAAAGGCAGCTGTCTTATATCATGGTTCTTATTCTAAATTTTTGCCACAACCAACAGAATCACCAAATATCCTTGGCTTTAAAATATGCCCCTATTTCTTCCTCATCTATATTTACGTGACCTTCTAAAAGGCTTCATTTGCCATTTTACTTAAAACCATCTATATAAAATGCCTCTCAAATCCATTCGGACTCTCTATGAACCAAATTGATTTTCTCTGTTCTACTGAAACTATTTTGTAAAGAAACCCCAAGCATTTTCCAGTAGCTTTGCTTTATTCATATTCTGCTGTGCCCCTTTGAAATTCCCATGAAATTCTATGCTTCCAAAATACACAATTCAAATTGGCAGTCTTTCCCCCTCATATCCTATAGAGGCTTTCAACAGCCTACTGACTAGTTCACTGTTCTTTTCCCCATAAATGTTTCCTTTTGAATACTGTCCTCATTCTATCCGTTACTTCCATGATGATTTCAGAAAATCTGTCTTAAGACTTCCAAACAAACTTCAATTTACATTTGCAACCACCTGAAGAAATTTTTCTAATTCAACAAAAACTGCTGAGGTCCTAGACACTGAAGCAGATGCTAGGATTAACATGTGAAGTAAGACATGTCCTCATGAAACTTCTAGTAGGAGAGACAAAGACCAAACCAACCCCCAATTGTGGTAAGCACTTTGAAGGAAACAGCTGGTCTGAAGAACAGTCACTGGTACTTCATGCAAACTAGTCACAATCTTTTCCTAATAAGCATCAACTTAAACTTCAGTGTGAAGAGTGAGCACCATGAGAAAAAGGGTGTTCTAGTCGAAAGAACCACCACCATCACACCACCCTGAGCAGAAAGAGGGGACCAGCACGGCTGCTCCAGAAGTGGGATGAAGGAAAGGTGTCGGAGGTTGAAGAGGCACTGTATGCCAGGCTGAAGAGTCTGTGGACTCCAACAAGGGCTATGGGGAAAACCACTGAAGGTAAGGAAGCAAAAAGCATGTGGGCTTCACTCCAAGATCACTCCTTTCTTCACATCAAAGGAAACAATAAAATGAAAAGGCAACCCACAGAATGGGAGAAAGTATGTTTGAAATATCCAAGGAAGCTTTAATATCCTACAATTCATTAGTTAAAAAAATATTATAAAACGGATAAAGCACCTCAATAGACATTTCCAAGGACAACAAACAAGTGTTACTCTTGAAAAGTATTCAACATCACTGTTTAGAGACTTGTACATCAAAACCCCAAGACACACACTTATAACTAGGATGTTATTGTCAAAAAAAGTTAAAAGATTGGCAAGGATATGGATAAATGTAAATGCTTATAAACTGTTGGGAGAAATATAAATTAGTCACTGTGGATAAGAATATGGAGATTCCTAATACATAAAAAAAGAACTTGCTATATGGTCCAGCAATCCCACTTCTGGGTATAAAGGAAAATTAAGATCCTGAAGGGACATCTGAACGCCCACGTTCACTGATGCACAATTCATAGTAGGCAAGGTATCAGAAACATCCTGAAGTATGTCAACTGATAAACTGATGTGTGTATATACACACACACACTTTTTCACATTTTATACGTATGTGTACACACAACTATTCAACCTTGGGCTAGAGATGTAGGCCAGTGGTAAAATGCTTGCCTAGCATGCATGAGGCCCTAAGTGCAACACCCAGTACAAAATAAAGTGGAGGAAATCTTACTTGCAATGACATGAATAAAAGTAGAGCATATTATACTAAATGAAATAAGCCAAACACAAAGAAATACTGTATCTTACTTCTGTGTGGAATCTATAATGAACAAACAGGTGTTACTAGTGGTAAGGAGGTGAGTGATAGGGAGATACTGGTCAAAGGGTATAAACTTGTCATAATTAAATTCTGGAAACCTAACATACAGCATGCTGAGACTAGTTAACAATACTGTATTAAGGTTTGTGGCCAATTTGGGGGAGGGAAGATGGAGAGCAGGTAAACCTGGAGAGTACTGGTGTGATAGAAAAACTAAGTTATGGTAAAACTGTTTAATATCTCTAGAAAGTCAAGTGAACAGGTAATAATCCACTAGATCTTGCAACATGCAGGTAAGGGTAGCCTTGGCAAGACCAGTTTCCAGGCTTGGTGAGAGCAGGTGGTATAGTTTCTATCCTCTACTCTCTTAGAAGAGAAGCTAAACTGGTGTAGAGTTAGACACAGGAGCTGCAATTAATTTCTTGAAGTTAGGCTACAAAATCAGGTAAAGATTACTGCAGATCTAAGTAGGAGGGTTCCAAGAGTTTAAAGGGGGATTGTTTTATTTTCAAGACACAAGTTTGGGAAGGCAGCTTTCCAGACTACCGGAAAGAAGAAAGCAATGTATATTATTCAGGGACACCTGGGCACAGACTGTGCTTTCATCCCTAGAATAGGGATGTGGAGCTGTGAGTGCCGACTGTGACTCCAGACCCATCTATAAATCTCTTCATAAGTGAGTTAGGCAGTGTCAGGGGAAGCTCTAATGAATGGTGATATAAGCTGAGTTATAAGGGGAAGAAACTCAGGCAGGAACTCAGCTTCTTTTCCCTCTTCTGTTATTTGACCTGCAGAGCTTCTGAGATTGAAGATTGATAATGCAAGAAAAAGAGGAGATAACCAAAAGAAAAATCAAGATGAGAGAGGAAATGGAATCCAAATTTACATGAAAGAATTAATCTATAAAAGGAGATCCCTCCCTCCATGGTTACAGGAGAAAAATACAAATACAGGGAAGTATACAGGCAAAGGGGAGAAAAATGATGGGATGTGACAGTTTCTCATAGACCCAATTAAAAAATGAGGCGACAATAAAATCTAAGAATATATTTTCAATATGTTCTATGAGTTACTCCAAGAATGTTGGCTTGATTTCACTCAGGCTTCCACATTCCACATTCATACTTGTTTTCTAAAACTAATTATTCTCACGTTTTTCTCTACCCAACCTCACACCAGCTTCCAGATCCCTGTGTGTGTGAAAACCACTTTCCTATGTACACTTGAAATGACTTTTTTATTCCTATCACTTCACCTATCGTTCATCATTGGCTTCATTTTATCCTAACAATTTTTAAATACGAACTCCTTTCTGTACCTGTCCATCTCAGTTCTAACGTAGACATTCTATTACGATCACTTAAACTGTGATTCCTTAATTCAACTCTTTTTAAAAATAGTTTATTGCTTAATCATTAATTTACCGTAATCACAAATGAAATTTATTGAACTATTAGTACATGTCAACTGTGTATTAAGTAAATTTACATTATCTAACAACCCCATGAGTAGGTGTTATAAACACTGAAGCAGAGATGGTAAGAACATAACTTGCCCAAACTGAAGTTGCACAGCTGTCTGATGCTAATGTTCCCAACAATTGCAGTTCACTGTCTATCCTCGTTTAAAAATCTTTCATAGATCAATCATATCTAACATCTGACTAGCTTTTAAGCCACTTCATAGTCTGGCACCATATTATAAGCTAACTATACTGTGCATCGCTCCTGTACATATACTACTCTGTACTAGCAAAACAGCCACTCATTGTTTCATAGTTTTCCATTGCTCTCTTCCCTCATGCTTTCTTCTCTCCAAAAATTCTTTTCCTCTATTCAAATCTTCTGCTTAATTCAAATTATCATAGATTAATATGAAACTCAAATGTTTAATGACCAACCCAAAACATAAAAGGACAAAAAAATTAGAATTGCAATGTCACAATGTCCATATTTTACTATTTTAATTGAAAATGAAAAGATGCTAGTTTTTATATTCTTTTTAATGTTTGTTAAAATGAGGATTAGATTTTGGGATAGTAGTGATTAAGGTTTAAAATGTTAAGCCTTTCATCATTTTACAGTTACCTATTGATTCCTGGTCTGGATATTTAAGACACCTTTGAGAAGGTTTGTACTTAATGAATGACACCTACTAGAAAAGGCCACTTTAAATTAATGCAAAATCATGATCAATAGAGGTAGAGACAGTTAATTAAAATATTACTAAAGTATAGTTCAGATCAGTAAGATTAGTTTTTCTACAAACTAACACATCCCAAGTCTCTGGACTTACCTCTTTCAATTATAAAAGCAGCCAATGAATTGCTACATTTCAGATACTGTGAATGACTAGAAATGAGTTGATTAAATGTTTCTTTAACAATCTGTGAAATCTTTGCATACTGGATGTGTCTCCCTTCTAGAAAAAATTTAAAAGCAATATGAATTTGAAGAACATTTGTGTTTTCCAGAGATGTCTTATTTTTATAACTTTACAATCAAATTAATTTACAAGACAAGCAGATTTCTAACATGTCATGATTAGGATTTTAAAATATTCAGTTGCACAAGAATACAAGTAAAGCTGGGTGAGGTGGCACAAGCCTGTATTCCCAGCACTTTGGGAGGCTGAGACAAGAGAATCATGAGTTCAAAGCCAGCCTCAGCAACGGCGAGGCGATAAGCAACTCAGTGAGACCCTGTCTCTACATAAAATACAAAATAGGGCTGAGGATATGGCTCAGTGTTGAGTGACCCTGAGTTCAAACTCCAGTACCAAAACAAACAAAAAAGGAATACAAGTTACTAGATTTTTGGATACTTCTTGTAAAAAGACTTGCCAGTACTTACTAGAAAACTGATTTATATTTAGAGCCTACTGACAACACAGTCAAAACTCATGACCAAGACAATTCTATTGTATAGGACTGTCTCACACACTACGAGATGACCAACATCTTTATGGCAATAATCCTCCCCAGTCATTGTGGCAATCAAAATATACTCCCTTAGAATTTGTCCCACTGAGAACCACTGCAAACCACTAAGCATTTAGACTTGATATACTTTCGCATTCCCACTTTAAAAAAACTCAACTTTAAAGGAGGGTTAAAACAATTCTAAGTAATTAGGATTACACTAGAACAGTTTGTAACCAAGAACAAACATCAATGAGTTGCTTTGAGATTCTAGGGTAGAGCCCTGATGATCTGTTACTTTGTGTATATACAATTGTGAGATCCTAGTGAAGAATCATTGTTCTAGAGAATGAGTTGCAGCTGCACTTAATACATTGTTTCTCCAAGTTAAGTTGTAAACTAATGATGGTTCTTGTTATTTCATGTTTCACGGTGGATGCTGGAAGTCTACCAAGTGGCTCACATCCATTTATTAAAAAATGCAATGGAATAATTTTGCTCTCACATACCAAATATATTTCAAGTGTATAATAATTTTTGCAAAAATTCTTATTTCCTTAATAACCATTAACAGGCACAAATGCTGATGTTAGCAAGCCTTAATATTCTGCTAATCGGATACAATGTTTTTTTAGTTAACCTATTTACATGTTCTTATTTACAGGAAACTTGTACTTTGTTAATACTCCGGCAAAACAGGCAAATGCGTATTATCAAAAAATTAAAAATAGGACAGTTGAAAAATTAATCACAAAAATGAAGCTCTGAGAAAGCAGAATGAACTATTACCTCTTTATTACAGAACTCATGGTACAGGAGATGCAGTTTCCAATTAATGTTCTTTTAAAAAAAAATTAATGATTCTTTTTTATTTTTATGAAACAAGGTATACATTCACAAGTTCCCCTTTCCAGATACAAAACCACTGTTAGCAGTTTAAGGGTATTTTGAGAAACAATGTATAAATATAAACATGCATCATTTAAAAAAATAGGGAATACTAAACCCTACTCTTCACATCTTGGACATCAAAGAGACATTAGTATTATTTCACTCTTTTTAATGGTTCCACAAAATGAAATGTACTGTAATTTAACCATGTCCTATGCAGTTAGTAGTTTGTTATGATATAGAAAAATACACTACAATTAGTACTGACAGAACAAAATTATGTGGCAAGAAAATGTTTAAAAGTATCAAAGAATATTTGGCAATTAATATACCAACAGGGGACAGGGATAGGGATAGAGCTCAATGGTAGAGTGCTTGCCTAGCACGTTTAAGGCCCAGGGTCTCACTCCAGCATTGCAGCATTCCCCCACACACAAACCCCAAACAATATTCCAGTATACCTCTTGATCTTATTAAAAGAAATAAACACTGTGAATTAGTTACTCAATGTATCTCTCCTTAGTACATGTATGAAACTAGTACAATACTGTTTTCCCTATGCATGTGTGCTGATTGCTGAGGATGTAAAATAGTCTCACAAGTTATTGGGAATGGAGGTGGTAAGATGACACAATGTCAATTAACCCTTTTTTCCCTTAAAGTTGCTAATTTCAAGTGTTTCATGAGTAACCTGAAGTTATCTTCAGAGCCAAAATACCTGTATTTTTAATGAAGATACAGTCCAGTTAGAATCATACAGCAAAGTAGATACGCTGTGAAAGTGACTTTCTATAAACTGGACCAAAGAGTGTTCAGAAGACTTGTCATTCTCAAATCCTTTTTCTTCAAAAGCTGTAACAGCTCCTGTTTTACCCCTAAGTTTGAGGGTGATATTTTTCTCTCCCTTTTCTGACACTTGACTCCTGACCTGAGCTTTTTAAACCGTTCTCTACTCCTGTTATTTATTAAAACTACATATTCCTCCTCCTTCATAGATTATGGCCTCTTTGCCCAAGTTAACACAATCTGTTATTTGCAATCCTTGAGATAAGTCCCATTAGTCATTAAAAATGTCCACAGAGGCTGAAAGATAACAGCCTCTTCTCATATTAAGAAATCACTGTTGTAGGACTGATCCTTCTTGGCTCTTCTCTCCATCAATTCCTGTGACTGTTAAGTGACCATATCTAACTCTTATTGGACTTTGTCTTTTTGAATGTGCTTATTGTCCTTGGCCTGGTTCTTTTCCTCCACTGCAAGCACACAAATGTGTGAAGCCCTTTTCTTTGCCTCAGAAAGACAACACAATACAAAGGTCACAAAAAATTTCAAATCCTAACTTCAAGGCCTGGAAAATGGAAGCATTTTTTTCTTTTTTTACTTTACAAACATTATAAACTTAAAAATCTGCAGTGTGACATTGTCAATGGAGAAATTCAAGATTCATTTTCTGCTTTCAAGGAGATTAACAGTCTAACAGGAAAAGGACATGACAACTACCATACAATATTGATTATGATGAGGCATTATAATAAAATAAAAGTTATGTTTAGTGAGCACCTACTGTGTGTCAGGCACTAATCTAAGTATTTCACATGTATAAGTTCATTTAATCCTCAGTAACTCTGAGGTAATTACTGGCCATTTTACAAATGATGAAATTAAAGTACACAGAGAAGTAACTTGTAGGATACACAACTAGTATCTTTAATTAAGTTGTAACTTTCCTGGGCTTGAGTGATTGGTAACTGGCATTAAAAGAAAGTGAATAGATAATTTGAAATGAATGTGCCAAATGACCACCAAGCACCAGAAAGCCACTGGTTTACATTTATAACAAGACCACCAAAACAAAGAATTCTCAAAAAAAGCAGTTACAGAAAACTGATGAACTACCTTCCTTAAGAAGAAACTCCCTCCTTTAATCTTTCATTTCTCTCCTTTTTAGCATAGAATTTTCCTTTTATTTTACAGATGTGGAAATAGGTTTGAATGATACAATGTACATTTTTATACCTATGCATATTAATTATAATTTTAATTGGGTTAATCTTCTAAAAAAGAAGATCACAAAGGACTTTCCTACCATAATGTACTTTTGAAACATAAGCTGGTTCAGGTGTAACCACAGGTTCTGCAGGGATAGGAGGAGGACCTGTAAATAAAAGAAAACATCAGGGAACATGAAACTTCAATATTCCAAAGAGTTGGCACTCTACTATTCTTCAATGACAGTAATCCAAGAATGATTGTTTTCTGTATAATTCTGCCAACTGTAGGTTATTAAATACTCATTAGCTCAGCCTTGATAAAGTATTTCCCATTTTGATACCAGGTATGCAAACAAATGAGTTTAATTTTCTACTACATAGGTTGCTTTGTAAAAGATGCAACATTGTGAAAAGCAATCAAAATAAAGTTTTTTGATACTTATGAACAATTTTCTGTTTATAATACTGCAGAAAACATTTTAAATATCCTATTAAAAATGAGTAAAAATTAGTATTTTAAATACTATTTTACCAGGCCATTTTCTAGGAGAATGCTTCAAAGTTCTCAATGCTTTTAGTCCCATTCCTTGCAACTGCTTTCCAATTCATTCCCCAAAGTTAAGGAATCCGAGAAACAAGAACATGACACTAAATCAGAGCGACAACCAGACAAAACAAAACAAAAAACCAGAAAAGCTCAAGTGAAACAGCTCCAGGAGCTAAGATCCCAACTGGAGCAGCCAAACCTTAAAATCATTCACAAAGACAAAGCAAAAAGAATTCACACTCTAGACTAAATTTTGAGTAAGATGTGAAACTGATTAAGTATATAGAAAGGAGCAAAGAATTAGTGATGATGTTACCTTAGGGCTCATATTAGAGAAATGCTAACTACAGTTAAAATTTACGCACCCAGACTTGAGGAAGTAGAACTTTGAACACTTAAACATGGAGTCCATTCTATTTACTTGAGTATGGCTAAGCAGAGATTAAATCTTGTTTCTTATGCACAAATAGTCTCAGTAATGAAATAAAGACTGTACAAGATGGTCTGCATTTTAAAATGCCATGTAAAAATAACCAAAATAATTGAAATAAAAAGAACAAAGTTGAAGGATTCACACGTTCTAATTTCAAAACTTACTCCAAAGCTACAGTCATCAAAATAGGATATTACTGGCATAGAGACAGACATAGCTCAGACAGCCCAGAAACAAACCTGTGCATATATGTCAAATAATTTTTATAGTGCCAAGGGCAATATTTTCAAGAAATGGTGCTGGTAGAATTGAGTATATGCAATACAGTGAAGTTGGATCCCTGCTTTCCATCATATGCAAAAATTAATTTGAAATGGATTGAAGACCTAAATGTAAAAGCTAAAACTATAAAACTTAGAAGGAAATAGAGGAAAAGCTGTAGGACATTAGATCTGGCAATGATTTCTTGGATGTGACAGACACAGGCAACAAAAATAAGACTGAACTCTGTCAAGATTAAAACCTGACACAGAAAGGAACATGATCAATAGGAAAGGAAACCACAGAATGAAAAAAATATTTGCAAATCTGATAACAGTTTGATATCCAGAATACAGAGAGGAAACTCAAACTCAACAAAAACCTAGTTGAAAAATAATCAAAGGACTTAGACACTTCTCTAAAGATGACAAATGTCCAACAAGACATGAAAAGATGCTTCACATCACTAAGCACTAGGGAATTGTAAGTGAAGCCCAAAGACAACAGGATGTTTCATATCCATTAGGATAGCTCATAACAAAAAAAAGTGAGAGCAAGGATGTGGAGAAACGAACTCTTGTGCACAGCTCAGGGAATAAAATGGTGCAGCCATCATGGAAAACAGTGTTTCCTCAAAATTAAAACCTTATCAAGTGATCCAGCAATTTTACTTCTGAGTATGTAACTCTGAAGAACTAAAGGCAAGGTGTCAACAAGATATCTGCACACACAAGTCAAAAAAAAGAAAGCCATCCAAGTGTCCATCAACAGAAGAATGGATAAATAAAATGTGGAATACACATGAATGTAGTATTGTTAAGCATTTAAAAGGAAAAATTCTGACATACTACAACCTGGATGAATCTTGAGGACATCATCCAAGGTGATATAAGCCAGTTGCAAAAGAAAAAAACCACCACATACTCTGTGATCCCACTTACAGAGACACAAAGTAGCATGGTGATTGTCAGATGCTTAGGGAAGAGACAAATGGGGAGTTGTTATTTAGTGAGTGTGGAACTTCAGTTTTGTAAGATAAAGCATTCTGGATATTGGGGCTGGGGTTGTGGCTCAGTGCTAGAGCCCTTACCCAGCACATGTGAGGTGCTGGGTCTGATCCTCAGCACCACGTAAAAATAAAGGCATTCTGTGCATCTACAACTAAAAAATATTTTTGAAGAATTCTGGATATTGGTTGCATAACAAAGTGAATGGATTTAAACTAACTGTACCTTTAAAATTATTAAGACGGTAAATCTGAAGTATATTTTACAATTAAATTTTTCTTTGTTTCCAAGGACTGAACCCAGGTCACTACATCCCCGCTACTTCTTGCTGTGAGCCAGGGCCTCCCTAAATTGCTGAGGGTCTTGACAAGTTGCTGAGACTAACCTTGACCCTTTAGTCTCCCAAGTGGGAGATTATAGGGATCATAGGCATGCACCACCATTCCTGGCCTCAATTTAAATGATTAAAAAAGAAGCCAAATAAACTAAAAAACTAGACTCTGACATGTCAAAAAGTACTAGATTTTTGAAACTTAAAAGAATCAATCACATCCTTGAAAAGAATTTATACCGTTAACAAAAAAACTATACTTAAAAATATCAAATGTGTACATGTAAAAAAAAGATACACAAAAGAATCTTTAGTGGTGAGTTTAGAAGTTTAAAAAAGTACTAAAGACAAGCTTTCAAACTTATGCACAAAGAGGATGGCAAAAAAAAAAAAACCACACCAAAAAAAAAGAAACAAAAAACAGATAAGGTCAACAGATAGCAAAGAGAATGCTCAGTTCTTTCTTCCACATCCTTACTCAAGACAGGTATTTAAACTCAGTTGTTTATAACAACTAGCAGGGAAAAGACAACCTTACTATATATCATTTCCAGGCTCTTAAAAATGTTTTAACTTGGTATCAGTTAAGTATGTAGCTCTTAGAGGACAGAGGGTGGGTCTAGATATCCAGTACCTACCACAGTTCCTGGAACATATTTCCTCAAAACAGGTATCTACTGCATGCTATGGTTGGAAGGAAAGTGGGAAAATATCACTGGGGACAAACTACATGTAGACAGGTTGACAGCTGATAAAATAACTTTACATAAGGTATTACTATTAACAAGTGGTCTTAATATTTTTATCATAGGTTCTGCATTTCACATTTACTTATTCTGGATAGGAAAAGATAAGTAAAAATCTAAATCACTAGTCATTAAGCAACACATGGGTAGTATTTATTCATTCATAGCATAATGCAGTGCAGATACCAAATAAAATTTTTTTTTGGTACTGAGGATTGAACTCAGGGGCACTTGACCACTGAGCCATGTCCCCAGCCCTATTTTGTGTTTTATGTAGAGACAGGATCTCATTGAGTTGCTTAGCACCCCAAATAAAAATTAGATAAAACCAGGGTTCAAAATTGGCACAACTTTGTATTAGAAAGATGAATTTCTAGTTTAGTCATTACCTTCCAACTATTAAGTCGGAGAAAATATCCATATAAAAAATAAAGGAAACTGAGTAACATGACATTGTTAGATAATTGTGATAATACAGATGTTACACTAAATAAGACATTTGATTATGCCAAAAAACAATACACCTAACAGAAAATCATTTTCAAAAAAACCCAGAATAATTAAAGGTGTTGGACAAACATGAAAAATAACTAGAAGAAACATCATGATGGGCTAGGATTGTAGCTCAGTGGTAGAGGCTTGTCCTGCATGCGGGAAGCTCTGGGTTCGATCCTCAGCACCGCATAAAAATAAAGATATTTGTGTCCATCTACAATTAAAATAAACTAAAAAAGAAACATCACGAGTATTAGGGGAAAAAGTGAAAGAAAAAAGCCAACCCTCAGAAAGCAAACCAAAAAACAACCCCACATGTACAAAATAGGACAAAAGGAGTAATTTAAAACTGAATTTTATAACAAAGTGAAATCAGTATTCTTTGTAGGTCAAATAACATGTAAAAAGCAAGTAACACTAGATTAATAAGAATAAAATGGCATTTATGTCAAGACTTATGATTATTTACCAAAATCATACCTTGCCCTAAATATTAAATCAGAAAAATACGAAAATTAAATGCTCTACCTTTAAATCCAAATTACTACAAACTATTTGAAAAACAGTGAGAGACTACTTATTAAAACCTATGAAGAATGGCCAAATCACTTGTTTTTAATTAAATAACTACTTTAATTAGACAATTAAAATAATTTAACTTAGAGAACATTAAGAAATGGAAAAGCTGAAGTTAATAAACAAAAATCTCAGAATAAACATTTATATTTAAAAAGAATTTATAGTCACTACTTAAAATCAAATTCAAATGTTGCCTCATTTACATGTAAATCAAAACAATCTAACATGAAGCCAATACTGGCAAAACCAATTACATAATTTGTTAATATATTCTTCAAATTAATAGTTAATAAGACCTACTGTCATTTGATTTTGTATTATTTGCCAGGAACTGGTTAAGGGTTGCATGCATTTAATCATAATCACAGTCACAGAATATAGTTAACCCCACTGTTTACTTGTCAAATGAAACTCAGGTTTAGAGGGTGAATAATGTGTTGGCCCATGGTCAACATTTCAACCTCAGCAATCTAATTCTGGAATATACATTCTTAATCTATTTGCTATGCTACCTTTGGTCATCATTTTCTCAAGCAGCAACTATGTACTAAATCTAAACAAGTAAAATTTGCAAACAATGCATTAAGTCCTTTTTAGTACTAAATGTACAAGGTTAAGTGCCTTTTTAAGAATCTAATATATTACAGAAAAAACACATTTCAGGATTTGAAATGATTAATAATCTGACAAGTTATCTGACAGCTTAGCCACGTTCATAATGACTTGTGGTACTGAAATAAACAAGAGCATTTCAAGTACTAATAAATGCATCAGCAAATCCTGTAAGTTCTTTTCTGTAGTTGCCACGTAACTCTTCATTAACATCAATCTTTAGATAATTCCTTCTGGAAAATAATACAGTTTCCAAATACTTTGTAATCAAGAGTATTTACCTGATGGTTCTAACATTCTTGGTTCAGGTTCATCCAATTGTAGAAGCTCATCAAGAGCTAATTTTGCTGCATTGGATCTAGACTCCTTTTTATTTTGTCCCAGTCCAGTCTTATATTGAATACCATCCACAACAGCACAAAAAGCAAAATATGGTCCCATAACATTACCTTGAAAAAGAACACAGAATGACTGCTACAATAATTCACAGTAGATTCCTGCAAATGTTCATATATAGGAAAAACATTCCAGTGAAAATATTCTGTAAAATGTAAAACACTGACCAGTCCTTTGGTAAGGCCAATAGGGGTTTACAGTAAAGGTGTATGGGCCCCTAAACTAGTGTAGAGGATTCAAGAAGCTAGACTGACTTCAGATTCAGTATGAACAACAGAGCAACTTTAGAATACATGTCAAATATGGAGTGACAGTGATTGTCATGCTTGGCAATGGTAATCACTCAAATATCTATTGAACAACCAATGAGAGGTAAACTGTAGAGACTTCTGTTAACATCGCTCTTTTAAAAACTTGTACAAGAGGAACTTCTCCCACTCTGTATTGCTGATACTTTGATAAGCTCCAGAATAAAAGGGTTCCCTTTGAAGAAAACTTATGAATATTGCAGGGCATAATGGTAAGCAGTTTAATCTACTACAGCTCAGGGAAGGCTGGGGATGGTGACCCATGAGAAAAACTAAAACAACAAAGATCCTAAAGAATTAAACTTGATGTCCAGTCCTCCAAAATTCGGGATTATTTTTACACTATTACTTAACTTTCATATTTGCCTAATGAAAAACAAAATGGGATTATCTCCTAAAATCACAGATCAATGATTTTTGTTTCAAGTTTTACTGGCTGGTATTAGGAACTTTAGGAGCCACCTAAATCTCTACTCTTTGGTTATGGATGGTTGGGTACAATGACTCTGCACATAAATCCAGTATTTTATTTCCTCACAATCACATTACATTAACCTATTTATTTGTTAGCACCAGGTATTTAATCCAGGGGCTCTTAACCACTGAGCCACATCTCTGGCCCGTTTTATATTTTGAGACAAGGTCTTGCTAAGTTACTTAGGGCCTCACTAAATTGCTGAAGCTGACTCTGAACTCATGATCCTCCTGCCTCAGCCTCCAAAGCTGCTGAGATTTCAGGCTTGCACCACCACACCTGGCACACTTTTTTAAAGGTATGCATTAAGGCTTTACCAGGAACTCCTGAGGGCATCTGGGTTAATTGCTTTCCCCACCTAAGACCTCAACTTCCCAAATTTCTTCCTTCATAATCACCTGTGTTTCAATTCAAGTTTACCATCTACACAGCATTCTGTATAATTAGCAAGTGGCCCAGATGATTCTTACATAGGAGATATCACATATCAAATTGGTTAATGTGCATTGTGTCTGAATGCTGAGCCAATCAGTGTCAGCGTGTTTATAACCCAGGTTCTCAAATTTTAACACGGATCTAAATTACATGTAGAGCTTGCTAAAAATACTGATACTCTGGTCTCACTACCAAACCTTCTGAACCACACTTCAAACATAAAATGAACCCATCAGCAATCAGTAGGCCCTGTTTTTTAGTTTTTTTCCTAAGAAAATAACTGATCCACTTATCTTACTTACAATGACCAATAGGTTACATTTTCCAGGGACAGTCTGAAGATAAAGCAAGAAAGCTAATAAGTTACGCAAATTAAGCCCACTTTTTTATATTAAGAAAACACCACATTCTATACTAAGACCCTGTTTTTGTTACCTAAGTTTACTGGTACAGCACCACTTAAGTGTCCTTTTACTGGAAAGATATTTTCCAGCACCATAATAACCAGACACAGCTTTGCACTTGCCTGTTGTTACAGTCTCCTTAAGATCAAGCTGAACCCGCTGCATTTGTGCAAATTGGTGCAAGGCTGACACAGGATTTATCTCTCCACGTTTGTATTTCATTATAAATTCCTTAGGTATTTTTTTTGGAGGCAGGACAGGATGTGAAATAGACGAGAGACCTTTGGAAAGCAATGGTTCTGGAAAATTACCTAAAAATAAATGTTTACACGGTCAATTTGGTTACAATACAAAATACGCAAAAGCACAAATTCTTCTCAAAAATGGAAGATACAGTTGCATGCATTTTTTTGTTTCTGCTGTACAATTCTGGCACGTGACAATCTTGTTACTGTATATATCTCTTGCCATACTACTTTGAAAAAAGAAATGTTACCATATTATTGACATTGAAAATGCATGGAATTTTAGTGATGTCAAGGTCTTCAGGGGCTATGCCTTTTTATAAAGATGATGTCACTAAGGCTTAGAATGGAGAAAGATCTGGATCTGTTGGGAGTACAACCCAGTTTCCAGCTCTCATCCACTATTTTATACTACTTGTCATACTCAAACAGTACAACAAATCTGAATTTGAGTCAAATTCCACTTAATTTTTCAAGTTTAAGTTGCTGCTTTATATTGAACACGTGGCTAAATGATTTTTAGAAAACAAAGCAGTGTAAATCCAATCCTTCACCCAAAGCCTCACCTCAAAAGTCAATGCACACTTGAAGCGGTCTAACAGTCAAGGCAGTAATGAGTAGTTAAGAGGCAAGAAAAAGCGTCCACAGGCCTCCTAGAGGCTGGGAGTCAGCTTACAGGCTCCAGGTGGGCCTTGTCTACAGGGAAATGTCTGTACCTAATATCTAGGAAACATTTAAACCTGAGGCTCAACGGAACTTATCGGCCATCCCAGAACCCTAAAGGACCGAGGCCCTACAACACAGAAGTCCTACCGGTCACTTGTGTAACCTTGGATGCCATACTTGACAAGCTGCAACTTTCCGAGGAGTATCCTGCGGGTGTGGTGACCGTCTGGGCTGATGGCTGAACTGGCAAGTTCTTTTTCAGCATCTGAGCAAAGCTAGGGACCCTGGAACTCTGAAACCAGTCATTACTGCCAGACGTCTTCTCTCCTGCGAAGCACGACAATGGGGGGGAGGAAAGGGCAAAATACTGTGGAACCGAACACCCCGGGGGCGCCCGAACCCTGGTCCCACGAAGGGCTGCTTCAGCGCTCCCGCGACCACGGCCAACCCCCGCGACTGATCTGAGGCTGCTCCTTGCTTCGCCTGGGGACACGGGACACAGGAAGCGGCGCCGCCCGCGGAGGCCGCGACCCGGGCTGCGGGACACGGAGACCCGCCCGCGCAGGCCTGCCCGGGACCCCGCCGCCCTCCGGCCCACGCCACCCACCGAGGCCGTCCTCCCCGCTGCCCTCTCGGCCGGACCCCGCGGGCAGGCGCGCGGCCAGGGGCAGGCCCAGCCGCAGGCCCGGAGCTCGCCGGCTACCGCCCGCTGCCGCCATGGCGTCCTGCTTGGCGTCGACGCTCGCCTCAGGCCGCTCTGCGCCCGCGCACGCGGCCGCCGCAGCCGCGTCTTTCAAAGGCCGCCGCACGCCCCTGCGGGCCCGCGTCGACGCCCCCGTGCCCCGCTCGTCCAATCACCAACGGTCCCCGCGGCCCGCCCCACCTGCGCCTGCGCCGTGGGCCGCGCTCCACAGCCCGGCCGCCCTCCGTGTGCAGGTGTGCGGCGTCGCCCGCACGCGCCCGCCGTCGAGCCCCCGCCTGCGCGCAGGGCCCCGCGCGCCTTAGCCACCTGGGTGTCCCTGCGCCGAGCCGGCCGGCCGCGCGGCCTCCGCAGCCCGCCGTGCGGATCCCACCCGGGCCGTGGTGACGGTCGCCGGCGGGCGGAGCGCGGTCGTGGAGGCAGGTGCGCAGGGCGCTGGCGTGGGTGCCTCGTGGGGCGGGTGCGCGGAGGGGCCGCGGAGGCGTTCGGTGACACGCGGGGACAGGCGGCCTGAGCCTCGGGGCGACGCCCAGGGACGGGCGGCCTGAGCCTCGGGGTCACTCCCGGGGTCGGGCGGCCTCAGCCTTGGGGTGACGCACCCAATGTGGGTCTTCTATTCTGTGCTGTCATGAAAGTTGCAAGAGGAGGCATTACCTGCAAATATTTGGAAATATTTTTAATAATGAATACTAAGTTTGAACGTGTAACTAGGGAAGAATTCAGAGAATTGGCATTGTTAAAACAATTCCAGCGACCATTGCCGTGAGGTGGGCCATTAACAGCCGGGCGCTTGTGTCCTTCCGTGGCGCTAGAATTCGTTGGATAACACATTCACAAGCTGTGCCACCATCAGTCATTGTTCACCAAGGACACGAGTCACCTGATGAACGGGGCAATCACAAGTGCTTTTACTCTAATCTTAATTTAAAGTATCTGTGATACTCAAGTCCTACATCATAGGTCACACAATGATATGTGGAGGTCACGGAAAGGCCAAGGGATAAACTGGCCTCAGGGTGGTAGGATGCTGTGCCAAGAGCACAGGCAAGGACAGACGGGGATGGAGACGTGTTGTGGTCGGATGAAGGCTTAAGGAAGCAGTTCAGTTCCATAGGGTTGTCAAGATGAGAGTCCAGACGGTCCAGTTTCAAGATGTGAGCTCGGGGAGTCTGCTTGGAGTAGGCTTTCCGTTGTCTCACAGGCAGGAGGAGCAGCACTGAGCTGAAGCCTCAGGGGACAGTCAGGTTTCTCTGCGGTAATTTTCTTGGGCAAGGTTCATGAGTGACCAGGTGACAGGGTCAGGGTACCATTGTGTCCATTCTTGGGGCGGGGTCTCCTTTTATGAGTGCTAGAGGAGGGTGCTTCATGTGGTGAGGCTGATAAGCTCCTGTGTCTGATGTTCCCGGCTCGGTTTGGGAGGACCATGTGTACAGGTGCTCCTGATTTGATTTGATAAGTTGGCACAAATGAGTTGTCAGTTTGTGCCCTAAGGCTGTGCTGGGCAGATGGTTTTACTTATACAAACCAGGTTAAAGTCATTGTGCCTTGGCACTTGTACTCAAGATGGAGTAATTTATAGCAAACAACTGCTTTTCAAAATGGAATTTGGGTTAGGCACAGCCTGAAAGCTGGTCCTGCATACCGCAGAGCAGCTCTGAGCAGGCACAGCTTACTCTTGACATCCATCTGCTCGTAGATTGAGAAGGTTTCTCAAGAGTTAAATTTATGCTTAGAATGAAGGAATGAAAAGGACAAAAAAGTTGATGGTAGTTTACCTCATTGTAGCAAGAAATAACATTCATCCACAAATACTTGCTGAAACCAGGGGAAAGAAGTCCCATCCCTCCCATTATAGAATGCATTTTCAATAAAAATGTAGTTTTCTTTAGTGATTATCAAGATTTGTTGTTTATGTTGCTTTGATCAAGTGCCCATTAATAATGGTAATAATTCAGATGTTTTTGCTTAACATTTAGAGACTGGGTTATAGGAAATTAAAAAGTTCAAGTATTAACAAGAAGTATAAAGATGATGAATAAAACTTCTAAGTACAGAGATGAATTACATTAGGATCAACTGTGGGAGGAGACATGCAATGGAAATAGAAGCTCAAGCAGTTAAAGAAATAAGGTCAAAATGATGTATATGTAATTTGGAGAACTTTAGTTTATGGAACAGTTGTGGAGATGACTGATACCATTTCCAGTCCCAAGTTATCTTACATAACCATGGCACATCTATCAAAACTAAGAAATCAATGCTGGCATACCACCACGAACTATGCAACATGTGTGATTTGGATTTCACACGTTTCCAGCACTCAGGTGACCACTCTGCATTCCTTAGTTCCCCTGTGGTCTGAGATGATTTTTCAGTTTTCCCTTGGTTTTCATGACTACACTTCAAGCATGCTGCTCAGGTATTTTATAGACTAGTCCTCGTTCATTCCACATGTGTCTTTATAAAGTAATGGGGCTGGAAGCTGGGAGCATAGGGTTGTTGAGAGCCTTGACTTTACAGCTTACCATATAATGTGGTTACTTTGGTTAGAAAATAGCCAGCTTCTTGTTTGGGCCACAGTGCTCACCAGCTCATGGATGCCCCACTCCCCAGACCCCAGCACCCCACATGCCTAGTGGAGGGGCCTCCTTTGTTTTGTTACAGCCACACTTAGCATGTGAAGTTTAGCATATGGAGGCTGGAGAGAGGGCATATTTGGAGAACTGTTTTTTGAATGTGCTTCAAATTTGCACACTGCCAATCTTAGTTGAGGCTTGCCCAATTTATGCTGTGGGATAGGTGATCCACAATTTGCTTGACAATCCTCCAAGTATAAAAGGAAAAACTTAGTAGTTTAATTTTTAAGGTGTATCCATGTGATTTAAATGATTCATGCTTCAGGACTACACTGAATGTTGCTTACGTACTGGTTTTAGTAAAGAACTCAGATTTGATACCACATAAATATCACTGTTACCTACTGGGTATGTGAAAGTCCACCAAATTCCGAATACTTCCACATATTTCTGAATACTGATGTCAATGTGACTTAACAGACATTTGGCAACAGTTGTGCTGTAGTGCTCTCATCTTTCATACTCAATGGGAGTCGTCTTTTTAAAATTTTATTTGTTCTGATTAGGTACATATGACAGCAGAATGCATTTCAATTCATTGTACGCAAATGGTGCACTACTTTTTAATTCTCTGGTTGTACATGATGTAGAGTCGCACCATCTGTGCAGTCATACATGTACCCAGGGTGTAGGAGCATCTCCATGCCTTCCCACCCCTCCTTCCATCTTTCCCCACTCTATGCTAATAGACTGTGCTCTTGCCAAAGAGAACCCCCTTTGTTTGTGACCTTTGGATCTGATTGGTCCAAGAGTGCATTTAAGCTTCTAGTTTCTAGAATAAACTGGTGTTTTTTGCTCCTCGCCCTGGTGTGTTTCTTGTCCGGGTATCTCTGCGTCTCGCTGGGGCGAAGCAAATTTTTACCTACACCCCAGGGCCTGGGGAGATTGGCTCCGCGGATCACCACCGTCCAGAGAGACCCCTTTTTGTCTAGCCTGGGGACCCCTTTCTCCGTCTCTCTTGGACTCCAACTCCTCGAGAAGCCATGTGGCCTTTTCCTCCCTCCTCCCCTTATCAAAGCGACACCCAGGGTAATGATGTCCATCTCATTTCACCATCTTTCCTGCCCCCATTCCCCCTCCCCTCCGGTCCTTCCCCTTTGCCCAAAGTTCCTCCATTCTTCCCATGCTCCCACCCCATTATGGATCAGCATCCACTTATCAGAGAGAACATTCAGCCTTTGGTTTTTTTGAGATTTGCTTACTTTGCTCTGCATGATGTTCTCCAACTCCATCCATTTACCTGCAAATGCCATGATTTTATTCTCTTTTAATGCTGAGTAATATTCCATTGCGTATCTATACCAGTTTCTTTATCCATTCATATATTGAAGGGCATCTAGGTTGTTTCCAGTTTCGCTGTTGCCAACTGAGCTGCTATGAACATTGAAGTGGCTGCGTCACTGTAGTATGCTGTTTTTAAGTCCTTTTGGTATAGATGGAGGAGTGGGATGGCTGGGTCAAGTAGTGGTTCCATTCCAAGCTTTCTAAGGAATCTCCATACTGCTTTCCAGATTGGTTGCACCAATTTGCAGTCCCACCAGCAATGTATGAGTGTGCCTTCCCCCCACATCCTTGCCAACACTTACTGTTGTTTGTATTTTTGATAACTGCCATTCTGACTGGCATGAGATGAAATCTTAGAGTAGTTTTGATTTTCATGAAGAGAGCCCATAGATTGGGAGAACATCTTTATTACACGCACATCAAATAGAGTACTAATTTCCAGGATGTATAAGGAATGCAAAAAATACCAAAAAAAAAAAAAAGACCCCATCAATAAATGGGCTAAGAAACTGAAGACACTTCTCAGAAGATATATAATCAATCAACTAATACATGAAAAAATGTCTACCTTCTCAATGGGACTCTTCCGTATCCCTTAGCCAGGGAAAACGCGGGAAATGGGACATGAGGTGAATCCATCTCAGTACACGATGCCATCATTAACCCAGCTGCACAAACCAAAAACCCAGGTGTGAGGCTGCAGTGAGGTGGTCCAGGGCACCAAGCCAAAGGGAAGGTGGCTCCATTCTGCTGGCCCAGTGCTGTGTCTGGGGAGAGGCTTCCTTAGTCTGAGGAATGCATGTTCTTCCCAGTTTCTAATCTAGTTAATCCACAAAGCATCCCCTTTCCCCAGCTCCCGTTCCCTCAGCTAGTTCTGCTGGCCATCTCCACAAGCCCCAAATGCGTCCACCTCTTCCACTTCTGTGGTGGCCACCCTCGTCCAGGCACCTGTTACTTGGGACTTACACGATGGTCTGCCAACAGGTCTCCTGCTTCCCACCCTTGTTTCTCTTACCCAACCATAAACCACTTTCCATTTTTATTTCAGAAGAATCTAATAAACATTATATAATTCACATCTGAGCAAGAAGTGGATGAAGATACAAATAATATGGGAGGCAGTGTTATGGTGGTTGATGTGGGTTTTTGGAATTAGCAGTAAGTCTTGGCTGTTCACTTATTTCCCATTTACTAATTTATTCAACCAATATACTGATTAGTATGGCCACTGTTTGTTCTTCTTTGTGCTTTTTTTTAAAATATTTTTTTAGTTGTCAATAGACCTTTATTTTATTTATTTATATGCAGTGCTGAGAATCGAACCCAGTGCCTCACACATGCTAGGCAAGCGCTCTAGCACTGAGCCCCAGCCCCAGCCCCTTCCTCATGCCTTCTTAACAGCACTTTGTTCCAAAAAATGCCTCTCCAAATCTGATAAGTCCTGCGAGGGCTTTCCCAACAGTTTGTCACAAGTTGTCAGCTGAGTGAGATGTTGGAACGTGAGTGCAGTACCTTTCCTGGTCTTAATGCTCAACCCTGACCTAAACAGGTATGGCAGACAAAATTCCCTAAAGTCAGACTTGAGTACTGATCAACTGAGGATAGCCCCTCAGTTTTAGCTCTAAGCCTGAAACCCTAAAAGAAAACAAACAAATAGAAGTTTCCTCTAATGAACTCAGCGAGATTGATGAGTATCTAGCTCTTGGTGTGCAGAGGGCACAGACAATCTGGGCATGGCACTATCTGTCATAGAAAATGCCCAGTCCACCCAAGTGGTGGGGTTTCTCCTTTAGAATGTTAAAAGGCACCACTGCGTCATGAAGATGGAGAGGTGATTTAAAAGCAGTTCTGTGAAACTGGTTCATGGACTGAGACACGCAAGGACTTGTTCAGAGGTCTCTGTCAAGTACAGAAATCAAGAGTATGTCTTAGAATTTTTATAGCAATTGATAGACTACTATTGAATCTAATAAAAAATCTGAGCTTGTATTCGTTTTTTCATTTTGAATGATTCTTAACTATATTTTACAATATTATTTGTCAGATTATAAGTTTTAAAAATGGTTGTTCACTACAGATTACAAATCATAGCTCTCTAGTGAGCCTAAAAGCACAATCTTTACATACAGGAGCATTACATTCTGGAAATTTTACAGATGATCTGGATATATCATGTGATTTACTAGAAAAGAACAAGGTACCCGATACTCAAAAATAATTTTAATGTCCCACCTGGAAACTGTAATCTAGACAGCTGAGTCTATGTTGCTTTTTGCATTTAAGAGTAAGTCTTAAGAGTCATCCTTGTTCTTTTTTATAGTTGCATACTATTCCACTGAATGGATGTGCCAGTATTTAACCTGTCTTCCTCATGGATATTTGAATAGTTTCCAACCATTTATTATAAAGAATACTGCCATGAATATTCTTTTATGATTAGTTCACACACATGCAAGTATATCCAGTGAGACTGCTTTTTTTAGGAGATGATGTGCCTTTGTGGTGTTAACTGTTGTCTTTCATAGGGGTTGTATCAATTTACATTCCTGCCAGCACTGGGCAAATGGCAGGTTTTCTCAAAGCTTTATCCAAGAGAGTCACAAGAATTCTAAATAAAGATTTCATTATTTTTTATTTGGTGGTGGGGATTGAAACCAAGAACCTCAAACATGCTGATAAGTATGTGCTGTACCAATGAGCTACACCCTCAGCCCAACAGATTTGTTTAGAATTGCTCTTCTCTTTTGTTGGCACTTTAACAGTAAGTGCCAGAAATAGAATAATTATAGTTGTCATATTTTGGTGATCATACCAATAATATTGAAAGCCACAGGAAATTATCATTTAGAACTACTGGTGTTCTGTTTTTTTCTAAGCAGAGAATTAAAACCTAGAATGATACGCAAGGCACTCATTTCTTTAACTGACCTCTAGTTTGTTTTGTGCAGTAACTTTCTGGCAGTGTTTTCTTAGACCCTAGGTCTAAGAAGCACTTCTCTGGTAAGCTTGATGCATGAGGTGTGCTGGGTGAGCCGGGAGGATGCAGACACAAAGATGATACAGCATAAAGAATACAAAATCAGGGGCTGACGCTAGGGCTTTAGTTCTAGTGAGTTACCAAACGGCTGTGTGAGTCTAGCCATTGAGTCTTAATTCTCCTACACACACTTACTAGGCATGTGCTCTTGCCAAGTACCTTGGCTCCTCTGGGGTTTGTTTTAATCTGTCAGAGATAATACTCTCTTGTCTGTCTATGCGGGGGTCTGCACAGAGGCTTTCCTGAGGGGTTCTCTGGCTGTGGGTTCTGCAGTAGCACCATTTACCCAATCTTAAAACTGACGGCACCGACTTAGCTAGAATTCCAGCCAACCTGAGTTATGGCCGTTATAGCTACCTTTGAATGACTGGATTTTGCCACTCTTTTAAATTACACGTGTACCTTATGCATGTACATACATTACGGATCACGTTGCCTCCACATGCGTGAACGAGGACATACATCTGTCAGGAGCACAGGACGGTACAGCCACGAGCAGCAGCGGGCTGTCACCCACCACTGGAACAACACCCGCTGTCTCTGAAGCCTCTGCTGGGCCCTTGGTGACTTCTTCCTTGAGCTAATTACTTAATAACCTATAAAAATACTTGATAACTGTGATAAACTATCAAAGGTGAAAAGATCCAAAAACAGTTGTAGACTGAAACCATTGTGGCTTTATTACAATAATTACAAACGATATTTTAGTGGTAAACATTATAACACAATTACTTAAACTATATACATATATTTATACAAGTCTACATTAAAAAAAGAAAAAGCAATTAATGTCCCCCCCATCACATTATCAACAAAAGTTTTTTTCTAAAAGTTATGGCCAATAACAAGAAAATTCACAGTTATTCTGCAAATATTTTAAGGATGCAGGAATCATATTGCACATAATACAATTTTAACTCCTAATGAGCAAATTTATATATTTTAATCTAGTTCCTCACAAAATTTACATTATCATGCAACTTCACTGTACACAGAATGGTGGAACTAGAATAAACATTAACTTGCAAACTTTTAATACAATGGCCACAAAATTAAAATTAAAGTTATAATTTAAATTATATTAAAAAAACACTCCAGTGTAGCAAAACTTAACGGACACACTCAAATCTGTTCATGGATCAAGTTACTTTCCTAGTGTTCTTCTTTGTCTTTTCCTTTCTTTTCCTTTTCGTCCTGTAGTGCAGTGCCAAGCTTTTTGATAAGGACAGACAGAACCTTGTCCAGTGGGTCCATGACTCCTCTCTGAAGCCATTTAGGAATGGTTGTCCTGGCATGATGAAAGCCCAACTTTTGAAGAATATAATCAACACCTACTGGATCAATCTTTCTTCCCGTCCAAGAAATTAATCTAAAATAATTACAAATGATAATTGTTAAGGAGTAAAACGCCCAAACATAGTCCTGATGGCAGGTCCAAGAACAGCACTGACCCTCCGTGAAATACTGAGGGCAAAACATTTCAGTAGAGGCTTTTGAATAATTGGGCCACAATTCCTGGATTTACTTTAATATTAGCATTTAAAAATAATGTCTGTGTACAATCCTTGATCGTCTCCCACAGCAGGCAGTAGTGCTTGCCGTCATCTTAAAGGTTTAAAAGTGCATCTGGCTAAAGACTTCACAAACATGTAGCCTAACAAGGCAAAAAGGACACACCTACTGAGTGCCCCGTGCCCAGCGGTTTCTGCCCTGCCTGGCGCTGCCCTCCGGGTGGTACGACACTGCTGGCCACAGGCAGAGCTCGCAGAGGAACTGCGTGGTGCAGCTCAGTGCCCTCCTCCCTACTTCTCTCTTGGCAGCCACTCGTTTTAGTCATTTCCTCTCTGCGGTACGTTTTTCAAGGACAGCCCCTCATCAGGCTACCCCAGGTGCTGGGTGCTGTCGGGGCAAGGTGAGTACACAGATCTGCTGACTGTACAAATCCAGGCACCCTCACCTTGCCCACCCTGTGAGCTTGGCATCACCGCAGCCTTGCAGGCGAGTTCGTCCTGGACTCTGCAGTAGAAAGCCACTGCCACCAGCCCCGTCAGCACAACCACCCTTCCACTTCCAGCCCTGCTCCCCCACTAGCTCAGCTGGCCCTGAGCTCAGGTGGCGGACGGTAAGCAAACATCTGCTGAGCCTCACACTGTTGCACACATTTTGCATTAATTTACTCATTTAACCAGTGTGACAACCTACAATGTAGGTAGTATCATTTTTTAAATTTTTCACATGAACCTGGTGAGGTTAGACAGGAAGTGAGCAAAGAGAGGAGAGGTTAGCTTTTTGGCCCCGGGTCATTCCATTACTATGCTGAGCTGACAGCCAGAGCTCTCAACTATGTTCTGCACCACTACACAATCTTACTTAGGTATTGTTAATTTGCTAAAAAAAGAATATGGCAACTATTTTTATAGTCACTTGAAAATTCATTTATAATCTACTTAAATTCACTCTAAAAGATACTTAGTCAATTACATTACAATTACTTAGACTTGCAAATAAAAACAGATTTTTCAAATAGTTTTCTGCATTAGGACTTCCGCAAAATTTTAATCTTTTCCTGCGTGTACAGTTTGGATCTGGAGTGTCCTTCAGAGGCTCATGTATTAAAGGGCTGGTCCCCAGTGGAGCAGTGTCTGTCTCTGCTTCCAGACTGCCATGGGGGTGGGGGGACAGCTGTGCTCTGCACAACCCTGCCGCCACGGTGTTCTGCCTCAGCACCAGCCCCTAACACCAGCCAGCTAACCATGGACTGAAACCTCTGAAAACCTGAGCCAAAAATAAATCTCTCTCTTTTGTTCTCTTATGTGTTTTGTCACAGCGACCAAAAGGCAATGACACAACACAAGCAATGACAATGTTGAAGTCTCTCCCATCAGAGTGTTCTGTTATTTGGTTATAACAGATTTTACTGACTGCTAATTACTTATTAGCACACAAAGTCAACAGTTTCTGCTTATATAAGATTCCATTATGTAACAGAATTTTGTTATGCTGGAATTGTTTTGTGGCATAAATATGTCTGAATGATAACTATATAAAATCTAAATCATTTTTTAGAATACTGTTCTGGGATGGATGGATTTTGGGGGGGGGGGGAGATAGTTATAATTTGATTAACAAAGCAAATGAGAGGAAAGGGAGAGAGAAGGAAAGATGTGATGTGAATCCACAAAACAAGTGCCAGTAGTGATACTATTACCATTAAAACTAGAAACTGCTTTCAAAATTTTGATATGAAAACAAGTTGATATAATGGGAACCATGACAACATGAGTCCGTCAGGGAACCTGTACCTGACGGCATTCAATGTAACATTCTAGACCATGGTTTTACACTGCTTAATATGCAGTCAGGACATTGTGACACTGGGTTCTACTGCATTGTTACAGCATGTACCCAGTGAGAACTGCGGTGATTCCTAATGATGACGCAGCTACCTGAAACACCTGAAAACCATGTCCGGGTCGAAGATGAGAAATGACAGCAACAGTGGGAAGAGTCGTTCCCACGTGCCACACAGCACACCTAGTAACACTGGGCTTCCCTCAGTGTCTGCTGCCTGTGCTTCACCCAGAAGCACCTAGGAAGGCAGGAGTGAGGAGCTGAAGGCCACCAGTGACCAACTTCCCTATGCACTTTGGTAGCCATGTCTGACCCATGCCACAGCCAGCCTTTTCCTCGCAGCGTGCCTTAGGCAGGGGTAAAGCGCACACCGTTACTTGCCTGAGAGTAGGTTCCAGATGCCATGTGTTGCACATGAAATCTCTCCAGTCCACAGTGGTGTAAGAGATGCTGTCCTCTCGGTCTCTGTCAGAACTGTCATCATGCGTGATAATCGGGCTCTTCTGTCCTGGTCGAGTAGATAAAATCCGAGGTGGAAAGATAGCTGTAAATAAATGATAGGTTAATATTACAAATGTGCATCTTACGAATCATCATAAATCCCCACAGGAACAGAATAGTTGGCTCCACCTCTGCTTTTATCCATGACCTTGACAAAGCCTCATTTAATCACATTTCTTAGAAAGTAACATTTCAAGTATATCATAAACAAGGACCACTTAGCAGTACATCTTGGAGGAAAATGTCAACACCAGTGGTGAAGCTGTTTATTTGACAACAGGCACAGGGCACTGAGATTGGTAGCTGCAGACTTCCTCAGAGTGGCTGGTGATGGATGACTGTTCTTTACAGCTTAAGATATTCACATACCACACAATAATTCCATAGTTTCTGTATGTTAATGGATACATATATGTTTGAACAGTGGCATTAAACTAGGAGCTTTTCATGTAAGTAAGCTTTTCCCTCTTTATAGTGAATGTTCAAATGTTTTATAAACAATTTCAGATTGGCTGTCATAAATAAAATATACATGCAATCAAATCTGAAGCAGGTAGCTTGTATATGATCTTATTTAATACATACAGCATTTTTCTAGGAGCACAAATTTCAAGAAAAAAATGACATTGAAGAAGTTGATTAGTGAGGTCACTGGATATGCATTATGCAGCCCCAGTCACACCTCCATGGGGATGCGCTGCAGGACCTCCCACTGTGCAAGAACACAGGTGTCCTCAGTTACTGCCTGTCTGGTCACTGTGCTTTTATTGGTGGTGGTGGTTACGGGACTATCATTTATCTTAATGTTCTAGAAATAGGATGCTTCTGGTCTAGTCTTAGATGCTGTTCAGAGTTTTCTCAGGAATGTTTATGCTAGTTTGTAATATACTTATAGGTATTAAAAGATATTTATAATTGCAATCCCCACAGATAATAATACTGTTTTTGTAAATTTACCTTCGATTCCTTCAATTCAAATTATGTTTTATAACAGTTTAAATTAAAGGAGATTTTTGTTTTAGAAATATAGATAGTTCATGCCAGAAGACTAAGATCAACACAATATTTCATAAAATGTCAAAAGGTTTCATGTAGCACCTGAGAGACATAAATTTGGCAGGCTTTCAAATCTACGTAGACTAGAAAGTAATTCTGAACTTCACAAGTTTATAAAGAATCTGTTTTTCTCTGTGTAAATACTAAGTCAGAGGGAAAAACGAAAGGATTACCAGTGACTGCTGCATGTAAAGACTGCATCTGCTTACGCAGCACTGTCTGCTACGTGACTTCAGTCATCTCACTTGACGCTGCAACTGAGGTCTGACACACTGCTTCCAGGCATCCTTACTGATTTCACTCTCTCACTGAATTTTTGGCACATCTTGACTGAATAGTAATGAAAGAGCAATTCAATCTACGCTATGCCAACTTTGCACTTTCAATGTCGTCTACTTGTGAAATATCTATCTATAGGACAAATTCTGTATAATTTCTTCATGGAAAAAATGAAACATTATAGTGTGCCCTGCACAAATTACATTTATTCCAAGATATTTTTAAAGATTGTATTGTTTTACTATTGTATATATTCATATTTAAACGGTAACAATTGTGCAATGAATATTGAATGAATAAATGACTGTACATTTTGGAGAGCATTATATGCCACATTTCAAATTACCTCATTCTTTAAACGACGATAGGGCACTATAATATATCCAGCCAACTCCATAAAGATTTTAGAGTTACCATAGTTTCTTCATGAGCAAACTCAAGTTCCCAGTGAACAAGGCCATGATAGCAAGTTCATGAAAATAGACCACCGCCACTGGGGTCCAAATAATTTGTTTATAAAGGTACAATGTTCTCAGTTTTCCACACAGACCTATCTAACTCAATGCAGTTTTTCCAGTTACATATGTAAGACGTGCTGTTTTATTACGTAGTTGTTTTTTTAGTCATTTTACATGAATTTGCATTATTTCCTCACATTTCCTACTTTGCAGAAATCTCTTACAAGGCCTAACTGAAAATGCATGAGAGAATATACAGGAAAATACTGCAAAGTATAAAACATCATTCAGTGTCAGATACAGTTAGAAAAAATGCCATGTAGTAGCGGGTACTTGCAGCCTGCCTGACGGCCTTGGCAATGCTGCTCACTGGTATTAGGAAGGAGATACAGTCCACTCACTTAGCACTGGACCATAGACCCATACAAATGGCACCAACAGCTGCCTTTTCTGCAGCTTGAAAGAAAGAAAGGGAAAGACAGACAGCCCACCTTTTTCTTTTTCTTTGAGATAGGCTGACACTAAATCGTGGAGAAACATGATGAGCTCGGCATCCATGGTCACACAGATGTGGTCCGTGAACTCCGTCACCACGCTGCACTCCACCTGTGGCTTCAGGCTGGCATCTGCAATGGCAAGTCCCCTCAGGGTGTGAGACTTGGTGACACGAGTTCTCTTCCCCTTAATAATGAGGCAGGCAAGTGCATGTGACGTGCCCACTTGAACTGCAAGTACAGAGCACGAGCAATCCCTCTGTGACTGACAGAAGGGGCAGTCCATCAGGCACATTCCTGCTGCATGCCACCTGTCCCCACAAGCCTTGCAATGAAGTCTGATTATTACTCCCCGTTTCACTTGGGAGAAAAAGGCACTAACAAGCTAGATGATTTGTCAGAGGACATATTGCTGGTTAAGAAAATCAATGTGACTTATAAAATCAATTTCATTAAAATTCTACTAATATTACCAAGATAACCTGTTAGGAGATAGCAGTAGTTTGATGTTCTTTTAGGATTTTCTTAGTAACCTTAAAAACTGAAGACTGTTACTCACCACTTACCCTGTAATGAAGGTTCTTGTGGTTCTTGAACATGGATGGACTTAAAGTCAAGCTGCATTCTTGGTAATGCAAAGATAGTCTCTGTTTCATGGTTGTAGCTAGAACCTCCTCTGAATCCACTCAACAAACTAGAATTCTTCACAGCAGTGCTATTCTCCGTGTTATTAGCATCAACATTGCGGAGCAAGTTTAGCTCTGCGTGCAGAACATAAGGAAAAAGAGTCAAACCAACAGGCACTGATGAGCCTCTGGCTTTTAAGACACTAGAATGTACAGAATGTCAATCATTTCAAAAGCTGAAAAGAATCAGGTTTAAAAATGCAGCTTTGCGCGTATGTGTGTGTATGTAAGAAATATATATATATCACTTGTCAAGACCAAAGCTTTGTAATGTGATTCTGAAAAAATGCAATACATTTTGGTTTCTCAAACTTTAAAATGAATATTATTCTTAACTGAATTCATGTCTGAACTTGAATTTCATTAAGACCAGTCTCCACAGATTCCATACTTGATAATTTGGGATTAAATATGATCTTGACCTTGAAATGAGGTAAAAGTTCTAGTTTTCCCCATATATGTGATATGATTATACCACAGCTGTCTTCTAAAAGTATTTTTCTAGGTGCACAGACAGCAACTCAGTATGCTAACAGTTGCCATGGAATATTCCAGTTGAAAAGAATCCCATTGCTTTGGAAGGTAGAATAGTAAACACAGACATAATCTTCTAATTTACTTTTTCATCTTTCTTTGTTTTTGAATATTTGTAACAGTGTCTATTTAGGGGTCACCTGTTCCATGATATCTATTCCCCATGGGATCCAAATCATTTTCTTTTTCATTTTGAAATAAGGTCATAGTTAAGTCAAACCTTCAGGCCTCAATGTGTCTCCATCTAGTCAGCTTTTCAATCTACCAGATGACTGATAAAAGGAATATGGCAAACACAAACCCCAAAACCACCACAAAAGAAGAGCTACCTCATCATGTTATCACAGGACTAGTGTACCTTATCAAATGAGGGGAGGGGAACCATTCATCAAAAGCACCTCTTCAAACTTGAGACTTAGCCAGGTTGGTGGTACATGCCTGCAATCCCAGCAACTCAAGTGGCCTCAGCCAACTTAGGGAAGTGTTCCTGGATCAATCCCCAGTACCAATAGGTAAATACACAAAACTTATGACTTAAGAGGAATATTATTAACTTCTATTTTGTTCCAGGTGTAGAGCCTAAATTTGTGGCATTTTGTTATTTAGTTCTGCAATCATTTCCCAAACCTCCAATTTTGAGCGTAACTACAAAATACTTCAATATTGTTTCCCAAAACTATTCCCTAATATAATAAACTTTGCTTTACTTATTTAAAACCAATGTATTTTGAATGTTTTCAGTTACATTTAAAACCATTTGATGCCACTGAGGACCTCTGGACTGCTCTGAGGCTGAATACCCTTAACTGTCCACGCCCCACCTGACAGAGAACAAGGACTTTGGGTCACTTCCCCCAACTTCACCTTCTTTCAGCAGGAAGCAGTTTAGAGATGTTGTCATCCAGTTTTCCATAGAAATGGAATGCGGAAATTGACGGTGGGGAAGTGTAACCGTGTCCACTTCACGCTTTGAATGTAGTCCTTGCTGCTCTGCCACTGCAGCTTGTTTTAAAATGGACGTTTCTTTTTCTTCCTCTCTCCCTTCTCCCTAATCTCTCCCCCTCTGTAATCTCAGGGGAAACAGGATTACCCTTCTTCCCCATCTTAGGCAAATTTTTCTGTCCTTAAGAACACATCCACCATAGGAATGAAGTGATCTGGACTTTGGGGATGGAATCAGAAAGCCTCAGAAATGACTATCTACCAAATTAACAAGTGAGTTACAACTTCAATAGAGAACACTGGAATGTAGCCTTTGACTCACCTCTTTAAAAGTTCTTATTAATGGGCAGAATCACAGCCTTTGAGACAGGAGTAACGTGTTTCTCCTTTGCTAGCAAAGCAATAAACCTTTTACTTTTTTTGCGTGTGTGGTGCTGGGGATTGAACCCAGGGCCTTGTGCATGCAAGGCAAGCACTCTACCAACTGAGCTATATCCCTAGACCTCTTCTTTTTCTCAAAAGATAAATAAATAAAAAACATAAAATAGTTTGAGCCCATGAAATGTTACACTACCAGGTGGCTGGTGGTTCATGTACCAAACAGTCACCATGTTGACGGGAATAAAAAGTGAAAACTGTGTAAAGAAATGAGAGCTCCACCTCCTCTTAGATTCTAAACCCAGTCAACAAAATCCCAATAGGAAAACACAAAGCAAATCTCTCTCTCCAAGACAACTTGTTCACCTTCATTCCTGGTGGCTGTAACATAATTGAACCATTCTTTCACACTTGCTACTCCATGGGGTGGATTTTCATGGCGACGCCGGGTGATCTTGGTTATTGTTGCCATAGGACTTTCCAAAGCACCACATGGTTTGGTAACCATGGTGTTATGGCCCAGATGAAAATCCAATGTTTGTACAATATATGTAGAATGATCACTAGAACCTAGAGCAAAAGAAAAAGGTAACTTTTAAAAAGTAACACAATATATTTAGATTCAAGAAATAGTGGCCTTGCTATCTTGTGGTCTCTGAGCAACAAACAGTTAAATCATATGTAGACAGGGAAGGCCATAAAAATGAAGAACAAATGAGGGGAAAAAACCCAAATAATTCTTTCAGTTGCAACTGGATTTACTCCCAGTGAGATGAAGAGCATCAACCATTTTTTTTCCCTTTCATCTTTCATCATTAAGAACCACTGAATCGGGGCTGGGGTTATGGCGCAGTGGCAGCGTGCTCGCCTAGCACGCGGGAGGCACTGGGTTCGATCCTCAGCACCACGTAAAAATAAAATAAAGCTATTGTGTCCACTTACAACTAAAAAAATAAATATTTAAAGAAAAAAAAAAGAACCACTGAGTCCAAAAGAACTAGGTTTTATCACTGTAATTAGAGGTAAAAGCATAGCCTTCCCGGCAAATTTTATACTATAGTCTTGAATGGCCAAGAATTTCCTCACCCTGCCATGTCTTGTCTTATTTTAATAAGGAATACTTATAATGCCTATGATCATGACTACCATACATAGCAGCACCATTTTTAGCAAATAGTAAGGCAGCAAGATCAGAAATAAGTCATTGACATGTTCCAAACTTCACTGATACACTGGCAATGAACTCCTTAACATTCCAGGTACATGATAACACATCGAGATGAACTTCAGAAGTATAATAAAAACAGATAAAAGAGTTGAGAATAGCAAAGTGCTTTGTTGTTTATAATCATATCAGAAGACAAAGTCTGGAAAAATAACACAGGTATACAGATGCACAGAAAAATATCAAAGTATGTGTCAGTTTACCATCTTCCCAGATTTTCTGAGCTTCAGTCCAAAAAGCAATATTTGGTTCTTCTAAATGAAAAAGGGCCCAGGATTTTGAACGGAAATTTGGACCATGAAAACAAGCCAGTGTCATATGATTTCCATGTAAGCTCATTGATCCTCCAAACTGCATTCCATCTTCTGGTAACGGAATTTGAAATAAGGATATGTGACATCCTGATACCACCTTCAATACTCCAGGCCAATGTCGATGATGAGCTGCATCAAGCACTGCAAGAAAACCAAACATCATTGATCCTGAATTGCCTCAGGAGCATCCTGAATGGGACGGGCAGGCAGAAGGTGGCCCCTTTCTACAGATTAAAGTGACTCAGGTAGTGAATGCAAATACAACACCTGGCCATCACTAAGCAATAATAACAGTCGGAGAAAAGATGCTGCATGAGGACGGACAGAACTAAGGGAAGCAGTAACTTGCTAACAACAATCACAACTAATGCTTCTGTGAGGGTAACAACTTACAAAGTGCTTGTGGGACTCTTTACATAATCCTCACAACAACTAGAATAACTCTAAGCTCGGTATTCCACCTTGATCCTTCAGGTGAAGCAGCAGCACTGTGCAGGGTCAGGTGACTGCCAATACTGCTGTCCATCGACTCCTCTGCACCCGCCCTACTCTACTTGAATGAGGCTAGAGGAGCAGGAGCACAGGGAGCTCATTAGACATGCGCGTTATCAAGTCTACTTCATACCCACTGCTTCAGATCTGCACTGTAAAAAGGTTTTAGATACAAATTAAAATCTGAGATGCACAAAGCAGACACCAAATTCACACCTGTATATCCCACTTGTTCTCGCGATGTCCGTTTTGCTTGTTCTCCACACCTTTCATAGGGGCTTTAACCAAGGATCGTGCACTGTATTTAACTGGCAGGTTTTCCTTAGTCTAAAATAACTGCCTATACCTGATGATTGTTTTTCATAACAAGAACATCTCCCAATTGGTATACACCTGGTATCAACATTAGTTTATAGGAAATATAGGGATTAGAGGACAATATAAATACAACCACAAGAAGTCACTGGAAAAAAAAATCTAGAAGTAGGGCATTCTAGAGGACAAGTAGCCAGGTCCCTTCAACAAGCTGGGTCACACAAAAAGCAACCATGCCAAATGAGAGAGTAAAGGAAGATAACAACCAGATCTAAACTGATTTCTGGGACTGGATATACTGACTTGGGCAAATCACTTATAAAAGGATTTTTTTTTTTTAGGTCAGTCACAGAAATTTGTGCTTTGAAAGCCAGAGGAGACAGAATTATCAAAATGGAAAGCTGGAGACTATTGACTAGAAAGGGGTAATAAAACAATATTAATGATATTTTGGTCAAAGATATACACAGGTATCTAGATGCACAGAAAAATACCAATGTGCTCTAAATTGTTCACAATGTCGATTTTTGGGTGGAATGTGATGTTGTCATGATTTGCTTACAGTTTTCAGTTTCATATTTGCATTGCTCATGTATTCCTTCTGAGATTAAATGTCATTAAAAAGTGATCCTATTTTTATTCCTATTCACACCTTCACCACTGTTGGCCTCGTCAGTCACCAGCACCTCCAGCTTGGACTCAGGCAGTAGCCTCCCCGGGGGGCAACGGGGTGTGCACTTGACAGTGGCAGCCACTGAGACCCTCCTTCCTGCCGCTCTCACTGCCTGTGCAGCCCGGGCTCCACCCATGGCCAGAAGGCTGCTTTTAACAGTTCTGTCTGTGGTCTACACAGCTGGACTTGTGTCCAGCACCCTCCTCACTGCTCACTGGCACCTGCCACAGTGCCCGCCTTAATGGTTCTCAAATAAGCAAGGTCTGTTCACTCCAGACCCCCGCTGGGCCCTGTGCCCACGACTTCCTTCCTCCAGATCTCAGCTTCACTCTCACTCATTCACACTTCCACCAAAATGTCACTTCAGAAAGGCTTCCCTGATTGCCCATTCTAAAGCAGCTATCCTTGTATCTTCGCCTTTTCTATATCCTCTTCTTTGGTCTTTTCTCAGCACTTCTCTCTACCCGAAATTATTTCATATATTTAATTAGAAAATTATAGTCTGTCTCTCCCATTACATCATAAGCTTCATGAAGGCAGGGACTGTACCTACTACTGGATCTCCTGTGACTAGAACAGTATCTAAGCACATGTTTCTGCTTAATAAACACTTGCCAATTACTGTATGGAGTGAAAAATATTAAATCTGCCTAGTATCAGCTAATAAATCCAAACTCAGCTGTTTTGAATGCATAGCCAATGTTCCAAAGCAGAACACGACAGTGTCATAAATAGTACTTGGGGCATGGAGTGGGCATGGCCGCAGATGAGCTGTAGCAGGGAAAGGTGACAATAACCATGAATGGCTTCCCAGCAGCCTGACTCACCGGCAGGTAGGAAGTCAGTCTCTTCCTGAGTGAATGAAATAAAGAGCTATGGGATACTTCCCAAGTGTGGCTTTTACATTATTATTATTTTTAATTAAGAATACCATACATTTAGTGAAAAATACAGCACATACAAAGGATTAATTTTAATTCTTACATTGTTCTTGTGAACTTTTCTCTAGGTTGTTAGTCACTGTCTTTGGTGGAAGATAAGGAACTGGTCCCCAAGTAGACAGAGCTCGTTTGCTGGTGTCAAACTGTTGTGTGAAAAATTCCTGGAGCTTCATGCCTATTTTTATCAGGTCTGGTGTTGTTGATCTGGATATCATTACTTGGAAAATATCCCACTTCAAATCTCCATGGACAAAAATCTCACTAGAACATAAAGCAGAATCTTTATCATATATCCCACAGAAGATACCTACAAGTACAAGAAAGAGTGTTTTTCTCACTGGGTGAAAAAATACATTAAGAACAGTCACAAAATGTTCAGAGCTGGGTGTGGTGGTGCATGCCTGTAATCCCAGCAGCTCAGGAGGCTGAGGCAGGTGGATTGTAGATTCAAAGCCAACCTCGGCAACTCAATGAGAACCTAAGGAGCTTAGCAAGACCCTATCGCAATAAATAAAAAGGGGTGGGAACCAGGCGCTGTGGCTCACGCTGTAATCCCAGCACTTTGGGAGGCGAAGATAGGAGAATCACGAGTTCGAAGCCAGCCTCAGCAACGGTGAGGTGCTAAGCAACTCCGTGAGACCCTGTCTCTACATAAAACACAAAATAGGGCTGGGGATGTGGCTCAGTGGTTGAGTGCTCCTGAGTTCAATCCACAGTACACCTCCACAAAAAAAGGGGGTGGTGTGGGGATGTGGCTCATTGGTTAAGCACCACCGGGTTTAATCCACAGTATCAAAAAAAAAGAGCAAGGTCTTAATACCTTTTATCAGTCATGCTTGAGTCCAGTGTGTTATACAGGTTTACTTTCCATTCGTCCTGAAGCTTAAGGTCAGCATTGCTAAAGATGCCCATGAGGATACTTGAGCCCATGTAGTCAACACGAGCTTCAGTGGAACCCATGGTAATCTGAATTTTGTGGCTGGGTTGCTGATTTGGATGTTCAGAAATATGAGCTAAAATAAAAACATAATTACTTTTCACAGAAACATCTATGGGAAAATAGAAAAATCAATTTGCAAAAAGCATTTTTCAATGTAATTTTTGAAGATATGCTACATGAATTGTGAAACTTCAACATACCAACCATCTCCAAAGCATTGACGTCGATGGTCCCTCCAACTACTCCTCCTTTAGAATCTAACTGTGATCTCCCCAGCCCAACAGACATGCTAATCTCCCGATCGCGATTACTTCCCACTGACAGACGACCCTGGCTCTTCAAACCACTAGTTGTCCAACTGAAAAAAGGAAAAAGCGTCATTAGAGAGATGGCTGCCAATGTGGTGAATTAAAAAGGGAGTCAGATTACTTAAATAAAAGGTTAAATTTGACAATGAAATAATAGTTCTTAAAAAACTATGTGGTAACAGTGATGAAGAAGCTTTCTTCCCAGGTGGAAATTGACACTATTTTCCTTATATTTCCCCCCTTTAGAACAGGTTTCATGCTGTTTTATACTATAGTATCCTGACAATAAACCCATTTTCAGAATGAAAACATTTCTGTCTCTAGTTGCTCTCTTCACTGTCTCAAACACTTCAACATTAGAAAAAGCGTGGGGCTGCTTTACTCTGAGAACAATGGCAAGGACTGCATTTTCTCTGGAGAGCTTACGTTGTGTTCCCCATTACATTGCTCATATTCATCTGCACGTTCAGCTGTTTCAAGTTGATGGCGAACACGACAAGTGTCTCCCATGGGGTCCCTTGCTGGCTTGCTGCTTTGTTTGATTTGTTAACAGGAGTTGATGTTTTTGAAAGTGAATCTAAGATAGAAAAATGAAATACATGTTCACTCCCATAAGTGCCAATCCATCACAATGCAGAAACCAGTCCCATCGTCATGATCCAAAGGTAAAACTGTGACAATCCTGTACTGAACCCTAGTGTGTTCTAGCTGTCACACTGCCTCTAGAGCAACCGCAGCCAGTTATGTATGGAATGCTCACCTAGCACAGCAGCCTCGCTTCCTGGAAGCTTATAGGACCCTCTGGCCCGCTTCATAGCAGGAACGTGGCTGTGTGCAGAACAGAGAGCACAGACCACTCATCGCCCTCGGGCTTTCCTTACAAAGGATTAAAGTCCTAAGATGCTGCTGTCAAATAGAGGACTCAACAGCAGGGACCATTCTGAAATGCAGAGGCTGGCTGAGGAACCTGCCTTCTACACTCAAAGTAACTCAGTACGTGAAACGAACCTGCACTTGCTCATCTTACCGTCATCTTACCTTGTGACAGAATGGTTCATCCATTTTTATAAGCTGAGGTATAGCACAAGGCCACAGCCAAGTACACAAAGTTCAAAGAGTACTGACTGAATCAATACAAGGATTAACTTTCAATATCAAAACATCTTCTGGGAATTTTATGACACTATAGATTTATTTCTGAAAACAACTGTACCATGTGGAGCACACACACATGGTTCTCCTCTCTTCCTGTCTCTTTCAGGAGCCACAGGCCATCTATCCATCTCTTCTGCTTGGCAGTACTTTCAAGTATTTGGTATCTGTTTTTTTGTGTGTGTGTTTTTTTTTCCTCAACTTATCATTAAAAACCTCAAGAATGCATCTCCCTTCAACTGGTGCAGAAGTCTGTGAGAACTAAGACCTTTCCTTGGGAACACTGGAGGGATATTGTAATGAAGAGAGCAGCGTCACCTCTTCGAGGAACTGAAGAGTCAGACACACTCCTTGACCTTATGGAAGCAGGGGATCTCAGGCTCTGTGCTGCTGCCCCTGGTGACATGCTGCTGCTCGTCATGTGCTCATTGAACACATTGGGTGACTGAGGCATGTGGGTGAAGGAGGCTGACTGGCTTGGCTGCTCCCACGTCCTGCAGTAAGCTTTTCTTGACGATTCGGGGGAAAGGTGCTGGCTTACGCCTTCAATGGAATCAGGTGTCCCCGGGCCAGATGCTAGTGCAGGAGCAGAAGACAAGGAAATACAAGAGTAACAGGGCAAAGTTACTATGTCACCAAATAACTTAATTCATACACCATCTCTAGCCACATCACACATTTCTTCTAGTTCTCTATTTGGCAAGTGGATGGCAATTTACAGTTTGCAAAAAACATTCCAGTACTTTATTCTCACAAAACTCCATGAGAAGTGCAAATGAGGTGTTCTGGGCCCATTACACAGGTGAGGGAATAAACCCAGTCCTAGGATTTCTTGTATTTTCTACTATATTAGGTTGAATGTATTCCACACTTCCACAAATCTGCTTAAGCAAAAAAACACAACACTATCTTAAAGGAAGAGAGAAATGAAGGCATAGTGGCCACATGTTTCCAACACTTTTTGCTTTCCATGCCTTAAATAATAATTAACTTGGACAGTTAAAACATGTATTTCTGCACTTCCAGATTTTATAATGATTACAGAGTAATTATTAGAGAATATTAAATGTTAGCTACAATGTGATCTGAAGGTCAAGACTTCTCTCTGCTTTGTTCTATGGTACCCCTGGTGCCTGACAGGTCAGAAGGGCTCAACAGATAGTTTTTGAATGCCTGAATGCATCACAAGGTACAACTTACCAAGGAGGACAAAGTTTCTGTTATCAAGGATGGGTCTTGCTACTATTATAAACCAAAATTAAAAGCAACCTAATTACAAACACACAACAAGCTTACTTGGCAAATTTATTGTTTGATCTCCAAGAAACAGACGTCTTGCAATACTTCTTCTATACCAGGCTCTTGGGAATGCCAGGATCTCACTGAGACGGCGCATATCATATTTAAAGGAGGCAGACCCTATATCACAAACAGCTGAAACATAAATAAAAATTGTTAGAACTTACGAATTTCCAAAACTTTTAACATTTTTACATGGTGGGTATCAGACATATTATACAGATGAATTATACTTGAAGTTACAATTCATGAAATATCAAAATAAGTTATATATTACACTTAAGTTATTATATGGCCTTTCACCAATTACAGAAAGAGTGCATTATAAAACTATTAGCTATAACCATTACAGAACTATTAGCTCCATTTCCTCTTCTAAGGTGATGGCAAGTTGGATTATATTGTCACTCTGTCATGAGGTTCTTAGAAAACAGTCTCAACCAGCTCTCCACTTTAATACAGGACTTCTCTCAAATATGGAAAATGAACCAACAGGATGAGCTAGTATATCAACTTCCTCACATAGACCTGCAGCCTAAGAGCCGTGTGGCAGGACCACTGCTTTTCTCCCGCAGGCTCTGCTCTGAGCACTGCCCTCCTGGTGTGTGTGCTCCTCTGCCTCTACTGCAGCCTCTGCAGGATGGACATGCCCATGAGGCCCTGGGCAGCCCCGATCCCAGCCACCTCCAACCCTGCCCCTGCCCTTACATGTCCCGTAGGAATTCCTCCTCCTCTGTCCCTTTTATTTCAATCTGAGTTAGTGGTGTCGGTTCCCTCTGATCGCCTGAGCCGAGTGCTTGAAGCCTCTGTGCCCTCTACTGCTCCTCAGCAGCCTGTCTTCAGGCTGTGGGTCTCCCACGCCCTCCTGAAGCTACTTCCTGCACCCCTCGCTCACTGCCACACTCAGGCTTCCACTCACTGTTGCTTGGTGCACTTCAAACTGCCCTAAGAATCTTCCCCTCCCATCTTTCTTACTATCACCAAACACCAACCTGAAACATCAGCCCATTTCATAAAAGCCTCTCACTGTGCCTCCTCACCACCAGGATCACAACCTGATTCCTGAGCCTGCACTGAGTCCTTCCACAACCTGATCTTGATCTACGTTGCCGGCTATCTCTAGATACAACTTTGTTCTACGAAGTATAACCAACTGAATGCTGCATTTGCCCTATGCTTCAGCCACAGCAAACAAAGGATGCTCCAAAGGCATCCTGTTCTGATGCTCCTGTGACACTGAATACTGTGTTGCTTCCTTTGAGGACATTCCTCAACTTCCCAGGTCTTGCCCCAGTATCATTTCCTTACTGAAGTCTCTGTTGATCACACCCTAGCCACCCAGCAGAGTGCCTGGTCACCATACCTTGTGACACACAGGCTTGATGTTTGCTGACTGAGTTGCAGGCACACACACCACACTGAGATCACTAATCACAGTTTTCACTCAGTGTTCTGAATTTTTCAGAATGTTCCATATGCATTTAATTTAAAATCCTCAAGTCACAATGTAAAGAAAATGAGTGGTTTCCCATAGTTCTGTACCTAGTGACTAAGCTAGCAATACCCATGCTCCCAAGTTGAGACCTTGATCCAAGGAAATGTTTTAAGCACTTACAATTAGAAAATCACATGAGCAAATGTGACCATTTCATGGTAGAGAAGAAGTGAAGCAGCGGTTCAGCCATCTAACCAGGCACACGCTGGCTTGGCTCAGTGTCTGTCTATCTAGTGATGACAGCGCCAGCACGGCGGGCACGGATGCGCTGAGCCAGCACTGGGGCTGGACTGCCACCCGCACCCCATCAACTCGCCTTGCCACTAGAGCTTGGTTAGTAAGCACGCCTCATACTTAAATGGTGAAAGCAGACAGCATTATTGGAAAACAATACCTTAATTAAAATTCATAAAATTAAATACCAGATATATTTATCAGCGTAGTGTCCATTTTGCTTGTAGACTTGCTTATAGATTGGCTTTCAAAAAATGAGGCACCTCCTGAACGCCTTATTCGAGACAAACTCACTTTTACAAATTCAAGGTTTATACTGAGTGAGTCTTTTCGACCAGTGACTGAAGTGGGTTCCTCATCCACGTTCCCTAAAAAACAACAACAACAAACCCCACACCTACATAAACACACACGCCTCTCTATTTGGATGAAGCCTATCCCACACACTGCACTGCGCCACCAACCCCAATCAGGAAGCGGCGGGGGCGGAGGACCTGATGGCATCAGCATCCTCACGGCAGGTGCACAGGCTGAAGCCACCAAACAACAAGGGACTTCACAGCCCCTCCTTCAAGGACAAAGGATGGAATGGCATGGAATGTTGGTCTCACTATCTGTCTAAAAGTAAATGGACAAATGCTAGCAAGATCTTAGGCATTTTTAGTGTTTCTGCTGCACTTTAAAATGCTATTAAAATTTAATTCCAGTAAATAATTGACTTAAATAATCATCCTCATTTTAAATTAACAAACATGACCCAGGCACTTAACTTTTTACTTTTTACAGAATGTAGTTTCCCATACAAATATGGATTTGGTAAGATTTAAACATAACATGTAACCTCTCATTTCTGAAGAGATTACTGTGCTGTGTAGAAAATATTCTCAATTTAAAATTCCCATATAGTTAATTTACTCAAATTCCTTAATTCATATTGCTATTTATTATATGTAGGGACAAAATAAATATTATCAAACAGATAAAATATAAAAAAAAACTTCTGATCTTGGTTTATACCCATTATTATGATTTATGAAAAAGAAAGTTTGAAAAGCCTGAAAAAGCTTGTGAACAGATGCTGCAAATTTGAAAAAGACACAAACGTGCACAGTCTACCTAGTCCTCCTGATCCGGGTGTGAGGCCAGAAACGGCAGGTTTTTGTTTGCCCGCTCCGTATGGATGGAACACGTACAGGGAGAAGTCAGACATGCACGCCGTGAAGCTCAGGCCCGAGGAGCTGCTGCTGGAGCTGCTGAGATCTGACTGACTACTGCTGTGACGACTCCGGCCAAGAGGGCTGCCTAATCCTGAAGAGCCTAAGGTGAACAGAAAAATCCAAAATGTTCATAAGCCACAAAAATTTAAAAAGCCACTTATTTATACTCAAAACACCAAAAATGACATGAAAATAAAATGGAAACATTCAAACATTAATAGATCAATAGACTTAAGTTGCTAAAACAAAATGAAGACTTAAACATATTTTCTCATCACTCTACACTGTAAACCAAGGCTGGTTACTTTGTTCACCTTTAAAACAACGATTAATAGGTGTCTGGCCCACTACACAGTTTTCCATTTTTTTGCTCCACTGGAAAGAGGCAATGAAAGAGCCCCAGAGTTGAGTCAGAGCACAGAGGGACAGCAAACTGGGAAAAATCCACATCATATAGCTGGAGTCTACAGTTCAGTAGTAACAGTGGACAAAGAACAAGATGTGCAGAGGTAGAAAATAAAAGAACTCTTTCTCTTAGACATTTACCAAGGATGGATAACTCTAAATATGCTTTAAACATGAAAATATAAAACAATACAGCATATAATTCTGTGGATGACTCCAAACCCACCTCCAGACCACACTTCCTTCCAATTTCCCAAAGCTGCCAAAGCTCTTTCCTGCATCATGGTCTTGTGCTCTCCAGCTGGAGAGCTCACTGCTCTAACCTTCTGCTTGGCTAACTCATATCTGCTTCACATTTCCACCTAAAATGTGCTTGTGTGCTTGGCTCTTCATCTGTCCCTTCAGCGAGGCCATCTCAATTAGCTATGTTCTGTGTGCTACACCTAATCCCGAGCACTGACCTGCACACACACTCAGTAAAGATCCTTTCAAAGAATGGATTTCATCACATCTACAATTTATCTTATCATTACTTATCATCACATCTTATCATTACTCCTTCCTGAATGTTTTTATGATAAAATGAGAGGTAGCATTTCATTTTTGTTATTTTCTAAAGCAACATGAAATGCAGGCATAAACAGAGGTGTTGCATCACAGTCCTTTCTCTCCATCTTCTGGGCCCTGTGTGTGCAGTATGCTATAGTAACTAGTGCTGATGACACTGTCTTGAAGAAAGTGAACATCTTAAGACAAATTACCTGGCATATTTTACAAACCTGTCCTACAGAGCCAATAAAGTAATACAATGCAAATTAATATAATAAAATCTCACTTTACTCTATCATGTTGACAATGATTAAAGATAAAAGCTTTGGGAACAGTACAGTGAGCTTGATATCCATACACATCTGTTTTACTGGACAGCAAAACCTATCATACGCTGAAAAATGTTCACGCTGTCCAACTCAAATTCCACTTTTTAGAATTTATCTGTTTGTAAATATTCACATGCAAAAAAGTTCATTTGAATATTATTTTAAAAATTAAAATAAAAACTCCCGGGAATCTCAAACATATCAAAATTATGGAATAGAGACAAATGTTTTGTATTTGGGAAAATGCCTCTGATACTTGAAATTTTAAGGAGTGATATAAGAGAAGAAACTATATCTCAGTTTTGCCTGAGAGAAAAGACAGCATATCTCCAATGGTGTGGGAGAGCAAATGAGATAATGGTCACCTATGATCAAAGACTGATACTTCTCCTATTTTCATTTCATTTGTAACAATTCTGTTTTCCATTTTTATAATGAGTAATTACATTTATGATCTGAAAATGTGGTTTTAAAAACCAACACCACCACTGTAACATCATACAACGCCAGCAGTATTTCAGTCTTGGTGCAAGACAATGGGTGACCGATTAGCAAAAGCTTTGCTTCTAGGAAATCAATCATTTAGTTTCCTTAATTTGTTGTGAAAACTTTAAAAGATACACACAGCAAAACAAATGCCTGGTTTAACCATTTCCCCAGTATTACAGGTAAATATTAGAGATAAAGCTTTTTCTATTGATGCTTGATAAAATTATTTGGGCAAAGTTCTGAATCTAAGGTAACTGATCAAAAAGAGGACCCCAAGACTTCTTTTGTTTTTGTTTTTATTTCTTCCAAATCAGAAAGCTGTTTCCTTTTCTGTGGACAGTGGTGATCTAAATCATGGTCTGACTGACTCCTGTGGCTGCATTTGTGCTGACAGCTGCCTGTGCAAAGGTGCAGGTCCATGCCCCAGTTGCTATGGTAATGCTGACCAGGGTGGCTGTGTGCAAAGGTGCACGGCTTTATCAGTTGCTACACCTTGAGTTTAGCATATTCTCCCAGGGATAAAGGATTTTGAGCAAAATAAGATGATCCTAATGTCTTGTCAGTCCTTCAGATTACCGGCTTTGTTGAAACTTTCCCATAATCAACCTTTTGATGACTAAATCCATATAATAAATATGCTGGGCTAGCTCTGAGTTAGTCAAGCCTCACCAGGGCTTGGCTACCCACCTGGTCCCAGCCTTTTCTCCCTATGTCTGTCTGTCTGTCTATCTTTTCTGTACCTCCCATCACCCCTCTGGTTTCTGAATTAACAGCTGTGCCGGACGTGGCACCCCTCCACTGCCTTCATGCAGTTCTCAAAACTGGAGTGTAGGTTTTTGTATTTTTTACCCTAATGCAGGCTTTCTCAACCTTGGCACTTGAGACCAAATAATTCTCTGGGAGGGAGGAGTTGTGGTGAAATTACAGGGCATTTAAGCAGCACCCCACTAGCTTCAAGTCAAAGCCTGTAGCTATGAAAATCCACACTGCCTCCCCCACCCCATTAAGTAAGGACCACTGTGTTAACAATATTTCAATTCTCTGTCAACTTTCAGTCAGTCTGGTCTCTTGCTTTAAAAGTGTTCAGTAAAGCCTTTATCATTTACACTTGTGACCACTATATGATTTTTAGGGTGGAAATGGCACTGAGATTTTACTGAGGTGTATCTATCTCATCAGGAAATCATCAGCTGTATTTTAAAAACAAAACTTTTGATGCAACAGACAAGAGTAAAACAACAAAATCTGCCTTTTAAAAAATATAAAGGCTACTTGATACAATTTTTATACAGCATGATAAGAAATCTCTATAAAAAGCAGTATGTCTCTTATTTTCCATTTGTAACACTGACTGTTCTTAACTTAAAATCTAACTTGGCATTAAAGAAAACATTCAAAATTGTAGGGACAAACAGCTGCACTGCCACGTACATGGCATTTGTGAAGGGTCCTCAAGCTTAGCACACTAAGCTGCCAAACATCTGTTCCAGGATATTGTGGTCAGCACACTGACACACCCGGGTCCAATCACCATGGCTACAAGCGCAATGGCAGTTTCCGCTGTCTGCCCAGCATCTACCCACCTCGACCTTTAAGGTGACTGGTTACTTTGCTGTTGCTATGCCTGCCTCACCCTGCCCTAAACAAACTGCATAAATAGATTTATAAGTGCTCAATAAGGCAGACTGTACTCTGAAGTAGTCTCTGGAGTGCTTTTCCTCGTGACACCATCCCCTCGGCTGTTCGTGGGGTTTGTCCACTGAGTCCCTACATCTGGCGCCCGAACAGGGACCTGAGGAAGGCAGGTAAGGATTGGCAGTATACTCCCAGGGAAACTGGAGAAGCATGGGGAATATCCCCCCCTCCTCCAGGGACACACAGCTTCAATTCTTGTGCACTTTGTTGGATTCCAGGGGACTTCACTCAAGAGAAGGGAAGCCCAGCAGTTCTGGGATATGGTAGTAGACACTAGCCCCTGGGTCATAGTAGCTCATTTCTTTGACCCTGAAATCTGGGAAAGAATCATGCTCAATGCTCACAGGGCTGAAGTTTCAAATGGCACTCCTCTGCCATTAAACTTCTTCCTCATTGTTACAGCCAATGTGGCAATATTCAGCACTGGCCGCAGCCCTCAAAGAAAATCAGGGAAATCCACCTAAAGGGTGTTAGAAATGTGGAGGGCCAGGGCATCTTAAAAGGGACTGCCTTCAAGGGAGAAATCCTGAACCACAACTGCCATCTAGTCGTGTCTGCTCAAGTGTAGAAAATGAAAACACTGGGAAAGGGACTGCAAATCTAAATATGATGCTGATGGCACACCTATGACCTTGGAGCCTTTGAATGGGGTGAGGGGCAACCCCCAGCCAGGCTAGCTCAGTCGGTAGAGCATGAAGCGAGGAGCCTGTTTGGGTGGACCAGCGGCCAATCCATAAAGAAAAACTACAACATTTAAAAAATTTGGTACAGGAACCATTGGAGGCTGGCCATATAGAGCCTTCTCAAAATCCTTGGAATACTCCTATATTCATTATAGAAAAAAAGGCAAAAGGTTAATTCCGCCTCCTACATAGCCTATGTGCCACTGAAGTCACCATAAAATAGATGAGAACGACACAGCTTTAGATTCCCAAGGCATCTTATCTGCTACAGGGTCATATGATTAGGATTTTAAATATCAAGGATTGTTTTTCTCCATTCCCTTACACCCAGAGGATCGAGAACGTTTTGCTTTCTCAGTCCCTTCTTTAAATCATGCAGTGCCTTTTAGCTGGTATCAATGGACCCGTGCTACCTCAAGGCATAGAAGACAGTCCTACTATACGTCAATTATATTTTTTCTAAGCAGTGGCTCTTTTGTTAACTTAGCCAGAGCTTACTGTTGTCCATTATATGGATGACCTCTTAATTGCCCATAAAGATCCAAAATACTGGGCTGGGGTTGTGGCTCAGTGGTAGAGCACTCACCTAGCATGGGCAAGGCACTGGGTTTGATCCTCAGCACCACATAAAAACAACAAATAAATAAAAAAAAATATTAAAAAAAAAGATCCAAAATACTAAATGATGCCTTTAATCTCCTCATCAGCAAATTAAAACAGATTGAATTACAGGTGGCCTCTGAAAAGGTACAAAACATGCCACCATATAAATTTCTGGGTTAATACATATTGCCAGGCACTGCTGCCCCGGCTGCTCCCCAAATTTCCATCCCTGACAAATTGACTCTTAATGAGCTACAAATGCTACTGGGGCACATTAACTAGGTGCACTCCTCATTAAAAATGACCACCACACAAATGATGCCTCTATCTGAGCTATTAAAAGGAGATCCTAACCCTTCATCTACCAGGACCATTACCATAGAGGCAAAAAAGGTACTAGACTCCATTAATATAGCTCTCCAGGACCTTCCACTGAGCAATATGACCCTAACAAGGAAGTTTGGGACATTATCCTCCAAACACCCCGACTACCTACGGGTGTCATATAGCAGCCACCCTCAGCCATTATTGAATGGGTCCTTTTGTCCACAAATCTGGGAACAAAGATCAACAGTCCCCTTTAAAACTTTATCATTACTAATTGCTAAATTACAGGAAAATACCCTTCAAACCACTGGCAAAGAACCTGATAAACTTGTAGTCCCCTTAAACAAACAAGATCTGCAGATAGCCATACAATATGAAACTGCCATACAAAGTGCTATTACAGGTTAGTCTGGTGTTAAAGTCATATACTAGCCAATAAAGTGTTACAAACCTTGGCTTTACTCCTTCTTCAATATCAAAACCCTGTCAAACAACAGCCTCTCCTCAATGCCACCCTAGTGTTCACTGATGCTGGTTCCAATGGTAAAATATACATAATATATTTTAATTCAGGCACCAACCAACATCTTTCCTTTAAATATAATCTGGAGGCAACATCACCACAATTCCTGGAGTTATGTGCTATTTACAAGGCTCTAAAAAAATTTTCAAGAGCCAATAATCTTTTCACAGACAGTCACTGTTGTGCAAATATGTTGTCTAATTTGGCACATGCCTTCATCAATCTTAAGTCAAATCTTAAATCACGTCTAGATATCCTACTGAGCTCCCTACAAACCAGAAATCATCCCCTTTTTGAGCAACATATCCGAGCTCCCTCTCAACTTCCGGGACCACTTACTGACTTAAATGCTAAGACTGACCAGCTTACTCGGGTATTTGCTGTCATTACTCCTACACAAAAGGCTACCTACCCAATAACATTCCAATTTCCATCAGTCCGCCCATAGTCTTCACCAGCTGTTCTCATCCCTTACCAAGGCTCAATGCAAAATTATAGTTAGACAATGGACCAAATGTGCTACTTTTCTACCTTTAGGCCCTTTACAACCTATGAAAGTTAATCCTAGAGACTTAAAATCCAATGCCTCATGGCAAATAAATGTTACTCATGTCTCCTCCTTTGGGCATCTAAAATATTTACATGTTACTATTGATACCTACTCAGGATTTATCCTAGCCTCCCCTAGCACAGGGGAAAAGACAAAACAAGTCATTTCCCATTGCCTCTGATGTTTTACCATTATGGGTGTGCCTCGTACTGTTAAGACAGATAATGGGCCGACTCACACCATTACGGCTTTTCCAGCCTTTTGCTCCAACTGGAAAGTAAAACATATAACAGGTATTCTATATAATCCTGGGGCACAAGGAATTTTGGAATGGGCCCACAGAGCCTTAAAGGAGGCCATTCAAAAACAGATCTCATTAACAAAGTGTTATTTACTTTAAATTTTCTCACTATACATAAACAAGACACGGAATCACCAGCTCATAAACACTGGGCTCCTCTAACAGGTCCTTCTGCCCTCCCTCTGGTGGGATGGAAGGACCTACAAGACCACACCTGGCAGGGGCCAGACCCCCTCTTTACAATGGGCCAAGGTTTTACTTGTGTTTTTCCAGAAAATAGTTCACAACCCATCTGGATTCCCTCAAGATTTGTCTGAATGTGGACCCCTCGAACCTCTAGTCAGGGAGATAAAATATCTCAGGATAGGAGACCAATCGATGAGGAAGAGGAAAAGACTGACACTAAGTCACCTGGGGTGACTTAAAGAGCTTGGTGACAAGAATCAGATTTTCAACAGGAACAAATTGACATTTTATATTCCCTACAATGCTTTGCTTGTGATCCGAGATATACGAACCTCTGTGTGACTCAATTCCTTGTTATAGAAAATCTATCCTCCCAATATCATGATATAACTGCCTGTGTTAGAGAGGCATGGGACACAGATCACTCTTCAAACTACGATAATCTAACTCAACAAATTCAAAAAATCTATAGCACTTGTGTATCTCCCACTGTTACAGCTACTTTCCTTGATGGATTATGGAACTGCTGGAAATCTCTTCTAACCAACTGGTTCTCTCCCTATACTGTTATTACTGTTGCCACTATTATCATCATCTCTATTATCATATGGGTCTGCATAAACAGGATTTATCAAAGCTCACCACCTTAGACAAAAAAGCAACTATGCTAGCTGAAGTCTTTTCAATGAATAGAGGGGGGACATGTAGGGACAAACAGCTGGACTGCCACGTACATGGCATTTGTGAAGGGTCCTCAAGCTTAGCACACTAAGCTGCCGAACAACTGTTCCAGGATATTGTGGTCAGCACACTGACACACCCGGGTCCAATCACCATGGCTACAAGCACAATGGCAGTTTCCACTGTCTGCCCAGCATCTACCCACCTCTACCAAGCTGCATTTACCCACCTCGACCTTTAAGGTGACTGGTTACTTTGCTGTTGCTATGCCTGCCTCACCCTGCCCTAAACAAACTGCATAAATAGATTTATAAGTGCTCAATAAGGCAGACTGTACTCTGAAGTAGTCTCTGGAGTGCTTTTCTTCGTGACACCATCCCCTCGGGTGTTCGCAGGGCTTGTCCACCGAAAGCCCCCACACAAAAGTACTCGAATGTGTGATGGTATACTAGTTACATCATAGTGCTTATAATGTGTAGATTTAAACCAAAACCAAAATGCTATCTAATTGCTACTCAGCTGAAAATACAAACAAAAGGGTACTCAAGTTCTACTTACACATGAAATATACTTAAAACTTTGGTCTACTATAGATTTTTTTTTCTACAAATATTCTAATTCTCAAATATTCTCGTTTTCAAATTTTAAAATGTTTTAATTACTATTACAACATTTATTCAAATGTCATATCTGGCTTTATACCAGAGGAATAAAACAATGTTTGCTTACCTGGTATTCCACTTTTGCTAGCAGAGGTCTTTGTTCCACTCTGAGGAGTGGTACCCCCAGGGGATGAGGTCTCTGTGGGATATGCTGTCCCCAAAGTCTCCAATTCCCCTCGGTTGGAGGAAAACACCAAGTCCAGGGATGGCAGCTTCAGCATGCACTCCACCCTTGACACTGGCAGACAGCTGAACTTGATCTGAGAGGGCTAACGATAGCAAAAAGCCAGAGAAAAGGTTTCCAGGAGCCATACGGTTAAAATGTTTCCTGTTGGACTCCAAAAGTCACATTCAAATTCCATTCTAGTCCACACACACCAAGCTTATCACATCTACTCATTTGACACTTAGAAAGATCCTGTTTAATGTCATCACTTTTTCAAAACAGAAGCGTGATACAAGAGCCAAAGCGTGTTCACAAAATGGTGTCCTTTTTGAAAAGCTAAACATCTGAAGAGTCATCTCTGAGCAATATTTAGACATCTAGATAATTTAGAACTCTTAAAAATATGTATCCTTACATTATACTTGCTCTTAATTAAGTCTTTAAGAGAAGTAATCTCACTTATATTAAAATTTGAAAAAAGCACCATGTATTAGTAACAAAGGTTTTATAAACCTTGTACTCTTCACTCATGTGTTTTCTTCAGACCTTCAAAACAGTGAGTGCAAACCTCCAGTGTTGCGCGCAGAAGACCCATGGCCAACTGCTACCAAGAAATACTGGAACACATGACCCTCAGCATTGCTCTTATTTGTTAGCTTGATTATAAAATTTTAGTTGAGGAAAACTAAACTGACAGGTTTAGAGTATTCCAGCTCCTCCTTAATGAATTCACTCCCAAAGGCCTATTGATAGGACTGTGTTTTAGAATAAAATATTAAATAAAGTGACCTAACTCTTAGTAGAAATCCAAGCAAGGGTACTGTTGTGACCTTATATCTTAATTATACTTCATATCTGCACAGAAAACAATCACGTGGTAAGAACTAAATATGTACAATGAAAAGGCATAGAATACTTTATAGGGGCTTTAATGTGTATTTTAATTTTTGCCACAAAAGTATGAGCTCCAAATTTTGAAAATCCAATGATCTGTGAAACTTTTCAGATGCAAAGTAGATTTACACATAAAACTTTACATATACTTGTCAAAGTTCAGGCAACCTCTAAGCCATCATAAACTAATTAAAGGTCCAAGAAACCTATGGCTAAGAAAACTTCAAAGGGAAATAACGTTGAAATAAACTTAAGGAAAATATTTTTCTTCAAAAAGCCATGAATAAAGCTTATCACCTGAACTCGCACATACACCACGACATCTACCGGGAAGGAGGAATACGCAGACGTTGAGGACGACACTAGTGATGCTGCCGACTCTTCCATAGGATCCGGTATTTCAAAATGCCCCACGTCTTCATCTTGTGAGCTAACAGCTGTTAAAATATTTGGTTTTAAGTTTTATTATTTGGTCAAAACCAAACTATTTTAAGATCCTTATCTCTCATACCAGCGTTCAGTTCAGAGGCAGCAGCGCCCAGAAACGTTTGCTTCTACAGCTCATCATTCTATACATCTTCCCCTCCTCACCTCTTGCTCAGTCTCCCAAACTCAAATTCCCTTGCCACTCAAAGTACACAAAGGAAACAGTGATTATGCCCTTGCCCTCGAGGATACTCTACGGTAGGACCCGAGGCTGTAGACCTTGTTGTCATCCACCAGCTGTGGCCCTAGGGAATCATAGGGCCACACAGGACTGAGCTTTCATAAGGAATGAAAGGATCAGATCATCCCTCCAGGACTTGTTCAGTTCTGTAATTCTTTCACCTCTTTAATCATAACGGAATGTGTAGAGACACGTGACAGCACCACTAAACGCTGCTAAGCAGCTGGGTCCCAGAATGCACGTGATGGTGAAGTAAGCACAGAAGGAGGGTGCTCACCCGTATGATTCCTTTCAATGGGTGTAATTGGGATTGTTTCCAGAGCCTTTTCCAGGAAGTCCAACAGGCAGGGACTAATAACCATTTCCTCTGGCAATGACTGAAGTGCTACCCAGGCATAGAGCTTGGCTGTTTTTACTCCTCCGCTTCCTTTTCCTTTGGCTAGAACATTTGTAAATGTTAGGTACACTTAAAGAAATTTAATAAAAAGTTCCAATAAAACATATGAACTTTATGAGAAAGTAGAATTATATGACAGTTTGATCAGGTACAGTATCTTATTTAAAAGCACAGGTAGCAGGTTGATGGCAATGACACATTAATGTTAGAATACAAATGATCATTAATGATGCACAACACAATGGTTACTCTTCCTTGCTCTAGGTCACAAATTCTGGTTCGATTTTTCGTTTTCATACTTTGCTATGTCTCTTACTGGCATCAGTCCTGTCTAGTTAAGATACAGAGAACCTTGACTTAAAATATGTAGTGGCAAGTAAGGAACAATGTCACTTTTTTCAGGCTTTCCTGTGCTTAGGCTATATGCAATTAAATGCTTCCTTAACTAAATAATTCCACTTCAGTACAGTGAGTAGAAACATCTAATGAAGGTTTAGTTTAGGTTTCCACTACAAACTTTTACTAGCTGTATAAACCTAGGACAGATGTCCACAACCTGAGCCTTAACTATCCTCATTTATAAAAGGGGATTCTACCATCTGCTATGTACCTAATGGACACAGATGAGACTTGCCAACCAAACAGTGGTATGAAAAATTTTAGGCATTATCATCATGATTCTTTACTGACTCTTGGAAGTTTTATATATCAAGTTGTCTTTCCTGTGACAAATGTTTGGTAGTCCCTTTTCTGGAAATTCTACCATGGATCTAAAGATTAATCATGTTCTATGTGATAGGCAGACTCCAAGATGATATGCAACTGTCCTTGCTTCTGGTATTCATGTCCTTGTTCCCTCCTTAATGACCTGTCTCATCAGTAAGATTGCAAAAGTGATGGTGTGTGGCTTTTGAGGCCATACCATTAAAGATACTGCACGCTGAATCCTGCTCTCTTCTAGATCATTCCTTTTGAGGGAGATTAACTGCAATGTCTTATAGACACTCAGTAGCCAGTAGAAAGGCCCTGAGGGGTGCAACAGAGGTGCCTGTTACCTGCCATATGACTGGAACATAATGGGAGCTGATTGTGCAGCCCTAGCCACATTCAGGTGACTGCAGGCCTACACGACATCTCGACTACCACCTCATGGAAGACCACATGTCACATCCCCCAAGCCAAACTGGTAGACATTGTTCATCAATAGAAACTGTGTTTGAGATTATAAATCACTAAATTTTGGGTAATCTGCTACGTCATAACAGATAATTGATAAATGTAGTTAAATCCAGTGTACTATGTCTTAAATTTTTTTTGAAAACTTCTCATTAGAGCTCCCAAATCTGAACTACACAGAACTATGCTTTTCTAAAGATACAATGAATTGAAGCTGTAGCAATTGAACTACCTCAAGATTAAAACTGATATTCTAAAATAACATCAATTTGAGAAACAGCCAAATAGTTGGCCTATACTTCCATCTGTCAATTTTGTATAATCATTATTTATAAGTCTATGTTCTTTTCCTTAAAAATGAGAATTTGGAAGTCTCAACAGAGCAAGTAGGATAACTAAAAATTAAGAAAAAAATGATAAAAAGCAGAGTATATTCTAAATACCTGAGGGGAGAGGTGGGGGTTGGGGAGGAAGTAAGGTGTTAGTCTTGCTCTGGACAGTGCAAGGTAAAGGAGGAGAAGGAGGAGACGTCGCACTATCTTTCATACCATACAGCTTGGACTCTTTGGAGAGTGTTCTTGGCAATGAAGATCCTCTGGAGGCATTAGGTGATTCAGTCTTTAGCGTCTTAGAATTATAGTGCAACTGTATTGAAAAAGACACACTTTCAAAATTAAAAGAGTATCAGATGAGAAAAAACTATGAAATATAAAAATGTAGTATAAAGAACACCAGTTCAGGAGTCAAAAAATGCAGTTCTAGCTTTTAAATATGAGATTTGCAAACTTGGAAAGACTATGCCGTTTTATTTTCAAAATTGGAAAAGTCATTTAGATAACCTTTGAAGTTCTTTTCAGCTTACAATTATATAATTCTAGAATCTAAAAAAAATAGTAGCTCAATGAAGTTGCACTAGGCAAGGTTTAGCAAAGTATGCTATGAATGCTGATATATAAAAAAGACAACTAACTTCTCTCTGCCAAATTTTCATGGAAAAAGCTGTAGAGATGAAGCAGCAGCGTACAATTTAGATGTTCTTATGTTCAGAATATGACTATATTAAGCAAAAGAAGTCAGAGGTTCTCATTAATATCCAGAGAAAAAAAGGATATAAATAATAGGGGGGAAAAAGTACCACTGTAACCCACTGTGATCTCTTATCCTAAACAACTGGGTTTTTACCTTCACATCAACTCCAGGAATGTAAAACACTGTTGTTTCCAAGTCACTGGGCTTGGTCTGCAGAGATGATGGCACTTTCTTGCCAGTCATTAGATGTGTGGTAGAAGCATAATTAGTTTGAAATTTCTTCTTTTTTGAAGGAGAATCTTGATCTAAGCTCCTAGAACTTCGATCATAACTCCTATGTGGAGAAAAATGTTTTATCTTTTTAAAAGAGGACATTTACTTCTTTCTCTTTTGTTTAAGTCAACTATTATTCATATAGAAAATGAAATGCAATCCTTCATTTAAGAAGCAGAGGTATGCTCCATGGCTACAGCAGTTAGTGACTTTTGTTCTTTTCTAGGGCCACAGCTGTTTCATTTGAACACATCAGGCTGAACCAAATCCAACTACCCTTTATACAGGCTGAAAGCCAACTAAATATCAGAAGTTTATTATGGATTACTTTATTCCAATTTAAAAAAGTCATTCTTTTTATCATTACTATTATATCTGTAATAGATTTTAACTGTTTAAAGTGTCTGTTTGGGGCTGGAGTTGTGGCTCAGTGGCACAGTGCTTGTTTAGCATGTGTGAACACACTGGGTTTGATTCTCAGCACCTCATATATATAAATAAATAAAGGTTCACTGACAACTAAAATAAATAAATAAAATAGTGTCTATTTTCTCTCATTTTTATAAAAGCTTCATTAGACAAATAAAATGTTTTAAAAATCTTTTATTATGAAAAATTTACAACAGTAAACAGGACAGTTTACACATGTAAACAACATGGTATGTGAAACCCCACAGGCCCATCACCCCATTTTGATGTCAGCATTCAGCATGCTATTCCTGTTTTTCTTTCTTTGTTTTCCACCTGTTCACACAATTGTAATCACTATCTTTTTTTTTTTTTTTTTTTCAATAGTTCATTTTTAGATCAGGGAAAAAAGTTGCAAGAAAAAATAATCTAATGTTAAATCTCTTTATATCATCATTCAGTTAATAACTGAAACAAACAGTAAAATTACAGTTACACCCTGAACTCAGTTCAGTCTACTGAGGCCTTTTGTGCAACTGTTTTCCAGTCTTTCTTATCTCATTATGAACTCATCAAAGCTCCCCATAATCCAGAGTGTTGCACTGTTCTTTAAAACAGAAATGTACAAGGTATGAGGGCAGACACTGAAAAATTCATGCTTGTTTAAAGAAGAATCATAAAGGTACAACTATTTTAATTAACAAATTTATTAGACTCTAAATCAGACATTCATTTCCAGTTGCCAGAAAATACTATACATTTATTTTTTTTTTTAAATTATATGTTATGCAAATAATCACTTGGCCACTACAATTATGATCACCTACTGTTTAAATTTGCATTTTGGGATTGGGGAAAAGGTGGTTGTAATTCAGTGATATGTGAATGGTATTTCTAACAGATGAAGTCATATGTACCTCTTTTCAACCAACTTCTTACCTTCTCAAACTTATATCATCATGTTCCTGTAGAAGGGTGGTTGGGTGGAGTACACATTTTCCACTATCAATTTCAACCCGTATATCAAGTTCAAAATCAATATTTCTTTCAGTAGCTGTGCCACTAAGACTTCGGTTGACTGGTGTTGTTGGCCAGCGTTCCGTAAATAACTGATGAACAGCAGCAAAGCCTGTTGCTTTTTTACGAGAAGTGTGTCTAAAGAAAAAGAAATCTGATCACTGCATTGTAGTAAAATGGGAATTCTTTTTAATAAACCACTTTCCGGTACAATATGTTGAGTTACGGTCTATAAATAATTTCACTTTTTTATAAATTCATGCAAATTACTCAACCAGCACATACTAACCAAATCTTTCCTAGTTTGAAGAAGACACGTTTTATTCAACAGGTGCTGAGTAACTATGGCATGCCAGGCATGTGCTAGGTGACAAGGACACAGGCATAATGCCTGCTATTAATGGGGTTAACTGCAGTGTCTGAACTATATTCTATATGTATGTGTGTGTATATATATAGAGAGAGTATATAGAGAGAGTATATGTATTTAGAGAGAGAACTATATTCTCTCTATATATAGTTTTCATTTTCTCAATGATAATATTTAAATGCTACTTTCTTGTTCTTATTAAGAGAGGAACTGGAAAAGAAAAATAATGCTAAATGTTCTTCCATAAATGCTGGGGAAACTGGTTATGCACAGATGTAATCAAGAACTGGACCCATGAGCTATACTATACAGTAAACCAACTCAGAACGGACTCAAGACATGAACCTAAGACCTGCAACTGTGAACCTCCTGGGAGAAGACAAGGATGACCTCCTGGCACTGGTTGTGGCAATGATCTCACGGATATGACAGCAATCGCCCAGGCAACCAAAGTTAAAAAAGGAAGAAAAAAGTGCAGAGCAAGGAAGCAACAGAGTGAAAGGGTGACTCGTGAAACAGGAGGAAGCACTGTAGACCACACTTCTGAGAAGGGGTTGATTTCCAAGATACATAAGGAACTCCTACTACTCGATAGTAAAAACCCAACAGCCCAATTAGAAAGTGGCTAAGGGGTTAAAAAGCTATATCTCCAGAAGGACATAAGCAACCGTCAACAGGTGTGTGTACGGATGTTCAATATCACCAACTGTCAAGGAAATGTGAATCAAAATCGCAATGAAACCTCACCACACACCTGTAGAATGATGGTTATTTAAAACAAGAGAGAGAGAGGTGTTGGCAAGATATGGAACAACTGGAGCCTTGTCCACTGTTGGCAGGAATGCAAAATGGTGCTGTCACTAGAGAAAGCAGGATAAAGTTTCTGCAAAACAACTACAAATAGGCTGGGCACGGTGGCACACACCTGTAATGTCAGCAACTCAGGAGGCTGAGGCAGGAGGACTGTGAGTTCAAAGCCAGCTGCAGCAACTTAGCAAGACCCCATCTCAAAATTTAAAAAAAAGGGAAGGGGGGAGCTGGGAATGTGGCTGAGTGGTTAAGTGTCCCTGGGTTCAATCCCCAGTACCAAAACAAAAAACAAAAACAAGAAAAGAAAAGAAAAAGAAAATTACAAATAGAACTATCCTATGATCCATCAACCCCAGGTCAGGGCATCTATCCAAAAGAAGTGAAATCAGGATACTGAAGAGAGAGCACTTCTATATTCATTATTGCACTTTCCACAATAGCCAAGATGGGGGGAAAAACGTATATGTCTAGCAACAGGTGAACAGACAAAAAAAGAAAAAAACTAGCACATGCAATGGACTTGAAAAAAAGAAGGAAATGCTCAATATGCGATCACATGAATGAAATTGAAGGCATTATACTAAGTGAAAAGACAGCCGATTCAAGAAGGCCCAGGGCTACAGAAGCCTGCCTGTGTGGGGCAGCTGCAACGTCACACAGAGGCCAGGCAGTGTTGGCTGCATGTGCCCACAAGCAGGGATGAGGCTGCACTTACACAGCAAGCAAGCTCTCAGATCAGCTGTGCAATACAGTGCCCACAGATAACACTGCACAGTACCCTTAGAAGTGTACATGCTAAGTGTTCTTACTGATATAAAAGTTTTTAAATTATCAAATTATACACCTAGAAAGATGTCCACATTAATGTGAATTGTATCTAAATAAACAAGACAAAGTATTTTTTTTAAAAGGGGAATTAAAACAGGAAATGAAAGTAGAGAGATATAGATCATCTGTCTAGGAAGGCAAATGTCTGACCTTTAGGATTCCCATTTAAGAGGATATTCAAATTATTTATCTAAAAACTATTAAACAATATTTCTTATAGCCAATTTAAAAATTTATGTTTTAAGAAATACCAAAATACCTAGAGAAATTATTTAGAAAAGGCCCAAACCTCAACACACTCCTGAAAAATTAAAGAACATAAAGATACTTTTAGAAACTTATAGGTAGAAACATACATTAAAAAAAACAAGTGCAAGTCCAATTTACAGAACTGCAAGTGATATCAACCAGCATATGCTAAATATTGATGCTGGAAGAGGATAATGGAACAGTTTTTCTTTTTCTTTTTTAAATATTTTTTAGTTATACATGGACACAATGTCTTTATTTTGTTTATTTGTTTTTATGTGGTGCTGAGGATCGAACCCAGTGCCTCATAGGTGCGAGGCAAGCACTCTGCCATTGAGCCACAACCTCAGCCCCAGAAGAGTTTTTCTTAAAAAAATAATTATTAGGGCTAGGGTTGTGGCTTAGTAGTAGAGTGTCTGCCTAGCATGCGTGAGGCACTGGGTTCGATTCTCAGCACTGCATATAAATAAATGAATAAAGGTACGCCAATAATTAAAATATATATATAAAAATTTTTTCAAATAATAATTATTAAACTAGAATTCTGCACTGATCCCAATAATCAATCAACTATGAGGATTAGCAGTTATTTTAGATATAGAAAGTGAAGAAAGTAGATCTGCATTACCTTTCGTAGAAGCAATTTGAGGACGTATTACAGAAAAATGAGAGAATAAACCAAAATATGTTGATAAACGAGATTCAAGAGTTAGTGGTTTCAGTCAAGAAAAAGGAGGAAAGAAGTCCCAAGGCTCAGAATTGACAAGATTGAAGAACGTGGACAGCCCCTAGTAGACCAACTTTTAACTACATTTCTCTTGTGCCTAGTCAATTTCCTGTTATCACTGCCACTACGAACTTTTACTAGTACTAGTTGTTACAACCTCATTCAAGTGGTGCTCATACATATTCTTTATTTCATTAACATCATCTCATCTTATTTCTCTCTTCGAAGAATTGAGTGAATCTTTTGTCCACTGCTAAGCATGCCCCTTTACTATGTTCCTGTACTATACTACACTGTAATTACACCATGTCTCCCTGCAATTTGTTACTTTCTAAGGTCAGGAGAAACACAGCCTTCTCCTTTAACTCATACCACATCTTCGTTGCCATTTTCCTGATAGAGTTTATCTTGGAAAAGATTCAAGTGATCTGAATAAACCCATTTAAATCAAAAATTCAGTTCTGAATTCTGGACCACCGCCTAAGGACCAAAGGCTACTCACGAAGGTTTTCTGTAGATATAAAACCTTTCCCTCTCACGGTCTTCATCCTTTTCATCCTTCTCTGAGTCTTCGCTGGTGGAGGACAAGCTGTCATCCCGTCGACCCTCTTCAGGTTGGAAAGGAATGCTTGCTGAAAAGCCTCCTGGAGTTTTGGGAGAACTGAACACAGAACACGACCCTTCACTGTTTGATGAGTAGTGAGATGGACCTTCGATAGTTACTGACAAAAGGTCCAGTTCTGTCTCTTCTGGAAACTGATTATTTAAAAAAAAAAAAAAAAAAAAAAAAAAAGAACCATTCTTATTTTAAGCCCATTCTCAATTACAACAAGAAAAAAATATATATGTTTAAACATTTTTTATTTCCTTGATTTCCTCATTCAACTGAAAGAAAGGTCAGATTTATGAACACAAGAGATGGCACAGCAAGGAAGAAAGAGGGTCAAACCACAGAAAGTCATGCCACCAGCACTTTAATGTTTCACTTTACAGGAACATGTTGCTTTAATTAGTAAACATTGTAATTCTTTAAAAGCAGAAGTTAAACATGTGGCAACAAAAGAAACATGATCAACCAGAAATCAGAATGGCGAGATCGTTAGTAAGAGCATGCAGGCGCCGTGGCAGGCTGGTCCCTCAGGCCCGTGAGCTCTCAGGTCTCTGAGCAATGAGCTGCTCACAGGCCGAGGAAGGACATACACAGCTGAGTATTAAAACACGCATCTGTTAATCCAACTTCAGAATGCTGTATTTTAAGGTAAGCAGTATGTATCAACACCATGTCTCTAACCCAGAATTTTAGTAGGAGGCCACTGTTTTTAAGTCAGTCAACAAAACCAACAACACTTCCTATGACCTAATTTTGATTCCCAGCTTCAGAGGGTTGAGCGTCATTTAAGAATGATCAGCCTTTGTAAGGTGTAATGTGCAAGGTGGTATAATTTGTTCCTAAAAATTAGCTTCCACCAGTTTTTAGGAACAAACTACCTAACAAAAATTCATAACGAACTCCTACAATGAATATGTCAAGTACCTGCACAGACCAGATGTTCTTCATTTTATAAAACAAAGATATTATCAAGTAAACAAGTACATCAGGTTTGTGTTTGTGGGAATTATCTTTCAACTTGTAAAACTATGGTTAAGTTTATGTAGAAAACAATCTCGTTTGTATTTATATGTAACTATACCTTAATTATTACTTTCCAATTAATAATTAGCAAATCTAATAATACCTAATCTTATATTTGTCCTCTCATTTATGATTTTCCATATTTTTTACAAGCAGGGTATACACTGTTACTGAAAAATAGGATGAACCACATCAAATATTAAGGCCTTTAAGAAGCATCTAATTAGGGCTGGTATGTAGCTCAGTGATAACAGCACTTGCTTAGCAAATGGGAGGCCATGGGTTTGATCCCCAGCATGGCAAAATAATAAATTAAAAAAAAAAAAACCCTGTTAGTTGGATTCATTTACTTCACATAAATGATTTATTTTCGAGTTTTTAGTTTTTTAGAATACAGGAAATATTCATCAAGCTTACTATAGTACATTCATGGTTCTAAAACAAAATCCAATCTGACTGAATGGAGTATAACCATGGGACATATATTGAAACTCCGAGCTTGAGAAAGTAAGGAAATGAAAACAAAATATATTTGGAGTAAGTGCCAAATTTTTAAAGTAATTTTAAAGAAAAGTTCTGTACAAAGATTTATATACCTGGTATATATATCTTTCAAGTTCATTTTTAGTTTTGTCACAAATTTTAGGAAAATATTGGATTATAAAAAATGTTACTTTTTTTAATGATTGTGTAGCACATTTTCACACGGCATTAAACATGAGAATAAATCTTACATGGATCATTTTATAAATAATTGTAGACCAGTGATTCAAAAGAAATAGCATTTAATGATTAATTTGCTGTTCTGAGTTAGAGTTGAATTAGTTTGAACTACTTAAAGTTTTTGTTTTTAAAGAGATTCACTTTGTAGTTGAATGTAAGGGAAAAGAGATTTTCTTTGGGATCAGCAAATAATGAACTGCAGTTCTGGGTTTATGATTTGACTGAACTGATTTGACAAACATATAATTTTTTAATTTTGAAGATCTACACAATATTAAACTACGTAAAAGAATAAAACTAAGATGTGTATGCAAGAGTTTATGATATATACATGATAAAAAATTCAAACCAACTTTATGTAAAATAGAAAATTTCTGAGGTCCAAGTTTAGTGTGAAATGAAAGGAAGACATTTTGAAAGCAGATTTTCAGGGTGGTTAATTAGTTTTAAAGCAAAATTTAAGTTGTTCTGAACAAGTACCTGAAAATACCCTTCCCCACGAGAGCTGGGCTGTGGCGTACTTCCCCACACTGTATTTTTCAACTTAATTAAAATAATAAGAAAATAAAGTAAAAACACTTGTGAACAATAAACAATGGTTTAAAAGTAAACAAATACACAAAATAAAAAAAATTTTAACATAAAATTTAACATGCTATAAAATTAGAATGGAACTCTGAGGCTGACCTTCCCTCCGAACAAGAATATTTTGAACAAGAATACATAAATAAGCACTTCACACAAATACATCACAACTGTATAAAAGATAGTTCAATGTGAAGTCTTGCTTGCTAGAAAAAATATTCAGCAAAAACCTTTCTATCTCAGAGCAAGTAGTTAGAACTCTCCATTATGCAGGTAAAACACAAAGGCCCACACAGTATGACTCCTGGGATGGAATCAGGGGTGTGCCCCAGCTGACCCAGCTAGACACTTCACCCAGGACCATCTTCACTTTCACATCAGGCAAGGACCGGTCTTTTGAAACTGCATTAATTCTGAGATTTTACAATTTGTAGAAACTATTCAGCAATGTCTATTTCTAACAAATATAATCTCTCTTACTGTATCTTGGATGTTAAAAGTTACTCTGGGCCCAGGAGATGCTGCATCCACACGGATTTCTGGGAGCTCTTCAGCTTCTCCTACTCGAGAACTGTAAGTAAAATGTAAAGTTATAAAACACTAACATTCTTGTGTTTAAAAAATTCTGGACTTTCATAAAAGTCTGATCAATGACATTACCATTCTATTTCTAAATATTTGCTTTATCAAAAGAATGAACTGCTAGCACTCCATTTCTTAACCTTTATCATCCTGTGAAAGCAACCCAATGTGTTGATTAACTCAAGATTATCTTAAACCAAATCATATAAAAAGAATGTTACAGTGATTTAGTATTGAAGCAGTATTTAACTCAACAGGTATAATTTCCATTTCTTCACATGCTGAACAGATGTGCTATTGTACATTTCTTTTTTTTTTTTGGTACTGGGGATTGAACTCAGGGGTACTTGACCACTGAGCCACATCCCCAGCCCTATTTTGTGTTTTATGTAGAGACAGGGTCTCACTGAGTTGCTTAGCACCTCGCCATTGCTGAGGCTGGCTTTGAACTCGCAATTCTCCTGTCTCAGCCTCCCAAAGTGCTGGGATTACAGGCTTGCGCCACCACGCCCAGCTTGTACATTTCTTGTATTGACATGTAGAGCAGCAGCAGCTAGTGTGCACATCCCATTCTCTGGATAGTCTGTTTGCACACAGAACTTGTCTAAATGGCAGAGTACTTCATTACTGAAAAGCATTGCTGCACCATGATATGTGTCAGAGGAATTCCTCAAATAAATGAAGTGTGGCAATAACCAGGATGACTGCTATTTTACCAATAAGGTCCATTTATACTACCTTAGTTTTACAATTTCCCCAATTAGAATACGGGGGGGGGGGGGAGCGGAGGAAGCAGTGAATCTTTGTAACAGAGTCAGTGATTTTATTATTGGTTTCACTGGTTGAAATACATAATACCTTGTTCTTTCCATTCGCTTGAGAGGTGGTCTTCCAGAGGCAGAAATGCTTTTTGATCGGCTATAACTTGGTTTATAACCCAAACCCCATTTATCCTTTAAAGAAGCAGCCTAATGAAATGGGACAGAAAAAAAAAGTGACTATAGATAAGTGTTTACTGTTAACATTTCACTTCAGATAAGAAAAACATTAGACTTTGTTAATTAGCTTATTTCCCCCTAAATGACTTTAAATGTCACTTAAGACAGTGAGTCAAAGCAGGGCAGTAATCAGCTATCCTGAGATTTTAGCATGCAATGAAAATAGGAGCCACTGTCCTCTATTCTTCTTAGCAAGATCTGACTTGCTAAGAAGAAACCAGTTACCCAGGGCCCAACCTGCCCTGGGGTTATTATCACAGCTTAACTGACCAAAGAGAAGGAAAATACCAAGTTCCAATCAGCTCTAGCCATTGTTCCACCTCAATTGGAAGAAAAAAAACTGACAAAGTTGTTGATAGTCTGGAACCCCAGGCTCACTACAACCCTGGAGCCTCATCAGAGGATGATAACACACTATGCCTCCTCTGCTGCCCACCACTGCATCACCAAGGGCCAGTTTACATGAAGTTCCTTTCACTTGGTGCAACATGTAGTAAGTCACCATACTACAGTGATACCTGCATACCCATGTTTACGGCAGCATGATTCATAATAGCCCAACCAGGGAACCAGCCTAGGTGTCCATCAATAGATGAATGGATAAAGAAAGTGTGGTATATATATACAATGGAGTTTTATTCAGCCATGAAGAAAAAAATGAAATTACGTCATTTGCAGGAAAATGGTTGGAACTTGAGACGATTATGTTAAGTGATATAAGCCAAACTCAGAAGGGTCAGGCTCATGTTTTCTCTCAGTTGTGGAAGCTAGAGAGGAAAAAGGAAAAGAAAAGTGGGAATTGGGGAATCTCATGAAAATCAATGGGAGATCAGTAAAGGAAAGGGATCAGAAGGTGGAAGGAGGGGCAAGTGTTGGGGAGTGATACTGGACTAATTATATTGTTGTACTGCATGTAGGAACATGTAACAACAAATAACATCATTATGTATAACCACAATGCACCAATAAAAATGTGTGTGGGGGGAGAAAACACTACAGGGCATACTAAAATGCAAAAAGGAAAAACACTCTGAAGAACAGAGCAAGCACCAGAACCAACACGACCAGGATGCTGGCACTCTCAGATCAGAAACTTTGTAACAGCTCTGATTAAAATGCCCAGGGCTCTGACAGATGAAGCAGACAGCAACAACAGCCGCGATGTGAGCAAAGACATGGGAATCACAAGAAAGAACCAAGAAGCAATGAAAGGTAAGAAGCACACCAACAGCAACGAACGCCTCTGATGAGCTGTGCAGACTGGACACAGCTGAGGAAGGAATCACTGAGCTTGAGATGTATCAGTAGAGACCCGAAAAAACTGAAAGGCAAATAGAACAGAGAATGAAGAAAGAAAGAACAAAATGGGTGGGGGAAGTTCAAAAACTGTGGGACAGCTGCAGAAGGTGTAAGCACGCATTATGATTTGGATCTCGCATGTACCCCAAAGGCTCATGTGCTGAAGGCTTGGTCCTCGAGGCAGTGAGGCGCTGGAGGAATGCCTCAGGTGTTTTGTCATAGCAATGGAAAGACGACCAACACAGTGTGTGTGCAGGAACACCAGAGGAGAAGAAAAGGAGGAAGGAAGAAATAGTAGAACAATAGTAACTGAGAATTTACTCAGGTTCATGTCAGACACCAAAGCAGGCACAGAAAGCTCGGAGAACACCAAGTATGGGGGGGGGGGGGAGGAATCCCAAAAGAAGACAATTTTAAAATACCATAACTATGTAAGAAGAAAGCAAATAATTACATCAAACTTTTCTTGCATCACCCATGCCAGCAAGAAGAGAGTGAAGACAGATATTTATAGCACTGAGAGCAAAAATTCCAGCAACCTAGAGTTCTATACTCTGTGAAATCATCATTCCTCAGTAGTGAAAGACAAATAAAGAATTCCTCAGAAAGAATTTGAGGGGATTGCATTGCAAGAAATGTTATAAGTTGCTCTCCAGAAAAAAAAGAAGTTAGAAACTTGAATACCTATATGAAAAGAAAGAGCGTCAGAGAGAGGTAGTGAAAGTAAATAAAAACAAGTCTTGCTCTCGTCCCCATTTTTTGGTGCTTGGAATCAAACCCAGGGTCAAACACATGCAGGCACTCTATCACTGAGACATATCCTCAACCCAGAACTTTTATTTTTCTTATTCTTAATTGCTCTAACAGATAACAATTTGTTCAAAATACTACTACTACTCATTGTTCAACTATCTATGTTTATATATAAGAGAAGCAGCAGCCACAAAATGAGGGACAGAAGGCAAAAGTATGATTACTTTATTATCATGATCTGTTCATACTTCCTATAGAATGCTATAGTGCAATTTCAAAACTCACTTGGATCAGTTGTATATGTATACTGCAAACTACATAACAACCACTAAAATAAGATTAAAAAAAGGTGTAACTGATATGCTAAGAAAGGAGAAAAAAATGTAATGTGGTTCAACTAGCCACAAAAAAAAAAAAACCAGAAAAAAAGAGAAGACCAAAATAGGAAAAAAGAATAAGGGCAATGAATAGAAAAACAGTAACAAATATAGTAGATGTTAATCCAATGAATCAGTAATAACTTCAAACGTCAATGGTCTAAAATGGTCTTTAAGACATGTTAGACTAGACCAGAAAATAAATCTCGACTATATGCTGCTACAAGAAACCTACTTATATAAACATTTTAAAACAATCATGTACTGCATAATGACATTTCAGTCAATGACAGACGGTACTGCCAATGTTCTCATAAGATTATAAAGAAGCAAAATATTCCTATCACCTAGTGATATCACAGCCATCGTAACACAATACAATCTTCATGTACTTGTGCTGATGCTGTTGTGAACAAACCTACTGAGATGCCAGTAGTATAAAAGCAGAGCACGTACAATTACATGTAGTATGTAATACTTGGTAATAATAAACAACTACGTTACTGGTTTATGTATTTACTGTACTTTGTAATCATCACTTTAGAGTACTCTATTTTTAAAAAAAGTCTGCTGTAAACAGCATGCTGTGTTACAATAACAGTAACCTCCACACATCTTGCGTTTACTGCATTTCTTCACTGCATCAAGATCCATATCAAGTGAACAAACTACACCACCTGATCTATAGAAGTACATTCCACAATGTTTGCCCAATCACTAGATTGTCTAGCAATGCATTTCTCAAAATGTATCCCTGCCATTATGCAACGCACAACTGTATAAGTATTTAAAGATACATACATATTGAAGCCACATGGAGAAAAAAACGCCATGCTAATCAAAACAAAAAGGGAGTAGCTATACTAATTACAGATACAGCAGACTTCAGAGCAAAGAAAGTCATTAGAGATAAAGAAGAACTTACACTCTGTTAAGAGGGCCAATGCGCCAAGCAGACATGATCCTTAGCATACCTGTGCCTAACAACACAGCAAAAAACTATGTGAGGCAGAAGGTAACAGAAATACGAGGAGAAACACACTCTGGTGCTCCTTTATCAGCAGTGGTCAGACATGGAACACAAACCAATCAGAATGGACATGGCTGAGTTCCACACTGTCATCAATCAACTGCATAGAAGCAACGTTTACTTCATCTAATGAGAGCAGAATACACATTATTCTCAAGTACAAATGGGACATTTGCCAAGACAGACCACAACGTTGCAAGGCCATAAAACATACCTAAATTTAAAGAACAGAAACCACAGTGTGTGCTCTCAGACCACAAGGTAAACTAGAGAGACATATGGAAAGATATATGGAACACACACACACGCTCACATATGCACATGTAATATGCACAGAATATATGGTTATATGTGTGTGCCTCTTTCTCAGGTGGCTACCTGGAAAATCCAAAAGTACATTGAGACCAAACAACATACTTCAGAACAGGGTCAAAGAAGAAATTGCGAGAGATATTTAAATTTAAAATATTTTTAAATTAAAATGAGAACACAACATATGAAAATTTGTGAGATGCATGGAAGGCAGTACTTTGAAGGAAATTTGCAGCACAGAATGCACATATTAGTAAAAAAAGGAAGATCTAAAATCAATTGTATGAGCTTCCTCCTTAGGAAACTAGAAAAACAATTAGAAATTAAATCCCAATTAAGAAAAAAAAAAAACATTAAAACCAGAAAGCAACAAAACTGAAAGAGGAGAACAATAACAGATTAATAAAACCAAAAGCTTGCTCTTTAAAAAGACCCAATAAAATCAATAGGATGGGCTAAGAAAATGGGGGAGGGGAGAAATTACTTAGAAAGGGAGGAAAGGACATAATTACACACTATGAACATTAAGAGTCAAGACATACTGTGAACAACTCTATGCTTCAAAATCTGATAAGCAAGATGAAATGGACTAAAGTTTTGAAAAGATACATTTGCCAAAATTCACACAAGCAATAGACAATCTGACTGGGCCTATACCTATTACAAACTAAATTAATTAACCAATAACCTTCTAAAACAGAAAGCACTCAGTGCAAATGAATACACTTGTGCATTCTACCAAACATTACCTACGATCTCCTTCAAAAGGTAGAAGCAGAGGAACAAGAACTCACTCATCTACACGGACACACTGCCTGACTGCAAAACCACACAAAGACATTATAAGAAGGAAAACTATATACCAGTATCTTTTCTGAATATGGATGTAAAAATCTTCCATAAAGTATTCACAAGTCAAATCCAACAAAGAAACTATACAAAGAGAATAATACACCACAACTAAGTAGAAATTATCCTAAGTATGCAATGGTGCTTCAATATTCAAACATCAATCAAGTGTAATCCATCAGATGTAAAATCCATCAGATGTAAATCCATCAGGGTAAAAAAGAAAAGTCACTCAACCACAGTAATGGATGCTGAAATCCAACACCCATTTGTTGATGATTAAAAACTCTCACAAAACCAGGAACAAAGGTAAACTTCCTTAATTTGCTAACAAATATGTACAAAAATCCCTACAATTAACATCATACCAATGGCAAGAAATTCAAACGTCTTACCAGGAACAAGGTAAGAAATTTCCCTACTATAGTTTGGATCTGGATGTGCAATATCACTCAAAGGCCCATGTTTTGAAGAGCCGCTGCCCAGCCTGTGGCCTACTGAGAGGTGGTATAACCATTAGAAGCTGAGGTCTAGTAGAAGTTAGAAGTTAGGTCACAGGGGCAGGCCTCCCCACTCCACGGTTTCCTCTGCCACTATCTTCTGCCCTGATATACTGTGACTCCACAAACCCAAAGCTATAGGGCCAAGAGGCTGTTTACTGAAACCTCTAAAACCTTTGAGACAAAATGCATATCTCCTCCTTCTAAGGTGATTACTTCAGGTATTTGCCACAGTAAAGGAAGCTGACTAACAACAGTTCCTCTTTGACACTGTACCAGAAAGACTATTAATGTGCTGAAAAGGTATACAGAATAGGAAGGAAGAAATAAAACTGTCATTGTTCACAGATGACATGATCATCTATATAAAAAATATATAAGAATTGACAAAAATGTCCTGGAATTAATAAGCAATTATAGAAAAGTTGCAGGACACAAGGTTAATATACATAAGCCAATTGCTTTCCCATATACCAGCAATGGATAGGTGGACTTTGCAATTAGAAACATAATTTACTCTGCATCCACAAAAAGGAAATACTTAGTTATAAATCTAACATAATATGAACAATATTTATATGAAGAAATCTATAAAACTCTGATGAAAGAAATTATACAACTGAATAAATGGGGAGACAAATATTCTATGTTCATGCTGGAAGACTCCATATTGTTGGGATGTCAGTTCCTTGCAAGTTGATTAGATTCACTTCCATCCCAATCAAAATCCCAGCATGTTGTTTTGTGGATGTACACAAGAAGATTCTGTAGTTCACAAGGAGAGAGAGAGAAGACCCAAGAATAGCCAACACAATACTGCAGAACAAAACTGTAATACTGATACTACCCTAATCAAGGTAGTGTGGTTTTAGCAAAAGCATAAACAAACAGATCAATGGAACAAACGTGACCAGAATTAGGACCACCTACGTGTACTCAACTGATCTTTATTGAAGGAACAAAGACAATACACTGAGCAAAGACTGTCTTTCCAACACGCGGTGCAGGAACAACTGAGCCTCCACATGCACAAACGTGCACCTGGACACAGGTAGAGGTTATGCTCTTCACAAGCGTTAGCTCAGAATGGACTGCAGACCTAAATGGAAACTGGAGAACTATAAACTGCCTACAAGATAACACGACTCAAAAGAGTTCTGGATGTGTGAGGATTTTGGATTTCAAATTTTCCAATTAGGGATGTTACAAGGAAAATGTTTACACTTACCTCTTAATTTTGCTGTGAACCTAAAACTGCTCAATAAAACTATCTTTAATTTAAAAGGTAAATAAAGCCAAAAAGGGGGAAAGTGATGGCTGAGGTAAATTGGGGTAGGAAAAGAACAGGGAAAGAGAGATACCTCAAAAGATTTCATGTTTTTTACAGAGTTCACACTAGAGACTAAAGGGCAACGTGATGTGGTGAAAGGCAGGGAAAACACAGTGGGAGGGCCTGACTGCAGACGGAGTCCCACCACCTGGGTTTCACCCTCGTTCTCACCAGGGTTAGTGGTAACACAGCCAGATTGTATATATTCTCATATACATTAAATGAGACTATATAATCCTGGTCAAATTACCTGACCTCTGTGCCTCAGTTTCCTCATCTTGAAAATGGGAAAATAGTAACAGCTACCTCATAGGACTGTAGTGGATTAGGCTGTTAAATGTAAAGAGCTTCAAACAGTGCTGGTGCAGAACAGATCTGACATGTGCAAACCAGATGATATGGTCCCCAGCAGTGTAAGAAAAGAGAACATTAGCTTTGCCATAGGTTCTAAGTTTCATAAGGTAAAAAAAGTTTAATAAAATTATTTTAAAACATTTACTCACTCGCATACTGGATCTCCGTAATTTTTTACGAACATCTCTTCGAATATCATTCACAGCCACAGATTCTAATTGTTGGTAACGCTGAATTTCCTGGTTTATGGTTCCTTCACTTGCACCTAATTTTCTAAATGCAAAACAAATATGGCCATTTTTGTAAAGAAGCAATAGGTAGTTAACAAATGTTAATTTTTTCTCCTCTAAGAAATTTCATTCCAAAAAACAGTGCTAGCAATATGTAATGCATACAACCGTATGTGCATGTAAAGACACAGCAGAATGGATGTGCACACGTGGCAACATGTACATGTTACATGAAGTCAGTCTAAACTGGTCAGAAACGGGTGTGAACAGCAGGAGACCAGGATTTCAGGCCTCATTTTATCACTAAGCAACCTGTGATCTCAGGCAATCATCGAACTTCTATGGACCCCGTGATCTTGTTAATGAATTAAAGGGTCTGTATTAGACTAAATCAAGTTTCCTCCATATTTAGTATCCTGTAGTTCTATTATTAGAGAATACTGTATTAAACTAAAAATCAAAACACATACTTGAGGTCATCTATTACTTTGGCCTGTTCATTCAGTTCTCTGATATCCACTAAACGCTTCATAATTTTCCTTCCTCTGAGCTCTCCTGGTTGGCCAGAGGATGCTCCTTGTCTTCGATAATCTATAGCTTCCTGAAAAATGAAAAGCGTACGTATTAACATCCCCCTTCAGTTCACAGAGCAAATCTGTACTTCAAAATTAACAACCTAAATCAAAGAGTGCATGCAAGAATCAAAGCCATCTACATCAAGATGGCTGGCATCCTCCAGTGATTCGAATCCCTTCATTTTCATAAGGAATCTAGTTGCCACCTACATTTCCCCATGAATGTGCTCTGCATGCTTTCAAATGAGACTGGCTAGACTGAGGGGAGCCCCACATCTCTGGGTCACACAGAAACTCTGCAGGAACAGAATAGCGCTGATTTGGGGGCGTCAGGCCTAGTAGGTGATTTATAAGTCGCTGCCCAAAGGTGAGCTTGTGGCCATCTCCACTTACTGAATTTCCATCTGAACTCTAAATAATAAACAATAATATTAATTTTTAAAATATTTATTTCCAAGAACAGAACTATTTTGTAGTACAACAGTTAAATCTGCTTAAAATAATTTCTGAAAATCAATACCAGATTGAAAGCAGAGTAGTTTTATGACAACCAAATAATTTGCTACTATGGGCTGTATAGTATAGATGGAAATGCTTATTTTTAAAATGTATACTTTCATGTTTGTGTGTGTACTTTGTTTTTTTTGAGATTCTTATTAAAATCTGTATTAAGATATAATTCACATACCACAAAATTCACCCATTTACAACGTACAATTCAGTGGGTTTTAGCATATTTACAAAATTGTGCAATCTTTATCACACTCACAGCTGGGAACATTTCATCACCAAAAAACCCCACAACGCCTATGCGCGAGCATCTCGTCACACTCCCCTGACGCCCAGCTTAGGCACCTACACATCTCCTGGTTGTCTCTAAAGACGTGCCTGTGCTCCACTTTTAGAGTAATTATCCACCTGCAGGTAAGGCACAGCTGGATGACTAGTCATGATGAAACAGAACTCAAAGGGCAACATTAAGAAAGGCAGACCCAGGGCCCCACCACTCCCTTCTCTTCTCCACAAACAGCAACAATAATATAAATAACATTGAACTAATTATATCCCTATCTCGGGTAAAATCCAGTTCTGAAATTCCCAACAAGGAGTTGGCTTACAGTGTGGATAGTGGGAGACATGGTGTCAACTTCATCCTCATCAGACAGGTCAGCTATGCTCACTGAGTTCAGGTCAGCAATGTCATCGCTGTCCTCCTCGCCAGTCAGGGTTGTGAGGGTGTTACCCAGAGCGTTGAGCCGCTTGCCAATGTTGGGATCCATGTGCACATCAATCCCACACATCTTCCACAGCACATTGAGTGTCCAGGTCCCAGCACTACTGCTTTCTATTTAGGAAGAGACGTTTATGGAAGTCCTGAGTATAGGAATTTAAATAATCCTACATGTAAGTAATAAAGTACATGATGGCCATACACAGTAACTAGTTTTTTTCACCTAGATCTGTCGGAAAAATTGGCTGTTTATGCTTGATTTCTGTACCTGAACAGTGTTAAGTGCACACCTACTGCTTCCTCTGTATAGCACCTTCCTTCATCCTGAAAAGTATAGATTTCCTCTCCTACCCCTCAACTGCCTTTCCATGGTGATATCAGGGATTGCCACGATCCTACTTCATCAGATGGAATTAATTAGGTAACTAGTTCAGGTAAATGTCAAAGCTGGAAAAATAAAAATATTTTCTGAGCTAGAGCTCTCCAATGACTGAGAGTGGAAAAATGGGGCTCACAAGCTCTCGGCAGCCGTGTGTTCTGCCTGTCAGGAGGACGTCATCAGCCAAAAACCCTGATTAACAAGAAGGAATGAGGCAGCCAGAGAGCAACAGCAAGAGCCGGAGCTACAGGAAGGTGGAGTCTGAGTCCCAGCAGTTTTTGAGGGTCCCTGAGTTGACTGTGTGCATTCTCCTCCCTGAGACAGTAATTCCCAAACTTAATTCCAATCTGCAAATATCCTTTTAATGAGCTCCACTTTTGGTTCAGCTAGCTCCAGTGGGCTGTGGTCACTTGCAGACGAGCCCTGACAGACATATGTGACCACCCTCCCTCCTGAGTGCCTCTAGGAAGAAGTTCCTGAGCTTTCCTACCCTTCGGTTCCGTCGCTGAGGCCTTCTGAAATAACTTACTCAGGACAGCAGGACGTAGCACCCAGAGGAGGCAAAGCGACCAACCCATCAGCTGCCGCCTCCTCAACACTTTAAGGGTTTTTAAGTAAACATCTACCTTTAGCTCACCCTGCTCAAGGTGAGCTAAAGAGAACTAAAAGTGTACACACTTTACATGACACAGACGTCGCAAAAGTAATACTGACTATGAACCTACCAGCTGCTGCCTGTCCTGTGGTCCTTGAGCACACTTCATAGGTGCCATCTGGAACTACACCTGCAAAAAGACCCCAAAATAGTCTCAGTAAAAATGAGCCTGTGATTAAGTGGCATTCCTCAGGCCAGACGCAGACACGAGTGAGAGCCCTTGTGGGTCCCAGTCCCTACCCTGCAGGTAGAAGGGCCCCTGCGATGACTCAGCAGATCACCCCACACCTCCCGAAGCTCTCCTCTCTGGCTTTCCCAGTGGACCTGCAGTGAGAGCTTTCCTCTCTGAGTCAGCACATCTGGTGGGCTCTGAGACCAGATGGCTTTCCATCAACACCCAGGATGCCAGCACAGTCTGTGCCAGCATGAATCAATGGTACCTTCAGGATGCAAATGATGTAAACATGACTTTTTAATAGCAGAAAACTTCCCCATTAGGTCAAAGACATGTTCCATCGGTTTGTCTTCTTTTCATGAGAGAAAATGACTGCCAGGATGCCACTCTCAAGGTCACAGAGCTACTCCAAGATAGCTGATTCCAACTATGAAATATTTAATATCATCTAGCTTTAATCTGTTAACTTAAAGTTTCAAGAAAGAGGTGGATAGATTCAACAGTTTCAAACCATAAAGGAAATAATCACACTTGAAAAACTTTTAAACAAAGTAAACTCTAAAGATGGAATGAAGGCCTTTCTCAGTAACCCTTATTAGAAACTAAATGTCAATCTAAATTTGACAGTACATAGTCTCAAATGACATCCTCTTATGACTCCTTTTGGATTCTAACTTGGTATTCAAGTGTTAAAAGTTAGAGTTGCCATTTGTTTTCTAGGAACTTTGGTATTGAATTGGACTTTCCTTAATTTTTTTCAACATGGAAAAATCCTAACTTAGACATGCTACAATTTCGTTTGCAAGAGAGGATTTATTTGTTATTAAATGACGATTTCTATATGTTTTAAAAAAGATATTACTAATAAATTCATAATCTATATTTTTGAAACACATAGTACATGTGTCTTGTGCACAAATTCTAAATTCAGAAAATCCTAGATTTGGCTTTCAGGTAAAGATTTGCTTAATTTACCTTTATATTCTACAGGTAAAATCAGAATTCACATAAACTTTTCAAATCCAAGAATGCTAGAACAAAAAGAAAACCCTATGAAATGTGAACAATATAACTGAGGCCACATGAAAGGAAGAACAGGTAAATAAGGATGTAGAAAACTTTTAGGATGTTCTATCCCATGAAGTGGGAGATTATTTTAAAACATTAAGTTTAAAAAATCATGTAAATTCACAGAACACAGAGCCATAGTCAATTAATAAGGAGTTTTAATTAAACATGAGTTTTAGGGATCTAAATCCTGAAGAGGAGGGCTAGAAAACGTGAGCCTCCTCCCCTCCGGTTCAGGGTCTCTGTGCCCGAGACACAAGGCTGACGAAGGCCAGCGACTGTCCTGGGAACTCTTCTTACAAACTGTCCTGACTGTTGCTGATTTCCCAAAAAATATCACCTAGAAAGCAAATTTCACTACGTCATCTTTTTTTTGCTAAGGCGTGTTTTTAAAACAACACATTAAAAAACAACTCTAAGGCACGATGTGATCATTCCTCATTTCTCTGCCCTATACTCATCTTTCTTCAAAAATATTAAATGAAAGTCATATCCAAATATACTTACTACCAGTAAAAGCCAGACACTAGGGAACTACTTGGTCCATTATCATTTTTAATTTTTATGTCAGTAAAACAACTCTGCTCCACCCCTGCAACACCTCCCAAGAAACCTGATCAACAGCGGGGTACAGAAGCTCCTGAACACAACACCAGGACGCCGGTGTCCTCCAGTGTGGGAGAAGTATGCAGAGGCACTAGAATGTTGCTTATTCATTTCTTAAATACATGTTTTCGATTCTGAGTCTGAGGAATACTTTGTTTTATCTATCTATCTACCTATCTATCTATTTATTTATTTTTAGTTGTAGGTGGGTATGATAGCTTTATTTTATTTATTTTTATGTGGTGTTGAGGATCGAACCCAGGGCTTCACAAATGGAAGGTAAGACTGCTACCACTGAGCCACAACCACAGCCCCTGAGGAAGACTTCTTATTTCATATTTCTTAAGCACTTTAAGATAGACTATTAAGAAAATGGTAACTTTCCTCTTCTCCTAAATACATTCTACTAATTTTAATTAATTCCAGGATGGTAAAGATATTACCTTAATAAAATTTTGACAGGTTTAATTTTTGCCTTTAATATGAACCCCCCCAAAAAAAGACATAAATATGCTATGATGATTTTTTTAAAACTACAACTAATACATAAAATGATAATCTGTAAAAATTTCTTATGAAGGCTAGTTTTGGTCTTTTGAAAAACAGGCATGAGTATTTGTTATCAAGTCTTAGAAACCTGAAGTATTTCAAAGAAATCCCATGGTTAACTATGAATTGTCTAAATGCAAAGTACCTAAAGTGGTTCAGGACATAATACCCTAAAGCATGGCACTGTCATATGCTGACTACTCGAAGCTGAAGGAATCTGAGCATGCAGGAAGTGTTCCGCTTTTCCTCTGAAGCAGGTCAACAGTCATGGAGAGGTCCCTCCCCATCGCTGCAGGAAGACCCTTATCTCTGAAAGCAAAGGAAGGGACACAGAGGACTCTACACATAGGGGCCTTGCTGAGTTCACTGTTTACCAGGCCGAGCTCACACCTTTGTTTGCACTTTGCTATGGGGCACGACTCCTCACAAGAACACTTGGGGCTAGCATTTCTTTGTGTCTTCGTTTCCTCAGGAAGGCTCCCTATTTCGCAGAACTCACATCAATACATTGGTAAGCTTTTCTGTCACTAGTCTGTCTTTTGTTATAGGGGCTCAGCAGAAAACCTAAAAGGGTGGAAGGAAAAGATACCTTCCTTTCCCTACACATCAAAACCAAGAATTTCACCTGTAATTTTATCCAAGTCAGCAATTTTCAGTGTAAAACTGAGAGGTTTTCCTATTCCCCAAAGAAAATCCAGAACTGGGAAGATTTCCTTCCAGTTGAAGACAGGGGAGCCAACTGCACAAACGATGATGGCATGTCACCTTCTAAAAAGTAAGGGCTGCCTGACTTCAAGATGGACTGGGAACTTTAGTTCACACTCCTCTAATTCCTCAAGTATATTTTTTCTTCATTATTAAGACTAAAGATGCTTTACTAACTCTGCTACAATACAATTTGAAATATTAAAAGACAACAAATAAATGCTCTAACTCCCAATGATCACACAGACACGGCATCAGTCATACACACAACCCGAGTGTGGTGGAACTGGAGGATTCGTGCGTCACACTGTATTCCAACAAGTAAGGGATGCACTGATTGATTCACATCAACATGAATCAAGGCCTTCTAGTCCTGGAACTGTATACACTACTCTGTGTTTTATGAACTGGGTCTTACGCAGCTATTAATTTCTCTCAAAATCCCTAAGGAACAAAGATGCTTTATCTGGCTGCATTCATGGATGGATTACCAGAAAACTCAGGGAGTGAGCAAAGCCTCAAATGTCACCTCACAAAAGGAATGGTGGGTTGGTTTATTTACCCAACTACTGAAACCTGTAGCTTTTCACAAATATGTTTTGTCACCTTTAAATAGGAATAGCCCTTATTTCACAAAGTCAAAACCATTCCTATACTTGAACATTCTTTCAAGTAAAGCAGAGTCTTTATTAATATATTTTTAATTCTGAACCTTACACAGAAAATAAAAGACACTCACAGGCATTCATTACCAGATCCCCACGAATTTCTGGTTTCCAGTCATCCCATGATGTCTCAAAGCCATCAGCAAAACGAATGCAGAAGTTTTTGAAATGCCCTTTGCTAACCAGGGACTCTGAAGAGCAAGCAGTGATGAGAGTGCTCTCGATGGTCAGCACTAAGGCCGAGCCAGTGTCAAGGTCCCCAGTGTGATTAGACTGCAAAAGTAAGACAAAGGTAATGATTTTTAAATTCAGAAATCTTCAGATTAATAGAAATGAAAATCTAGGAAGGACCAAGCCCAGAAATCCTTGCTATAAAGCAGCCTACAAAGACAACTTTCAAAAATTAAATTGTTCCTACCAGGCATGGTGGCCCAGGCTAGTAATCTCAGTGACCTAGAAGGCTAAGGCAGGATTGCAAATTTGAGTCCAGACTCAACAACTCAGACCCTCAACAACTTAGTGAGAATCTGTCTCAAAATAAAAAATAAAAGGGCCAGGGATGCAGCAAAGTGGTAAAATGTCCCTGAGTTCAATTCCCAGTATCAAAATTAAATAAATAATCACTCAAGGGAAATGCATCTGCCATGTCCACTTTTTCTTTTAATTTTGCAAAGGTCTAGTTATTGGTTTTTATATATGTGTTCTGTATTTGTTGGGAGTACTCTGTTACACCTACTCCTGGTGTGTACAGCCTAAGCTCTTCTGTCCATCATGCCATTAAAAAAAACTACTATATTTCATAAGTCAGATGCAGAAAGTCAAGGGGTCACTGTTTTTTCTCATATGCGAAAGCTAGACCAAAATAAGAAAAGAAAAGGGGTGTTTCAGTGAAAACAGAAGGAAGATCAGAGGAATAGAGGAGGGGACTGAGCAGGAGGGAGGAGGGACAGGAAAAGGGAGGAATGGGAGCACAGAACTGACTGAACTGCCGTCTGCACACACATGAACACACCACAGCACATCTCACCATGCTATATGTCTATAATGCACTAATTTAAAGACACACTATAAATCAATAGAAGAAAGATCAGTAGCAGAGGAAGGAGAACAGAGGAGGGAGGAAGGAAGGGAAAAGGGAAGCACTGAGGACTGATTACAGAAAATTATATTCCGTGCTTGTTATGTCAAAATGAACCCCAATATTATGTATAACTATCATGCACTAATTAAAACAATTAAAAAAAAATCTCAATTTCTAAACACAACATGTCAGTGTTGTCCATCTTCAGTCCAAGGTTTTTCTTAACACTATTTGCCAAACAGAATTCTAAAAGATACATCCATTCAATATTAGTCACAGGTTATTTAAGGTCAATTAAATCATCATAGTAAAATATAGATTTGATGGTTGTTAACTGTTACTTTCTGCCCAACAGGTGCTCAGAGCCTTTTCTCATTCATACACGTGGATATATTCCTGAGACTTGGTCCTAAAATTATGAAAAGAATATCCCTGCTTTATCCATGTGTACATATAACTTGGGAGTTTCATTACCATTAAACATTACAGTTTGGAATTTTCTGCTCTATTATAGATAAGGTTATTAAATAATATTTTAAATTTCCTTTGTTTCCATTTTATAAACAAGTCTAAATGATTTCTTTGCTAAAAACAAAAAACAAAAAAAAGATTCTGAAAACTATTTATGAGAGTAAAAAATTTAGAGTTATCAGATGGGTGTCAATTTATCACTATTCTGAAGTATATCAGAGTGCTTCAGGGAAATGCTATGCAATTCAGATTATAGATAAATAATGGCTGAAGGAGTTTAGTCTTACTTGTTGGCCACTATACTCAAGTTGCAGACTGTTTTCCATAAAAAGATACTGCTTTCCTTTGTACTCTTAGAAATGGTTAGTAGAAATGCCTGGATTTTAGTCCTTAATAAAAGGAACATGACCCAACCCCTTGTACCTGAGCAGTGTTGGTGATTGGCAGGCAAATTCCCAGATCATTCACAGTCAGCTGGAGGAAGAGAGTGCCAAAGGCCTGGGCTGACGTTTGCTGGATACCAGGCAGCATGTCTACCACTTCCTTTGTAGCCATATGAATGTCCTTGTGTAAGGCCATCCGCTGTTCATTCCAGTTGTCATAGGCAGCCTTATAATTCAGCCAAAACAGCACAGCTTTTTAGAATTAAGGGCAGGCAGAAAAAAAATTTAGATCAGTACTGGAAAAGGTTTACTATGGTAAGTAAACCTCAACAGTTGCAAAATCCTATTGAATAATAAAAATCACTCCCAGAAAACTATAGCTTTAAAATTAAACAGGACTTAAGAGGATACGTCAATAATTTTCATCGACCAATGAAAAAACAAAGCAGAAAGCAAGCAACTGCATAATGGCAGCAGGAAGAAGAAAACCCAGGTCCATTCATTTGCTCTAGATTTGCATCATGCATGCCCTTTATACGCCAGGCACTGGATAGAATAACAGGCAGAAACAGACATGTCCTTGAACTCATCTTCAGGGCTTACTGTTACTACTTTTAAACACTCACTAAAAACAGAGGTGCATAATGCTGGGGATACACATTAAAAGAATTTAATTGGGAGAGAAAGGTCAAAGACAGTTTAAATTTGTTAACAAGAGATCTTAAGGAAATTCTTCATTTCCTGGCACCACAGAGAAGGAGAAGTCTAAAAAGGTGATAAAAATGGAGGGGCCAGAGAAGCAGGAGAAAAGGAAGAGTTGTGTCACAGACACCACACATAGAAAGAACTTTAAGTTGTTGGTGAAAGCTGATGAAAGATTAGTGAAATGAAACATGCACAGGATTTATCAAAACAGAATGTTATCCATAACACTGTCAAAAGGGCAATTCCCTAACAAGCACTTCAGCATCAGCCTAAGAAGACTACTACTGAATGAAATCTTACTTGGCTTTATAAATGGCTCATCACTTATAAAACACATTGAGTGTATCTGCCCAGCCCACACTAGCACGTCTGCCTGCTCAGCCTTCTTTCCCATTATTTTTGTTTAAGAAGGTCAATGCACTGATTTCCTTGACCCCAGTGCTCACATATATTCATTCATATTCTCTTTTGGCAAATATATGCTCGTTCTTACAATATGCCAGGGACTTGCTAAGCCCTGGGACACAAAGGCACCAAGAGCAGCTTTCCTCTCCTCAATGCCCTGGCAGACTCCTGGTGAGGAACTTGTTTCTTCTCTAAGCACCACAGGAAGAGGCCCTCACACCCTGGAACATGCCATCTCTGACTCCACTCGTGTCCACTTTGGTCTCCTTCCACTGAACTAGGTTCCTCGAGGGCAGGGATCCTGTTGTCCATTTTTGCATTCTTCAGGACAGTACACAATAAATGTGTATAGAATAAATAAATAAAAACAGTGCCAAAATGTGAGTGGATTATTTATCTATACTAAAAATTTCAGTATTAAATTTCAGAATCAGACACTTCTATTTATCCATATAGAAAGCAAAAAAAAAACTTTAAAATGTAAAATAACTTAAAAACTAAAGCAAATAGGCAAGACATTATTTTTGGATGTTCATCTTTCAGATTTAGAAGACATTTAGCTGTTGAGCAGTCACAGTGGTGAATCACAGATCATTTGTTTTTGTTTTTAGTTGCAGATGGACACAATACCTTTATTTTATTTTTGTATTTTTATGTGGTGCTGAGGATCAACCCCAGTGCCCCACAGGTGTTGGGCAGGCGCTCCACCACTGTACCACAGCCCAGCCCACACAGGTCACTTTCATTGAGCATTATCTAAGCACTTTTGTGACAGCAATCACCAGCTCACTCTCACCTCTGTCGAAGGCCACAGGTTGGGCATAAACAATTGGCCTATTCAAGGTAATGAGCACAGCTTCTCTATCTGAAGAACCACTGATTTCTTCTCGAAGGGCATTTCTTAATCCAATTCTAGTTTTAAAATAGGCAACTTGATGAAAATCAGAACCAGCTTCCTCATAAACCTAAAATACAATTTAAAGCTCAATAAAATCAAATAATTGAAAATATTTTAATGAAACTAAACATCATTAATGATATTGTGCCCCCAAAGAACTAGAGTATATTTTCCTCAATGCTATATTCCTTATATTTGGTACCATGAATGCTTTTGAAATTAATACACAGCATGAATAGTCATACAGGAGGTAATTAGGCTGGGGGTGTTGATCAGTGATAGAGCAGGTTAGGAGCATGCGTAAGGCCCTGGGTTAACACTGGGAGGATAAAGATATAGTAAAAAAAAAGTCATGATGTTCATACAAAAGCTAGGATGAGGTTCATTCTCTGAATGGCATATATTAAATGTTTCGAAATAATTAGACACTCTCCCAAAACATGTTTTCATGTGAAAAATTAATGTTTTTCTAGAGATAAAATATTTCTGTTCATTTTTTCCCCATATAATCTTCAATGTTCTATTTTCAAACTATGACTGGTATTTTTTAAATTGGTTCTTCAAACCAAAGAGGGGAAAAATGATTAAAATAAACATAATTTTCAGCAAAAGAAAAACAGAAAACAAAAAAATTCCCAATAAGCAGCAAAACTTAATTTTTACCAAATAAAAAATCTGAGTAACTGGTATCTTTTTAAAATAATTTATATATTCAACATTACTACATGTAAAAAGATTCTCTGGGTAAACTATAAACTTGCAAACACTGTAAGTATTGACTAATGTTAGAACAAACATTGAAATAAAAAATGATTTTTAGCAAACTAAAAAAGAGACAAATATTTATGAAGCTACTAGGACTCAGCTTCACGTGACTACACTTGCAAGCAACATGCCTTCCGCAATACTTGATAAAATGCCACAGTAAAATTGTAAAGGCCTTTAAAATAAGTTTTTAGAGTTTTAAAAAATAAAAAGGCCTTCATTAGAATTTACAATCAGAAATTGTAGAGAACTACCTAAATATCTTTGTGAATACAGCCATATATAAGTTAAAGTAGTCCTAATTGACGTACAAAATTCTAATACCAACAGATCTCCTACGCACCTGATGTTTGACAATTTGTCCTAATGCCAGATTTAAATCCACTTGGCATTTACCAAATAATTTCAGATAGCTGCTACTTCCCGGTGAGGCTTTGGTCTGCAGTCGGTTAGATAGTTCCAGCTCAATCAATCCAGTCTCGAATCTCACGGCTCTCATTGATGGAGTTGTGGCTGTCACCTGAATACCCTAGCACATTATGTGTTATGGGGGAGAGGAATCTTCAATCAACAACAGACCCACTCAAATGCAGGCTTTTAATATCTGATAGATAAAACAGCGATGTTCTAAAAAATGTACAGGACGTGTCTAAGGAGCCGATAAACCCAGAAGCATTCTTTAATTTCTCATGTCAGTAGGATTTTTTGAGTTATTTTCATTTTAATATTTTCTATTTAAAATTTAAAGAGTTCATTAATAAATCAAAGAACTATTTGGTAAGAATAATTTTTAGGAATACTAATATTTTAACTGTTGAAAAATATTAAGGTTTCAATTAAAGTCCTTTTTTTCCCCTTTTTTTCCATGTAGGGGATTGAACCCTCGACCTCAAGCATGGTAGGAATGCATTCTACCATTGTACCCTGTCCCTAAAGCATTATTGTTAATTGAATAGGCAATATTGAATATTTCTTGCAGAATAAATTGTAACAGCAATAACTGGAAAAATCAAATATTCATCAGAAGAGGGTGATTAAATTTGTTACAACTGTATAACACATAATACAGTGTTCAAGAAGATAAAGTTGATCTAAAAATTCTGTTATGGATAGATACCTAAAGTTTTCAAAAATAGATAAATATGTACATATATAAAAATACTAATAGAGGGACTGGGGATATATATAGCTCAGTGGTAGAATGCTTGCTTAGCATGTGTGAAGCCCTGAGTTCAATCCCTAGCACTGCAAAAAACTAAACAAAAAAAACTAGTAGGAAATAAAAGTCCTAAAGAATATTCAAACAACCGTAAAACCCTTTTTCTGAGTTAATATGGTTATTATTATAATAATATGGCTTATTTTCTTTTCAATTTGGTAATTTACACATTAAATGAATTTTTTTGTGAAAAGCATATATTAAGTAATAAAGCACTTCTAAAGATACCATTATAATTCAAATGTTACCTTAAACTGCAAGTTCAGAGAATAGAGGAGAATTTTAGGCTTATCTCCATCTGCTGTTCCATCATGTTCGTTCCAGAGGGGAATAGGCTGCTCCCCACCTAAGACAGGTCAAGCAACTGAAGGTTTGGATTACTTTTATTTACGAAGAAAAAACACATCTGTATCTTGGAAGAAGGTGTAGACAGAACGCATCCCCGCATGCCCACGCCTTCTTTGAAATATTCCACTAGATTTACAGCACCCTGGCATCCTGTCCTCTTTTTCCTCTTCTACTTGTGCTCAGGCACTCTCTCCACCTCACGCCTGGCTGCACCCATGACCCCCCCTCCCTTCTCACCTCTACCCTCCTCCAGACCCCACAGAGCTCTGACGTCCCAGGTTGGGCTCACTATGTCTCACTCCCCACCTTCACTCACATGCGGCTTTTCCTGCTGCCACACCATTTGGAAATCTTGCACTCCCTCACTTCAGTGGATGGTGTCACTCTTCTTTGCTCTCTCTGAATTCTAAATCGCTAGGCCCAGCTTTCCGCTGAATTCGAAACCACAGCCCACCCTGCTCACTTCCCCGAGCTCCCTTTCCTGCAATGATGTTGGTGGTTCACTTGTCCATCTGCCCTTACTCACTTCCTGCCTTCTCGGTTAAGCACGCCTCTCCACCAACCCTGGCACCTGAAGGAGTGAGGGCACCTGTGTCTCACCATGTGCCCAGTGTGCTTCTTGGTCCCTTGTCACATGACAGCTCCTCCAAAGCCTCCCTGATGCACCTTCTGTCTCACGTGGTGTGTCAAAAAGCACACATCTGTTACATAATTTTTAACTGACTTCCACGTGTTACCGCACACACGGGACTGAGCCTTGGGGCAGGGACCACCTGTCTTCAGACCCCAGCAAGCAGTAACTGAGTGGGCCCTCAGTTTTTTCCAAAACGCAGCTAAGACACCAGTGCTTCTTGGTGATCAACTCTCCCCTTTGTCCTCTTTCCCCAACACTCCTCACAACTAGTGGCGTGTCTTCACAATTTTCTTCACATTTCCACAATTCTTTTCCCAAGCCAGCAAATAAATATACCTTTCTCCCCCAGTGTCTTGCAATTTTTTCCTCACACTCTCACTTTGTTTTGAAACGTACTCAACTATCAAAAGTAAAAAACTCTCAATTCTCAGTCAAATCACTCCTACACCCGAAGGGCCTCAATGATAAGCCCTCTTCCACGAGCGCTCTTTCCCTTTCACGCCTGTAACACTCACCTCTCTCTCATTCATTCACACTTTGTATCAGCATATGTAAAAACATCTAATCTTCCCCACAAAAGCACAAGTTCCCTAAGCCTGCTAAATGTATTATTCATATACGTTTGTGCCCTCCTCATCATTTTGCCTGGGGCCATAAGTTCTTCAAGTTTTGAGTAAATGCCTACTGAATGATTATTTATTTATTTATCTCTCTTAGACGCAATTTGTAAAGATAACTTATACAGGAACAGTTTCTCCTTGGAACTATAGAATAAATTGAGTCATAGAGAGAAAAATATTATAATATCTGAATTTTGAGGACTTCTGAGAATACTGCTACTAAACACTGTTCAACAAGACAGATGATACCAGGCAGGAAAGCTCTCAGCTTCTCCTACAGCTCTGCAGGCAAGGCCTGCTCAGGTGATGTGATCACAAGGGGCGGCAAATACACCACATAGGATCCAACAGCATGGGTGCTCACTTTGAAAAGAGGCTGTCTTTTCTGTTTACTCAATGAAATATAGATAACTGGTACTTTCTGTACATTAGTAGGGAAAAAGTCCAAAGAAAATTTCCTTTTACAATCAATTAGTGGATCTATCTAATTTTGCCCCTGTTCTGTCAATAAAGTTTTATTTCAAACCTGCATCTACATTAGAGGATACCAGATCATCTTACCAGAAACTTTCTGTATCACTTCATTGACTTCCTTCATGAACACTTTCTGTACAAACACCAAGTGGTTCAGAAGATCAGTTGTGAGATTATGTTCAAAGGAACCAACCTGCAAATAGAACCAGAGCACCAGATTGACAGCAGAGTGACAATATCATCTTAGTCTACACTTTCCCTTAAAGCATCATCCAAAACTCAGAAGAAATGAGATAATTAAACACTATTTGAGACCAATATATTGAAGACAGGTTTAAAATATTCAGAGTCCCTAATATTTTATTGGCCTAATGCTGATATGGGTCATTGCCAAAATGTTTTTTTTTTTAAAACAGTAATTAAGGTATGAGAAATATTTTGAAAATAAAAAAATAATATTCTAACTATATAACTTGTTAATTTTGAAATTAAAATTTTGACTAGAGTAAAATTTATTTTTAATGATCACCTTTGTGATCTTAGAATCACGAACAAGCATCACTGTAAGTAAATTTATTCATTCATACAATTATGTACTGACTGTCTATTCTATGTACTATATTAAATGTTAACGATACAACAATGAAAATTCTGTGTCTAAGTATTATGTTTGAGTGAATTAGCAAATGGAGATACCAAATTAAGTTGTGCCCTATAATTAGTACAAGGCATTAAACTTCTGGCACGAATTAGCTAATTAACACAACCCTACCCATGATTCCACAGAGAAGGCTTCTGTAGGAACAAATGATTGCATGCTTACCCTTGAAGTTTGTAAGCTTAAAAGTTTGGATCAATGCATATTTTGGTACGGTTAAATCTTGAAGACTTTCAAATTATAAAGAATAAAATTTAAAAGTAAACTTACTTCTGCCACACAACGTAGATAATTTCCTTGTAAGTAGTACCCTTGTTTAGAAGGCAGTTCATCTATACTCCACACCTGATCAGAGTAGCTGTCATGTTCTTCCATTATGTACTTCCCTGACATCGTAACAGGAGGAAGATTAAGACTGGCAGAAGGAGGAATGGTTGACATATCTGTGGCTGAAACTTTTGAAGTAAAACGCAATCTGTGATTTGGCAGCTCAAATGTAAATCTTGTCTGTGCTCCTGCAAGAAATAAGAAAATTTTTATTTGTGTAGGTGCTCACTGATTCACCAATTCCTCACTTTTGCAAAAGTAATATATAAGAAAACATAAGGACCTTTCACAAGCTACCTTGAAATATATGAAAGGATATTTTAAGTTTACTCATACAATACTCCCTTACCTTTAAACATACGTATGGTTTCTACAGAGTCAATCAGCACGTAGTATAAAGCCATGAGTATTAAGCCAACACAATATCAGATGCCAGAGGCACATCTATAAATGTTCTTTTGTGTGTGTGTGTGTGGGGGGGGTGTGCTAGGGATTGAACCCAGGGCCTTGTTCATGCGAGGCAAGCACTCTACCAACTGAGCTATATTCCCGTTCCTATAAATGTCAGAGAAGGCAGAAAAGAAAAAATTCTCCCTTATCACGGAGGAGTTATGATGAAACTAGACCAAGTTAAAAAAAAGAAAAAAACAGTTGCACACCCACACAGTGCTTCATTCACAGAGAGCACAAGCAGTCGGCAGCTTGTCTCCTAACCCTAAGTGTCGAAAGCAGTGAAAACTATCAAAATCAAATCAGTTAAACTGAACACAATAAAAACATTCACAGAGTGTAAAGTACAAAAACACGTATCTCTGACCTTAAGAGAGAAGGATATGTTATGAATTTTTACTTACTATTGCCTAACCCTTAAATCAACTAACTATGTGGCACATGGTTGGTAAACACAGGAGCACTACTTCTACCATTACTCAGCTGGCATGTCCCCAGCTGCCCGGGAGGCTAGAAGGGCAGCAGAAGCCTACTGCAGTTGAGACCTGCTACTGCCCATTCTGTGCTTGGCGTGTTTGCCTGAGTGCATTCCTGCAGACCAGCCCACTCAGACATCACCACATGGCCCAGTGTGCCCATATCCACCAGTGCCCTCACCTGAGCATATCCAGTACATCCACTGCCCACACAAGTGTTTACACGTGGAAAGAGCCATAAGCAGAAAAGTGCTCGCTTGCCCCCAGCAGCACCTGGGAGGGCCCTGACCTCCAGATCACCACCACAGCCAGGTGGGCTCCAGACTCTCACCTGCCAGCTGCAGAATGGGGACCATGCACACCACCTGCACAGCTCGCGCCCTCCGATGACGACCTGGAGCAACCCAGGCTGCAGCCATTGCTCACCCACGACTAGTGCAGGCACTCGGCCGCTGCTTTTGTCCTCCTGTTTCATCTCAAAAGAACCTGGAGTTCTCACCTGCCTGGGTATTTGACAATATGTCACTTTGCTCTTGAAGTATTTCCATTTTTGTAGTTGTAAACTGGCCTGTCTGGTTTCTGACTTGTTGCTTATATTTCATGGGTGATTCAAATAAATGATAAAAATAAGTCTGACTACCAGTTACCAATGGCCTCCAATATTTGAAAGCCTAAGACTTCCGACTCCACCAAATCTGGAAACTCACTTTATAGTGCTTCCATTTCCGAAAATATGAAGGTCTAAATGGTTTCAAAAAAAACCACTCTTAACAACTAAAACTTGAAATGCGAGGGGTAGGAATGCACATACTCATCTAAATACATGTATTCACACATGTATGGATCAGTGCTTTAAAAATTAATTTGTCATGTAAACAGAATAAAGGAGAAAACATTTTCACTTTGATAGGTAAGTATTTGATTAAATTCACCAATTATTCTCCACAGACACTCAGGACACTCTTTCTTAACCTGATAGAGCAAACCTAGCAAACACACACAGCAAACAGCAACTCACTGGTGAAACGCTAACCTCCTCAAACAAAAGGAATAAGACAAGACGAACACAGTAAGGCAAGAAAAGGAAACCCAAGGCATAAAGGCAGAGGGGAGAAATGAAGTGTATCGCCTGCAAACAGCACCCCTGCCTAACAGAAGGCTCCTGTCATTTTTTTCCTGACCAAAGAACATCATCAATGAAATTCAAGTGCTATGGTCCAATCTTTGGACATTTTTATATAACATTTGTACCACCAAAGTCTCCCTTCTTCAAGATATTATTGCTGGTTTCTCAGAACTTTGGAGGCTTTGGAGGCTCACTGAGCACCCGGTGCTACCTGTCATAACTTGGTGAGTGTTTGAGGCTCACTGAGCACGCGGTGCTACCTGTCATAACTTGGTGAGTGTTTGAGGCTCACTGAGCACACGGTGCTACCTGTCATAACTTGGTGAGTATTTGAGGCTCACTGAGCACCCGATGCTACCTGTCATCCCATGGCTTCTCATCCTCCCCATCTTGTACTCGGCCTTCAGGGAGGGCAACAGGGCCGCTCCGATGGCTATGCCGTCCATCATAGCGCTGAACTTAAGGACGACAGGCTTCTTCTCCAGGCCTTCTGGGAGCTGAGGGAATTCATTTGTCTCAACAGGAGTCTGATTGACACTTGTTGGGGTTTTTTCAGAGGGCAGTGGAGTTGCAATATCTTCTTTCACAGGCTGTGGGCTATAAACCAAGAAGAAAGTAGTGTTTCAAAAACCACAATTAATAGCTACTATTTTATTGTATGAAATCATTGGAATTCTTAGTGAAAAATAGCCCTTGAACAATGAGCATCTAGAAAGCAGACAAAAGGTAGTAACAATAGTGACTCCTACAATGCTGTCCTTCTGAGGTGATTCACATCATTAACACAAAACTGGAATTGAAACTCAAGATTTCTCTGGTTCCAAATTCTGTGACTTCCCATCTGCATCACTATTACCATTTATTATTACTACTACCAATGCAGTTCTGTTAATACTGCTGCACTATTGCCGCCACCATCTGATAACACCACCACCAACAATAACAGTCATTATTTGAGTACCAGGTATTGCTCTGAACAGTTTTGTGTATTTTATCTTACAAAATCCTTTGAACGGGTGCTATTACCTGTACTTTGCAAATGAGAAAGTAGAACTAGAAATGGTGAAGCTAGGATTTGAACCAAATCAGTATAATTCCGGAAGCTGAATTTTTAACTACTAACCCCTCCTGACAACATATCATGAGCATTTTAAAACTAAAATACATGAACACGTTCTGGATTCCATGTTCCATTCATGAAAGAAATGTATTTAAATTTTTACTATTTGGTCAACTTCAGCTCTAATTTATTACTACGCTGATCTAGAGAAAACTGGGGGAAAAAATAATTGTTTTAGGACACCATCAAAAGACACACTAATGTCTTCCCTCTTTATAGGATGAAGGAAAAAGAGATATAATGAGACACATTCTCTTCATTTTTACATATATTTCTACTAGTTACATCTTTTGGAGATCAAGAATAAGGCCCAGCAATGCATATGCCATAAAAAGTGGCTACAGGCATAGGGAATGAAGTTAATTGTGCAAAGGTCTGATTTGCTGTCCTTTAAAATATTTATGTGGCATTAAATGCAATCTTGAATAATTCATGTAAAGGACAATTATTTAGTATATTATAACAAAGGACAATTTCATGTAATGGACAGCACAAAACCACGCATGGGACATAAATGGCTACTGCAATTTCTTAAATTTCACTGAATCCAAAGCAAACAAGGATTGGTGGTGCTAGGATCCAACAGTCTGCTTTCTGTTAGTACCCCTTTGGATGCCCACAGGCCCCAAGCTCTCTTCAGCCTCATTATGCAACATGAACATCAGCACCTGCACTTCTGACACAGTACTTGATGGCATCCAACATGATGCGCCCGTGATCACGTCTCACTGCTCTCCACCTGCCCCGCCGTTCACATGGTCAATGCTCACAAGTACCTTCACCTTCTCAAACTTGTGTTAACAGGCAAAGAAAACCCTAAGGCATCATAAAGAATCATTGAATGGAAACAGGGGGGTCACTCACACTGCGGAAGGCTGCCTGATGAGGTCTGAGATTTGCTTGGAGAGCTGGTGAGAACTCCTCACCATCATGCTGTGCAGGGTGGCGGGGTGCTGAGGAATGTTGATGCTGATGGCGCCCACTTTGAGCACAGCCGCGTTGTTAGTCCTCAGCCCCCGCTGGGCACTGTAGAGGGCCTGGGACTTGGCGATACTGCACTTCACTACAGTCCTACCACAGAGGAGGAGCACCGTGACAACACAGCCAAACAGAGAGATTGTGAAAAAGCATTGCGAGGAAGAGGGAAACAGACCAATCAATAAGCTAAATAAGGTTTCTCATATGTTAAGTTGTGTACTGATGAAATGTTTTCCAAAGATATTAAATACATTTATTTCACATTGCATTGAGCAGCACATAACTTCTCTAATATAAATTTACAGGAAAAACAAGTATGTGCTCACATGTAAGTAAAAACACGAATCGACACATCATAAATAAATGTCACACAAAATTCCATTTCACTTGTTCCCACTTAGAACTCCCCTTCTTCAACTTAGAGATTTGTACAACCACTAACAAGAGACAGATGGTGAAAAGAAAAAAAAAAATACTATGCTTTTTAAAATCTTATCAAAGAAATCACCCTTAACAATCACCTACTATGTTAAAAGAAATTGAAGGCAGGCTAGGCACTTTAAAAGCAACACTGCCTGAACTCATGCAGTAAAAACAAAATGTTTTGGGAAAGCTCCCTGTCTTGTTGGGCACTATGGTTGTTGCAGGTGAGGTTCACAGTGACCTGGTGGAGCGTGTGAAGTAGACTAGTGCTGTCGACGTATCCTTTAACCAGTCTTCCGGGGCACTTGCTGTGAATTCTCATGCATGTATCACGAACACCCACCATGCTACATGTTTTTATAGTCTCCATGTTAGATTCTGACCACTTCTTTCTTGTGTAAAAGTCACATACACACTATGTGTTTTGTGGCCTTAACTAGGTAACAACTCTCTTCAAAAATTATAATTATCAATTGATAACTTACAGTAGCAACCTATAACATATCTAATTCATCAGTGCAGGTCTCTTTACATCCTTTCCAGGTGCACTTTCACAAGAGTATCCTCTCTGTTTATGGTTCAGTTTGATTGGTGTAGACCATCATGTTGTTCAACCCTAAGAAATGTTAGTCTGTACCAATAAAGTGGTCTTAATTCTTAACTAGGAATAGCAGCCTTGCTCAGTACAAATTAGATTTCAATCAGTTCTTTGCCACTCAGTGAAAATATAAATCGAAAATAATAAAACAGAAAATGCAAGCTGCATTTCTTCCTTACCGTGCACATCTACCTCACTGCTTCCCTCTACAGTCTGTGAAGCTTTCCAAAACACTATTTTTAATTATATAAGAGCATAGGCAACACTGCATTCTCAATTATCTACCAAAAGTCCAAGTGGAAGCAGATGGGGCTGAGTGAGCTCTCCTATGGAAGACCCTATGGAGGTATTTCCAGGGGAGACTTTGATGTTAAGGATTAAGGACTTCAGGGCTCTGCCCTGCCCAATACTAGAGGAGCCCATTCATAGTGCAGCTTACACTGATGACGTCCAATACTTCAAGAGGCATTCCACGGAGCTGGACAGCATAATGGTCCCACGCCATCTTAACCACTACCTCTAGCTCCACCCCACCCACCTAGCAGGTCCCAAACCTCAGAGGCAGGGAACGGGAGGAGACTCATCCGTGTAACTTGGCCTACACTGCCCACCTTGGTTCAAGGCTGTCTGGAAGGCTCTGTAATGGGGATGTGGGGTGTAGTGATGGCTTACTACTGACCCAACTATTGAAAACCATTAGAATTTCTTTCTCCTTTGGCAACTACAACTTACATGTTTCTCTCTCTTAGAAGAAAACTCTAAAAGGATGGAGGGGTGGCTTATAAGTGATATCATGACAAAGACCACTTCCTTATCTTCTTACTGCTGCATCTCTGGAGCCTACACTAGTTTCTAGCACATAGTATATAAATAAATAATTGTTGAGTAGATATGACCTTGATCCAGTGAGAGCATTCTCTCTAAAGTCAGCATTCATGTATTTTATTATATACTAAGAGGATTCAGCGAATAAAAGGAAATAAAAATCTCTAGCTGCTATGACTTTGGAATTAAATGTGATAAATGTTTAAATATTTAAACATATTTACATGTTACTTAAATATTTAAAGCAGCTCACTACCACAAAATACCAGAAATATAATGGGTCAAATTGAGTTACTCAAAATATAAAAGCACATACAATACAGCCATAGAAAAAAATCTGTCAACAGGTCAATAAACACTTCCCATCTTAAAAACAAATTATAAACTTGAAATATACAGATGCTTTGTTAGTGTTTTAATAACAATTTTCTTAATTAGTAAAAACTCTTTTGCAAAGTGAAATTTTTTCTTATAGTATCAAACGTTAACAAAATATTTGAAATAGAAATTTTAACAGTAACATGCTTAAAAAAAACACAAGCAACACACAACTACAATGTTACAAACTACTGACAACAATAAAACAAGGTAGGAATTACCCAACAGGTAGCCCTTACCTGTGTTTTCCTTAAACATTAGTAAGTTATACTCTATTGAAGTATCTATATTAAAGTTGTGAAATAATAACTATATATACATACATACATATATATATATATATATATATATATATATATATATATTTTCACAGCCATGAAAGTAATCTAGACACTTATCTTTCAAACTACATGGTTCTATGTCAATCACAAAGCCATGAAAAAGAAAATGACGTACAGAAACTCTTGTTTGGCTGTACTTGTAGGAGATGTAGGAAAATCCTCCAGTCTACAGATGAAGATTCAAGAGAAAGCAAGAAAACAAAAGGGAAGCAAATAAACATTGATATGAATTAGTTACAACATGACAATCACCTGGAAAGCTTTTCTGACTTCCCACTCATATAAAATTTTCCTTCAAAGTATTTTCTAAACTACTTTTTCATTCCATTTCCTTTCATTGCAACTGGAAAAGAAATAACCAAAACTCAACACTACAAGAATGGCAGTGATGAATGAATAACTTTTATTTTTTAAATAAAACAGTTCAGTGAACTATACTGGTGGGGTGCAAGAAATATCAACTTTGTTTTAAAACTTTTTTAAAAATTTGTTTTGTAAGCTGGGCGTGGTGGTGCACACCTGTAATCCCAGCGGCTCAGGAGGCTGAGGCAGGAGGATTAAGAGTTCAAAGCCAGCCTCAGCAAAAGTGAGGTGCTAAGCAACTCAGTGAGACCCTGTCGCTAAATAAAACACAAAATAGGGCTGGGGATATGGCTCAGTGGTCGAGTGCCCCTGAGTTCAATCCCTGGTACCAAAAAAAAAATGTGTTTTATAAATACAAGTTTTGTTAGCTGAGAGACCATCTGAAACCCTTCTCTTAAGCAATTCTAAAGGGAAGAGATCAAAGAGGAGAGAACACATATGACCCATGGGACACATAAAGAAACTCAGCTTACTTCCTGAGCAGGTTAAAGTAATCCTGGTCCTTCAAATTTAGAGTCTATCAGGAGATCAAGGACTCTAACCTCTGTGACTTTCTACACAGGCACTAGGACAGAAGAGTAGGTACAGGCATCTCTTCAGACTAAATATATGATTTTAAATGTTGTGATCTTTCTGAACCTCAACTTTTTGTTCTAAAAAGTGGGATAAAATCACCCAATTCACAGCATTGCAGAGAAGATTAAATAACTGATGTTGAGGTTCCTGGCCCATTTCTTAATATTTTCACTTTTAGATAAGAACACCTCCTCCCCATGGTAAGTAAATAGAAAAAGATCTCATCTCTCACAACCACTGGAATTCCCTGGTCTTTCTTTTAGAAGACTGCTTAGGAAATGTGATCTGGACCCTAAGGTGGCTACAATGATTCCAGTTTACAGGTCCAAACTATTCCAGCAAGACTTAAACCTGAGATGGTCTTCTGAAAGAAAAAGGGTGCAAACCAAAACTCATGGCATAAAGCCACAGCCCACTTATAAATATCCACTTCAGGAGATATTCCCAGGATGGTCACTACATGTCATAGACGTTTAAGTGTTATGACTAGAGCTGTAACTGATCATTCTTCTTAGTTTATGACCAGAGCTTCCATTTAGTCATCAGCTAGGATGCTGGGCACACTAGAGGACAGCAGAAGCACGTTAAGCAGCTGTGACAGCAAGGAAGAGCAAATGCTGAAAATCTGACCCAAGTAAATTAGGAGTAAAGGTACATACTACCAAGGACATGAAAAAGTCAAATGAGTAAATGTACTGATCACAGATTAGCAGCCTGAACAACCTATGTAAAGGCGTTCATTAACACAGCAATTCTGAATAAACCCAAGAACAGAACTTAAAGGGAAAAGGTTAAGAACAGAATCAAAATAATAACGCAAGAAGCCAGGCACAGTGGTGCACACCTGTGATCCCAGAAGCTCAGGAGACTGAGGTAGGAGGTTCGTAAGTTCAAAGCTAGCCTCAGCAACTTAGCGAGGCCCTAAGCAAGTTAGCAAGACTGTCTCAAAAAATAAAAAAGGTCTTGGGGATGCGGCTCAGTTGTTAAGCACCCCTGGGTTCACACCCTGGTACCCCCTCCCGCAAAAAGCTCATTATACAGTCTTATCTATAAATGGCTACCTATACAAGGATTTCATAAGTTTTTTGGTTAAATTCATTAAATGCAAAAATGACAAGAGAAAGTTTTAAAACTAATGACTCCTTAATATAAAATTGAGATGGTCTATATTCTTTGCCTATATTTTTGTTTCAATCAACTACTTGAATTACACGAACATTTACCTACATCTTATATGTGAACTGAAATTTGTTCTGTGATCATTCTTCCTATTAGATAACTTACAAAGTACTGGGAGCTAGCTTTGTCAGGGGCAGGGAAGACTAAAGCAGGAAGCAAATACAGTTTAAGAAAGAACTGTTATTTTCCTAAGAGCATTTTATTTGGAGATATTCTTAATGACCTTGAGAATCTTAGTACCTGAGACCATTAAGTATAAACCTCAAAATCTAGCAAGTATGAGCTCATCCAAAGAATTTCAAGTTTTCTGCAAGACTCTAATGAACAAGTGGAAGAAAATAGTAACAATTAACACACTTACTGTATATTTGGCGTAATCCCTTCAAGAAGTACGATATTAACCCCACCAATATGAGCAGTGGCACATGTCTCAGTCATCTTTTGATGTAGAACATCTTAAATATGAGAAAAACAATTATTAGAATTCTAGAAATAAGATATCTGTATTTCATATTAAAATTGAATTTTGTTCGTGATATACTCAGGGACAAAAGATAACTGTAAAGTTACAATAAAATCTACTCAAATAGTTTGGAAATACTTTTTAAAAATTTCCTACAGGTTTTTATTTCTCTGTAATCAGATACACATACACAATACCTGTCAAAATTAAATTAATGCAAAATATACTCTTCAGTGTGCCATTCATGCATTACCTATCCTTTGGTACGAAAAGCCTAATAGCATTTTTAATCTCAGAAATAGTATTTAGTATTTTCTCAGCTTATTTCTTAACTTTCTTAGCAAGAAAACTTGTGAAATCAAAAAAAATTAAAAGAAAAGGAAGCCATATAACTAGCACTCTTGGTCTATGTAATTCCTATGATTTTAACAGAAGGTGTAAATCTTTTTATTACTTCCAAAACCAAATGAAATCATACATATCACTTCCCACTTTTTTCACTTGGCATTTTTTCATATTAATAAATTCTACATTACAATAAATAAAAACAACAGCCACTTCTTCAATGCCAGACTTCGGCTGATTCTTTGTATGGACACCTTTTCACAAAATCCTGACTTTTTCTGCTACCTCGGTATGTAGATGTAAGCTTGCTGAGTAAAAGCGTACATGTAGTTGAAAGATTCTGATAAGAAGTACCAACTTAACTTGTGAGAAAGTTCAGCCAATCTGAATTCATTTAGAAGGGAATGAAAATAACCATTTCCCTGATTTTCACCCAAACTGCACATCATAATTCTTAACTTGTTGCTAGACCCACAGATGAACAACTGTGACTCCTTGTTTTCAGCCATTGAAGTCACAGCAGTTTTCTGTCAGCTCAGCCAGGTGAGCTTTTGTGTACTATGTCCTTTGCTTACAGGTCTAAGGACTGATGTGTTTGTATTTTCCTTATATAATCCATATAGTTTCTTCAGAGAATTTTCTTTAGCAGTGTAATTTTAGTTTTTAAATAATAAATATTCAGGATACAGAACAAAATAGTTAAAGAAGAATGAATGAAACGTAAGTTCAAAGTAACTTTTATTTAAACCTTACATATTTGAAAATCATAAAGTTAATAAAAACATAGTGACTCATAAATTCCTTTATTCATATAAAATGACCTGTCAGGTTATTTTCACAACTAGAAGGAAAAGATGCTGATATTACAGTCATTGTTACGAAGGAATCCCTGCACATTTAGTTTCAAATTGCTGTATCTATGTTAGCACTTATTTTTATTCTAGCATCTCTGAAACTAGGATGCATTTTATAATCAATGGCAACTGACTATATTGGGCAACATTATTTTCTTTACGACACATAAAATCATGGTGCATCTTCAAACTGATGATTTGTTAGATTTACTGAAATGCCATACCTGTGTGATAACTCTTGAGATGGACGGTACATTTTCATTAACCTAGGAAATTTTCTATCAACTAATGGAACTTTTGGGGGAAGAGTACTGGTGATGGAACCTGGGAATGCTCTATCACTGAGCTACATCCCCAGCCCTTTTTATTTTCTATTTTGATACAGGGTCTAAGTTGTCTAGGCTGGCCGTAAACCTATGACCCTCCTGCCTCATCCTCGTAATAGCTGGGATTACAGGTGTGCACCACCTCTCCAAGCTTTTGCACTGACTTCTTACAAAGATACCAAAACGAGCAGTGGGTTACAAAATTTCTGTAGTGGTTAACAAAGAAAAGCAAGTAATTTATAAATTTCATTATTTTCTTGATATTTTCAGTCACTAGAGAACTCTTACTAGTGGACATTAAAAGATAAAGTCCATGGCATTAGATACACTAGCTAGATCTTTATGTTCCCAAATATTTTCATTGACATCAAAGCTGCCTCAACTTACTAATCTTTGATTACACTCAGAGTCCTCAGGACTCTACATGAGAACTCGGAAGACTTATCTCTGGAAGGAAAAGGGCCAAGCAGCACTCCTGGCTCTCTTCACCAAGCAGCACGTCATACCTTTCATCTTTTCCTTCAGGGTGAAACTGCCATGGATCCTCTTCAGTTCCGACTCCATTGTCAGTCCACCAATGTCTGCCTCTAGATGTGTACGGTTCACCATTCCAATCCCAAACACTATGAGAGTGACGTGCTGAGGCTCCGAAGTTACCAAGCTACGTTTCCTCTGTGTCTTGGTCAAACTGTTGCTGTCTTGCTCATTCTCAAACACAACTTTACAGGTTGGCTCTGTAGGGCTCCGCACTCCTTTATAAGGGAATGGAAATACAGTGATAGACACGAAAACTGAAAAATGGAAGGACATTCCATATATCATCTTTCTTTCCTTCACATTTGTAAAAAGTCCTCTTCCTCACCAAAATGATCTAATCTTTTCCAACATTTTCCATGTTCCTACTGAAAGTAAATAGCAGAGCCAGATATTTGAAATCAAGTTTGTCTGAGTCCCTTACCAGCACCCCGTGAGGGAGGGAAGATGGAAAGGGAAGATGGAAAACAAGGCACTGTAATAATGGTATAATAATGGAAGCCATTGCTATTTTCTCTCCTTGGTGGTGTCCAATTTCTCTGCATTTCAATTACCCACTCAAAATATTTTTCAGGATAAACAACTTGATATGTTTTTAGTATTGCTCTTCTATAAACAAAAAATTTTAAATCACTAAAATTTCTGTTACCTGCAGGTCCAAATGTTTCTGAAGATTTTTCCAATATTCCTGTTGGATCAGAGATGAGTGAATAGAAGTTAAGCAGCTTATACATGTTCTGCCAGCACTCAGCCGAAGGCTCACTTTGCTCTGACACCGTAATTGAATCGGAGTCATCCATATGAATAGTCATGTGGTCCACCACGTCTTTTGAACCCTTCCTAGACACTTTTGAAGTTCTTCTTTCAGATCTTCCTAATGAATTTTTGTTCCGGGATTCCTTCTTGTTATTCTCATTGTTGGTCCGTTTGTTCTTTGCATTATTTACTCTATTGCCACCATTAAGACTTCCTCTAGAACTGCGGCTGAAGTCAGAAGAACGGAAATCTCTATGCTTTCTGGTTTTGAAGGTGGGTGTTGGGGAAGCAGATCCGGCTGTATATCTGCTAAGTTTAATGTCAGTCTGAGTCGCTTTGATATCATCTATCATTGTACTAAACTGGTGAATGAGACGAACCAAAGCCATATCCACATGCTGGCTAATTGACTGACAGGAAATAGTGAAGTTGCAGTGGAAGGTGTTGTAATAGCGCTTGTTAAGATCGTGGAAAGAAAGGGCGCTGGCGGAGTTCTGAGGGGTACACACAGACTTCTCCATTACCACAGCACTGATGCTGAACGTTTCCAACATTAATGCTGGCTTGAACTCCAGTGGAGGAAGATTCACATGGCCTTGCCTGAGAGTTCAAAAAGAAAAGGACAAGACTTTACTTTTTTTTCTAGACCTATACATCTTTATAAATTTATAAGCAAACTAATCTCAAGGTGAAATGTAGCATAAGCCATATGAATAATTTTAAGCAAGACAGCCAACAAGATTATGCTTCTTCACTAGACAGTCTTCCCTATGGGTTTTACTCTAACACCGACTAATAAGTCAAAGTCAGTCTTCCTACATTAAGAAATGATTTCAATGAAGTGATAAAACAATTCTCTCCTGCATCCAATGGTAGAAATGATGGTTCCACAATTTAGAGTCAATTACAGATCAATTAGGACACATCCCTTAACCTCTCCACCCTCTCTGTCTAAACGACATATTTAATTTCTTCATATTTAATGAAATTTTATTTGCCATTAGAAAGGAAACCCCCATGGTATGCTTTACCAAGTTTTACGTGGAAAGGAAAAGCAACTGAAACAAAATCGAGAAATATACATGAAAAATACTTTAAAATCTTGTACAAAAATTATTTTGGGAAATCCTAATTATCTAAAGATTTTTGTGTAAAAATGATACTCAATTTTAATTTAAAATGCCAAAAATATCTCAAATTTCCACAGAACAACTACCAATAACAACAGTAAATCTCAAACACCAAAACTGTAAGAAAGCTTATTTTCCCCCCTTTCCCATGTGTACTCTGAGTGTACAGTCACATGGATCAAATTAAATAGGAGTCTTTTCAGTTACCAAAAAACAAACACACAACAACAAAAAACAGAAGGTGCTTTGAAAATGTTCTCAAGTTAAAGAAGTTACAATTAGAAAGTGGTATTTCCTTCATGAATATTAGTATTGCTTATTTAATAAGAAAAGTGCTGCATCCTAGTATAACCCATGAAAATGCACAACCTTAGAGAAAGCCCATGTTCAATGCTGACTATGTGGTAAGAGAAGGAAAAACTTGACAATGAGAATCAGAACTGCAAAGTAAGAATCTAAAACAAGTAACAGTGGCAAGAAAATCCTGAAGATGGGAAACTCAAGTACAAGAAAAAAGCCAAACAAAGTGAGAGTGCGACAAGGCACTCAGAGGTGAAGAGAAGGCAGGGGCGCTGCCAGAGCAGAGCTACAGCTGAATGCAAACACACGTGCTCATCCTCAGCACGCATGATTGCTTGGGAGACTGCAAAGACAAGACGACACTTATGAGGACCGTTGACATTCCAAACTCTATGCGAAATGTTTAATAACTGGCCTGGCTGCACAGCCCAGCGGGAGAGTTATATGTGTTTACACAAGAAATTACGACCCAAAAGTAACCTGCAAAAATTAGCACAACCAACAACGTGCTACCAAAGACAAACACCAGGTAAGACTGATATTAACAACTGGGAAAAGGCCAGTGCACTTAAGGTCTCCAAGTAAATAAGAGTTTCAGACGGAATCATAGGAGATGTGAGAAACACAAGCCAATCGTGACTTTGCTGTGACAGTGCACAACACTCAGAACTGACATGATAGTAGAAACATTAAAGCAATGTTAAGTCCAACTAGACCAAAGGCGATTCAGTTTAGAGATCACAGAATCTCTCTGGGCACATAAAAAGGGAAGCGTGGTTGGAGGAAGGTCTAGTCTCCATCGGTATTAATGTATTTATAGAAAGGATGGGGGATTTCAGTGTTCCTGTGACATTAGAAATCCTCAGATAGTCTGACCTGAAAAGAAGTAGGCAGTAACTATGATCTAATTACATGTGTAAGTAGTCTATGTCTATCTAGTTACGTACAGATCACGAGCACCTACATATGACCTATATGGATGAACATATACAATGTATGTGTGCATGTACAGATACGTGCACATACAAATATATTTAATTTTGTGAAAGACAGCTATTACAAATAGAAATACAAGCTTAGCTCAGATCTTTCAACCCTAGACAGACAATATATGTAGGTTTAATGTTTTGTTGTGTAGGTTCGAATTTGAATAAATTTTAACCACTATGGTTTAATTAAATAGTAACAGTCCCCAACCTCATTTAAATGGTAGCTAGTATTTGCTCTGAGGACAGGCTTGCTCCTAGCTCTTCACTACACAAGCAACTGGCATTCATCACGACCACTCCCTCACAGCCTGTCCATGACTGGCCAATGCCCATTTGCCTTCAGTTTACAGACAGTAGCCAGCTGTGTTGCCCCTGGTTTCCCAGTGATAAATCCTCAGGATACTTTACAAAGATAAATACTCAAAAGAAGAAGCTGGACAACAAAGATCGAAAATTAAAGACACAAAATGAGGAATACTGGTAGAGAAATTCAACTCGACTTATAAAGAGGTGGTAAAAGAAACGGGATCACGGGACCATGGAGGTGCTAATTGGTTCAGCACTGGGGAGACTGGATGTGGAGCCAGAGGAAGTGGTGAAGGGGAACTTACTGCCTGCAAGTGAAGTGGGAACAAGAAGACAGAGGGAGCACTGCTGACACTACTCAAGACACTTCATGACTGAAGGTCAAAGGTTGGAACCAACCGACCCTTGTTCATAAAGGAGTATGACATTTCTCCAAGGCACAGAGAAGATGCTCATTCAGTATTCTAAGTGGTACACTGAGAAGGAAAAAACTCTGCAAAATACCCTTTGAGAAGTTTTACAAAGAAATACAAGTTTAATTCTCAACACTTCTAATGTTTTATGTTAAATGTATTAAGTTTTACTTTTATTTTTTCATTTTTCTATACATGTCTAATAAACAGAAAAATTTTCATTTTAAACATACATCAAAGGTCTTAAAACAAAAGCAATTTTTCCCCATTGATTAAAATCAGTTTCAGCTTATATGGTCACTGTCATGATACCAAACTACTGTGAAAGGCAAGAAGTCCTACATTTAATAGAAAAGACAAGACAATTTTGGTGTTCCTGTGACATTAGAAAAGCCTCAGACATTCTCACCTGAAGCAACAGTTAAGAAAGCCACAACTGCCTACACATCACTGTGAAATTTATAAAAACTAATTTTGTTTTATAAAAAGTATTAAAAAGAATATTTCAAGCAAAAAATATATTTTACTTAGCTATATATTGGATAAAAGTGCTCTTTATTTCTAATTTACCACCTTGCAAACGTATGAATAGGATTAACTGAATGTTGCATAAACCTTTAGTCATAAATGCCATCTGGGACTATACCCCACCTGACTATTCCTATTCATGAAAGACCCAAGATGAACTAGGCCCTGTTGTTACTGCCTGTGAAGCAGTTAAGAGACTGAAGATGTCCATAAGAATACAGATGGCCCCAGAAGATGGCTTTCCTCTGGGTCTGCTTCTGAGGGTATACTCCCAGTGCGACCTCTATGCTGCTCCTAATTCAAAACATTACCTGCTACAAGTCAACTCAGAGCAAGTAAAGAATCCTAAATAGATGTGAAACTGCAATCCGTAAGGCCACAAATACCCCATTACTGCAGGCCAAGTACGTAACGCTGAGTGCTTGTATCAAGAAACGCACTTCAGACAACCCTCATATATGTGCTAGCCTGGTATAAAAATGCCTTAAAATAGACCTTTCATTAAGTTAACAAAATGAACAAGTTATTCATTTTAAAATGTAGCTACTACTTTTATTAAACAGAAATTATCTTCTCATTAAGATATTAAAATTATTTTCTCATTAGGATTAGAAGAAAGCAAAGTTAAAAAACAGGAGGTATAATTCTTGCACAAAATTGTACAACCAAATGCAGAAAGACACCTTCTTGCTCTTTTGCCTTTTCTCTCTTTGGCTGTGTCTGAATCCACAATATCTGCTCTGAGGCAGTCCAAAGTCCCCGAAAATGAAAGGTGTTCTCCAAAGTACATTCGGTAGCAGAGTGGCACTGTGTCCTGTGACTGGATGCCTGTATGACTCAGAAGAGGTTTAAACACAACCTGAAAGACAATGAACATTTCCTTGGTTGTAACAGTCATCTGACTCTTGTTTTCTCTAAGAGTCCTTCTTTGCATTGTAATCATGCTTAAGGAGTTGTGTTACTCTGGTTAAATTTCCAGTTACCTAGGTTCCCCAGTCACTAAGAGCTAACCCAACTGAAGCAACTGTACGTACCCAGCAGAACAGCACTATACTCCCTAACCACCCACCCTGCTGCAGAGTTCTTCTCCTTCTCCCACACCTCCACTCTGGTGCCTCCTGACTCCCACAATGGTCCTTCCCTGATGCTTAAAATTCCCCATCTAAATTGGCAGGTGCATTTATGCAATGAGACCCCAGATCTGCATTTTCTATTGTCCTACATCAATCCTAATGGAAAATTCTTCCCGCTTTAAAGTTGAAACCATCCTCCATCTTTCCCAATATTAATCATCAATTTAGGTCCCTGGCTAATCCTCTGCACTCACTCGGGGGTTGGTTTCTGACTGAATTCTTATTCTTTGCCACCTCAATTTATCATTCTGAATGACTTCATCAGCCACACAGATGACTCAATGCACAGTTAATTTCCATAGTTGTGTGACTTCTTTGTCCCCACAACCTTGACTTAAACTGCATTTCAGTACCTTCCTTGACTCTACATCTCTTCACCTTGTTTTTTCTTGCTGCCTCTGCTATCCTTCATACCTATCCCCATAGCTGTGCATCCAAGCACACTGCGAAAATGACGTCATTCCATTCATTGGTGCTTTAACTTAACCCAAACCTGCAATTAGGTCCTCAGCACTATTTCCCAATCTTCCAGGGATCACTGGTGAGCTCTTTACCCATTCAGTGCAGACTTCACACATGTCTAAATCATCTTACCCAATTTTCAAACTTTTTAACTGGTACATTAAAAACTATACATACTTATGGGGTACTATGTGATGTTTCAAAACATGTACATATTGTGCAATGTTCAAATCAGGGTAAGCATATCTATTTCTACCTCCAACCTTCTTTTTAGTGAAAACATTCAAAATCCTACCTCCTAGAGATTAAAAATACACACTGCACATTATCATGATCTATATAGTCAGCCTACTGTACAGCTGAACACCAGAATTTCTTTTTCCTATCTAATTGTAACTTAGTACCGGTCAATTGACCATTCCTCATCCACCCTTTCCTTCCTCCTCCCCAGCCTCTGGAAGCCACCAGTCTACTCTCAACTTCTATGAGAACTGTGTTTAGATTCCACACATGAGTGAGATCATGTGGCATTTGTCTTTCTGTGCATGGCTAATTTCACTTAACATAATAATCTCTGGCTCCATCCACATTGTTGAAGATTCTATTGTGTATAAGGATCACACTTTCTTTATCCCTTCCTCTGTGGATGGACATATAGGTTGTTTCCATCTCTAGGAAAACAGTGCTGCAATGAGTGTGGAAGCTCGGGTGTCTTCTGACATAACTTCATTCCCTTTGCATTCAGGCTCAGTAGTAGAATACTGCCAGATCATTTGGTACTTCTGATTTTTCTGAGGAACCCCCATATGTTTTCCACAAAGACTATACTAATTCACAGTACACAATCTGTTATTATACTATTTAATATTCATATTCTTGGTGGATTTTAGAACCTTATATGTAACAGTATCTCTAAAACTATACACTAGACACTAAGACATACAATGAACCTATTATACACACCAAAACAAAAAATTCTTTTCCTACTTTCCGTTTTCTAAAGAAAAAAATGAGGGAGTCCCCAAAAACTATTATAGAGAGGTAAACTTCACGAAAAATTTTTAAATGGCTGACATGAACAAACCATAAATGATCTCCTTTTGTGAGAGAAAAATTGAAGCCAATAATTTGCAAACCAAATTCAGCCAGACACCAAAGCCCCTAGTGAGTACGGAGGGTTAAGCTGGGGTAATAAACTGATAAAGACGGCTAGGGGGATGGTTTGAACTTTGCAGAGGAAGTGACGTCTTCACTGGGATCAACCTCAGACAAATGAACGCGTGCACCTGGTTCTCACTGAGCAGCACTCGTCCCTTTAGACAGGGTTTCTGAGCTTCAGGAAAAAACCACTGAGGGAGAAGGTGCCCTGAGAGTCAGGAGGCGGCTGAGGACAGCAGTGGCAGCACCTCCTGGGGTGTGCACTGCCCTTCTGCCTGCCCCACACTTAGCGGGAACCGCATCTCCTAGGGCTCTGCAGCTGGCTCTCAGCCCCACGCTTCTCATTTGTGGTTCTGCCTCATCCCCAACTCTTTTGTGCTCAGTCCTGGTCTAGGTATGTGAGCATGTTCTAGCTCCTTCATGCCTTAACACTCAGTGCTCTTGCCCACTCTCCCACTTGCCTTCTGGTCAAACAAAACAACATTTCAAAGGATTTTCCTCTTCAGGCTCCACATTTAATCTATTGTCCCATTTCTGGCACACCTATAAAAACGTAAACTGAGCAACAAATACACTATTTATAGTAAGTTTAAATATTTATGTCTTCAGAATTCTATTATTTTGAGGGAAGTAACAGCTAAATGATTAATGATAATATTCATTAATGATGTCATTAATATTATGAAGCTCTAGGTTATGATTTCCAACCTATTTTAATGCACTTGCGTCAATTTCATTGAAAAATTCACAAAACTGAAAAACTGAGACTTTAATGGATTAAAAGAGACCTCCACAATATTTCTCCTTCACCCTTTGAAAGCCAGAACCACAGATGCTCAGGGTCTCATTACCACTAGTGTGAACTATTTTAATAACTTACCTTTCAATTCTAGTTACTCAAACTAATCCACTTAACATATGGCTACTCACATATTTCTCCATGTATAGTTTGGCTATTTATTTCTCTGTTCTAAAATCAATACCTCCTAACTGTTTGCTCTATAAGGTGAGTTTAGTATTAACACTGTACTAAAGATTACAGGAATGATTAAACTTTCTAGTGATGTTACTCAGCCAATTTGTTACAAATAACAAAAATGTTACTGTGAGGCTCACTTCTCTAATGGTCAACTATAGATGCTTAAATTGCATTTATGATTAATCTATGTACTTTTTTTAAAGCTCCTCCTATTTGCATGAAGGCTTTTAGCAAACAGGCACAGCATACAAATTTTCACTATAACTCCAAGGTGCACAATGCTTTATCGTTTCAGTTGCTAAGCATTGCCAAAAGAGGAATTATTATAGTTACAGAAAACAAACTGGCTCACCTGTGCATCAGCTAGCTGAACAGCAGGAAACCCTTGGTTAGCTTCTTCTACACCTGCCACATCATCCTGACTAGTGCTATGCTGAGAATGTGTTCCATCCAACGTATTCTGGTCACTAGACAAGACGGTGTTGAAATCCGAGGCTGAGGGTATCGTAGGAAGATTGGGTGCAGCACCTAACAGAGTAAAATCTCAGTGATGAAATGGAAATTATTGTGAATAAAAACAACACGAAAGGGTACAAGGTAGATTCTTTGAAACCTGTGTTGTGGTGAAATTACCAAACCATGTAAAATGAAAAACATTAGTACTTTCAGATTATTTTACGCATGATTTATTAAAGAAAAATTAAATTTTCAGAAAATAACCGTCATCGTGATACAACAGTAGGGCCTATCAGTCCCAAGTGTAGAATTTTAAAGCAGTAGCAAGCTACTAAATCAGGTACAGCGGGGCAACAGCTAGTGTCCCTGGGGCAGAACAGAGATGACACAGCACCCCTTCTTTCCTCCGTAATCTCTTTATCATTTAACCCGCAGGCAAAGTACTCATGACAGAGGGGAAGTGTTCCTTTCTGGTTCTCTTGAAATTTAAATCATATTCTCTCTGGTGGTAGTGCAACTAGCATGAGAAAGGAGCACCAAGCTTTCACCTTCTTCAGTAAGAGCCAACTCTAAGAACCAGCATTCAGTCAGTGCTGAGCTTAGCTCCAGACTGAAGGTGCTTCATGCCAGCCAGAGAAGGGCTGAATAAACTTGGACACACAAACCAGTCTTCATTCTTACATATGGTCTGCTTGAAAATCTACTTGGAAAATAAATGTTTGTTATGTGGATTTTTAGCTGCCTTCTGTAATCAGCATCAAAGGCTACTTTGCTATTTACACACACACACGCACAGCGTATACACAGGTATGCATATGTATTATATATGTATTATATGTATACCTTATATATGTATTATATACAAGAAAATAATACATTAAGTAAACTTGGACAAACAGGAAAGGAAAGGTAGGTCTGCGTGTACTTGTGGACGTGGCTATCATTACTTCCTGGGTAATGACCTGCCAGCCTTCTTCCTACATGTAAATATTCTTTAAAATAAATGGCCCTCATTCGTCTTTCTCCTTGAGGAAAGGGACCTTATTTTACTCTTCTAGTACTTCTTTAGATTCCACTAAACATTTGTTAACTATAAAGATGGTAGGAATAATAGTTACTATGTCTCAGAGGGACCTGGGTAATCTAAAAATACTTCCCATACTGTAAGTATGTAATGCTAGACTTTGCACTCTTTTCATTTGCTTCCTTTTGGTGTTTTTGAAAAATCAACACAGCCACACTAAATGGAAATATTAAACTCTTAAAATTCTAAAATTCACACCTGACGTCGTCGCCTTTCTGCAAGCACATGGGGCAGCTGTGACTGCTCACCACACTCTTGCTGCCATGTTTTCAAAAGCATTTATAAAAGGGGTAATTTCAACCAAACAGTACTTAAATGTTTGATACTTTTTAATTGTCCTCTGAAAAATAGGATTTTGCTAAAACTAGACACATTACTTAGACAGTTAGGCCAAATAACATGATAATTCAATACCTGTTGGAAGACTGTTGTGTCCTGATTTTGTAACAGGAGATTCTTGTGCCGCACCACCTCGGTTACCCACAGCATTTGACATCCAGTTATAGAAACTCACAGATGATGGTTCAGACAGCAAGGGGTGCTCAGATAACATGTCAGTGGCCACTGTATTTCCTAAAATTAAAGTCTTACTGAGCACAGAATTACTTACACACGTAGGGACAGAAAGTATAATTCATATAATTATTTTCAAAAAGGTTACAACGTCTTTCTTTGCAGATGTTTTCAGACTTTCACTGCATGATGTTGGCATTTTGATACTGAGGCATTAATAAACAGCTTATTTTTACTTTAACAGGACATAGACATTCTATGTTGGCTGGTCAGGCCGAAACCCACATCACATGCCTAGGTTGATTTTAGATGATACTGTAATTTAGAATATAAACCAATGACATAAAACTACCAACAAATTACAAACAATAAAATTGTCTTCTGAAGTATTTTCTCAAATATAAAGTGTAATATAGATATGAAAAACTAATTAGGTAACCAAAGTATATATTTAAAGAAGGGTGTTTTCAAAACTCCCCCATAAAAGTAAAGCTGTAACAGCCAATTTAGGGGAGGCACCTGTTCTCGTTAGGGAGCTACTTTTCACAGCTGCACTGCTTCTCTGAGGGGTGCCTTCCAGAAGGTTGTGCAAGCTGGGGAAGCTGCCAGTCAGGTAGCTGAGCAGGCTCTCCTTCCTCGGACTCTCCTTTATTGGCATCCCTGCGCGTCCAACATGCACCGGGGAATCCGTGGCAGTGTCTCCGCTGGTGTAGCTCAGAGAATGATATGGGTGAATGCCCTACGAGGAGAGACAAAGAATTCTTTCCCACGCTTATAAAAGTGACTGCTGCTGCTACTGCTAGCCACTGCACACTGATGCCAAGAGGGATCGGGTCTGCTAGGGCAAGGTAAATGTGAGATACCCGTGAGCAGGTTCCATAATGATAATGTTCTATAATAATAATAATGTTCCCCAGTATAGCACACAGAGCCACTTTTATAGTTGTTATTACAGTGAGGCATATTCCCTCATTTAACTACCTATTATTAATTCCCTCCTAAAAGCAGCAAGACTCACAGTCCACAGCACAGCTTGTCAAACAGATGGAGGCAAATCAAATACTAGTTAAGACCTAAGGAACAGGAGACAGGGCAACAGAGCTTCAGAAAGTGAGAGGTAGGGTGCTTATGGAGAACATCCCTATGGCCAGAAGAAAAAAGTAGCCTAATATAGTTTTTTCCATCATTGTTTATTTACTGAACCAGCAGAGTAATACCCAGGGACAGTCACTCTTACACGAAAACTAACTTAAAAGTATATTCACTGAAAATGACCTGTAACAAGATGGATGTCAACTAAAGTAAGGTCTGAGAACTCCAAGAGGCTGGAGAACGGAAAGCTGTCTGCTTTCACCACCTTCCCTGCAGCTTCTTATTTGAAGTCAGCACAGACTTCTACCTGGAAGGAGCCCCGAGGCCTTCTCATAGGAGCAGAGGAGGTAGAGGCAAAGGTTCACAGTGCTGTGAACCCCTCCAAAGTCCTAACCCTCCAGGGAAAACAGAAGGGGCTGTACATTTCACATGGGGAGAAGAGGAGGAAGGACTTCCATGTAGGAGGCAGATGAACATTCACAACATATGAAACACTTGCTAATACAATAATGCATGTTTGGTGCATTATTTTATTTAATCCCCACATTCCCAAAAGCTGGAAATAATTTCTGGCTCACAAAAGAAGAAAATTTGCTAATATAACCTATAAGGGAAAAGTCGGTTGTAATCCCTCTGACTTCTTCCCCAAAATTCTTTACACTACACTTACAATCTGACACTCTGATATCAGAAGTCTGTTTTCTTACATCTTCACTACACTATACCATCAGAAGTTTTAGTCTTCCAATCTGACAAGAAAATATGGAAATCTCATTTTAATTTATATTTATTTATAAGAGAATATATATTATATGTACACATATATTTTTCTGTGACCTCCCTATTTATGTCCCTTAACAATTTTTTTTTCCTTTTGGTGTTTGGCCCTTTACTTAGCAATTAGGACAAATTCTTTATATTTTAGGAAAGAAGCACTTTGTTGTGTGTTTTGTTTACATTTTTATCTGTGTAATTTTATATTTTAATGTTGACTATCAATTATTTATCTTATAGATATTATCTGTGTATGGATGTAGGCAGACTTTTTTTTTAAAAAAAAAGCTTTATTTATTTATTTATTCCTATGTGGTGCTCAGGATTGAAGCCAGTGCCTCACATGTGTTAGACAAGTGCTCTACCACTGAGCCATACCCCAGCCCCCGGATGTAGGTAGACTTTTAAGTAAAGAAAGAAAAACTATTAACCATTGTCTTCAGTGTTCAGAAAAGCAAATGAGCAGAAAGAAACGACCCACTACAACACAAACTTACTAAGTGGCGATTCTCTCCTTGGCACTTTTGAAGCCTGAACCTAGTACTTCTCACGGAGGAGCTAGCACTAGGCCTGTGGTACAGAAGAGGAACCAGCACAGAACACAACAAAGAGCTTTCCAGGCACAGAACAGGACTGAGGCCAAGACAGTCTGCTACCAGGGCAAGTCTAGCCACTTGGCTATATGCTGTCTCTTACTAAGAGAACTTCTCAGAACAAAGCTACATAGCTAAAGTCATAAAAACCCTAATCCAAACCATGTATTGGTCATTCACTGCCTAAAGGCTTCTCATTAAAACTGATATTACAAGACTAATGACATGTTCAGCATTGGACTTTACTGAACACTGTATTTCATTAAGTCAAAAGGGAACATGAAGGCTTGAAGTTAAAGCAGTCCTTATCCAATAGTAATTACTGACAATACAGTTTTCAAAGAAATAAATATACTGGCAGGCACTGGCAGCACACACCTGTAACCCCAACAACTCAGGAGGCTGAGGCAGGAGGATTCCAAGTTCAAAACCAGCATGAGCAACTTAGAAAAGCCCTAAGCAACTTAGCACAACCTGGTTTCAAAATAAACAGGGCTGGGGATGTGACTCTTAGTGGTTAAGTGCTCCTGGGTCCAATCCCCAGTACAGAAAAGAAAAGCAAGCAAGCAAACAATATATATACTAAAAAGCTACTAATCAAGTTCATTTCAACATAATGAACCATTTCAATATTTAGGAGGGACAGCTAATATTTAAATTTGAAATAACTAAATTTCAGGTCTTCTTTTGAAGTCTGAATAACTCTAATCAACAACAGCAGTAATATACCTTTATTTTTAATGCAGAGTCACTGTGAGTGTGAGTCTTGGAAAGCTTTCTCATTATTTCAGCTCCAGTCACAGGTCCAGAGCCACCTGGTGGTGGCCGCTGAGCTGTCCCCTCCAGCAGCATGGTGTGCTCGCTGACTGTGGCTGCAGTGGGCAAGGAAGAGGCAGGCCAGGCATTACCACACCTTCTCTTGAAGCATCAGCCTCAGTGTTCTGGCTGCATAACCACATTTAACTTTCATGATGTGACAAATTAATTGTAGAATCTGGTAATATTTACTCTGTTCTCTCCTTTATTCCCCAATCCCAATCCTCTTACTCAGGCTCAAAAAAAAAAAAAAAGAAAAGAAACAAATAACTTCTATTCAATCTTTCACATATGACATGCAAATGACAAACAAAAAGCAAACACCAGTTCAACCCAGCTCAAGAAAATACAGAATGTGGTCGACTAACAGACCTCTGCCAATAATGAGAAAGGACATCACTGCACTACTCAACCTGTGGGCATACTCGAAATACTGGAAAATAAATAAAATCCAGCCTATTCCTTATAACATATTCACTTACTAAACATACCTTTTTTTTAATGCAGCTGGATAGAATATCACATGTCATCAGAGCATTGTCAAAGCTCTGATTTTAGGACCACTCTTCTTTCCCATGACTTCTAATATTTTTTCAAAACATTTGTGATAAATTTTCATTGATGTCACATGTCATGCTAATAATAAAAATTAACTTTTGGCAAAGAACTAAAGTATGTATACTCATTTCAGACATGCACATCCGCTGTTCTGAAGCACTGTATTAACAGATCTGTAGACTCAGTATAGGCCCCAACTTTCTTATGGGTTGAGCATGCATCCGGGAATAAGACAAAGGCTTCTTTAAAACCAGATAAACAAATACTATTTTAAAAAGGCGATTTACAGCTTTTACTCAAAACATTCTTATAATACAAAGATGTCTTTGTACTGGATAGATTAGGAGAAGGCTATTATATTTCATAAAACTAAACTTATATAAATCAGGTCCACAAAAAGATTCTGAAATTACCATCATGTTTTTGGATTAATAAAAGCCACACTTCTATAATTAGGCCATGATGTTTTCAAAACTGGGACACAAATCATTAAAATCACTACAAGCACTGTGCTACCAGGTGTGTTCCATCCAGCTAAAAGATCTGCTTGTGTTACTAATTCATTGATAACTAAAGGAAAAACAAAAGGGTCTTGATACCTTTAAAGCAGCATATTACCTTTATTAACAGAAGATGCACATAACTGTGCATAAAAACGATGATGTAAGAAATGTCCTGTTAGGGGTAAGAAAATATGCAGCTGAGGCTTAAAAATTACCTGCATCGAACTCGAACTCTGCTCCATCAGCACTGGTATCACTCTGAAGACCACCCCCATTATCCAGGCCAAGTCCGTCTTCATGTTCATGGTCCACAGCTGCAGGAGGTTTCAGGGGCTGGGCTGGTCTGTGTATGCTGACTCCTTTAAAAGCTGGTGTCACCACAATAAACTTCATCCACTGCCTGGCCAGTGCAACCAAGCCTTTCTTTAAAGTCACCAGAGCAGGCAGTCCATCACTCTGTAACAGTGATGCGGACGTATGTCAACTAAAATAGGAAGCTGCCTTTCAAAGGCTTTGCATACATTTGTTCATTTAAATATTGAAAACCCCATTTAGAGAGGAAGAAACTAAAACTTAGATGTTAAGTAACTTGTCCAAAGTTGCCCAAGATTTCAAGTTGACTGTAGAACCCGCCGTGGCTTGGATATGGTTTGTGTATGTCCCTCAAGGGTTCCTGTATTGGAAGCTTGGTTCCCAGAGTGGCAATGCAGAAAGATGATGAGATCTTTATTTAAGAGGTGGACCCTGGTGGACATCACTGAGGTGCTGCTCTTCGAATACATTATTGTATTTCTGGAGAGACTCTGATTAGTTCTCAGATAGAGTCGTTTAAAAAAAATCAAGTCTGGTCCCTCCCACTTCTGGCTTCTTGCCATGTGATCCCTCCCTCTCACTCACAGTCCCTCCATCTTGCAATCCACCAAGGGGTCCCCACCAGAGACAAGCTTGGGATGTCCTTGAACCTCCAGAACTGTAAGCTAACTAAACCTCCTTGCTTAAGTACCAACCTCAGGCACTTCATTATAGAGAAAATAAGCTAACAGAAGCCAGTCTTTCAATACAGCGCTGCATATTTCTGTCATAAAACAACACAGTAGCACCAGGTGAAATATGACACTAGATGTGAGTCGCCAAGACCACTTTATCCCAGAGGGTGAAACTGGGAACGAAATTTTTGGCACTTTTCCTACTAACGCCTTAGCCTAAAGAGAAAACTTCTAACTCTTCACTCTTCTTTCCAGTGATTCCTCCTTGTACGAGAAATGCCCAGGTTGACTGAAGAGAGCCTTTACTAAAGGACAGGCTTCAGCTCACTTACTTCTGAGGAATACCAGGGCCACAACCTGCCTCTTCATTCCCAGAATCAAGTACCAAGGGCCACCCTGTGCTTCTCTCCCACATGGGACGCACCTGGTGAAGCAGCTATCCATGGGAGATGCTGCCACCCTCTCTGGTCCAGCTCCTCTACCTGTCACCAGATGGGCGAGGACACTGGGGGCTTCCCAGTCTTCACCACAGTCAGAAGTACAAGAGCTATGCAAGTCTAAACATCTTTTTTAAAATCCACTGCTTTGTAGAGGTTCTTGACCTGCCTAGCCACTGAAAATACTAACACCCTGGTCTCTAGTTTGGCTGAATATGCTTGTATATGCTTTACTGCCAGGAGCCCAGAGAAAGAAGGGGTAGCCACAAAGCTCTAAAACCCTAATTGTGATATGCTGTCTGCTCTTCTATAGGCAGAGAGGAATGCTTTTTATTTTACACAATCGTATGTTCTTATCTCAATCATTAACTAGTTTTTATTTTATTACCCCTTGCTGTGAAATCTGATTCTGGTGATCACTCTCTTGCTTGAACCTCTATTCCTTTAGCTTCCAAGACAGAGCTTTCCTGCTTCTCCTGCCTCTTCCTCTTCCTCTTCCTCTGCCTCCTCAGCACTTTGTATAGTTCTATCCACCCCTCCTACTCCTTTAAACTGCAGCATTTTTCAGGATTAACCAATTTAATTAACCAATTAACCATCCTTAACCAATTTCTCACTCAGTTTACCACATGGAGCAATCTCATCCACAGTCACAACTTCTACTAACATCTTTACATTGTTAATTCCCCAAAATCATCCATCTGAGCACAATCTATTTTTCACCAGATTTCTCCTTTGGATTTTCCACATGCAACTCAAACACACTGACCTCACTGCTGTGGGTCAGTGGTCCTGCATCAAGAACGGCAGCCTCTTTAAAGCCAACATTCGATTTCAGTAACTCACCATGGTGGCGTCTTCAATGATGGAGTAATTCGCCTGGTGCAGGTAGTGATGCAGGATGTTGCAGAGCAAGCAGGAAGGGTTTTCTTGGAGAAAGCGGGCAACTTTTGTAAGCCTGTTGTATTTGCTTCTTAGGGGGAAATGTACGCTTTTATTCTGAAACCAAGCAATCACAAATTTAGAGTATGTTTGAAAGATCTTACAATAAGAGATATCTAGTAACTCAGAACCTTCAGATCTGATAAGAGGTTGTTTTCAGTAACATTTGTATGGTTCGTACCTCCAGTGCTTCTGTCATTATGCATCCCATGACAGCACAAACTCTCAAGGTTCCCTCAGTGTCTAATTTGTTTAAGGATGACTTGAGTTGATCAACGGGAACAAGCCATGCACCAACAGCTGGAGTTGCTGTGCTTAAGAGGTTCAGCTGCCTTTGAAAAGCAATACAAGATTATATAGGTAACTGTTAAAATTTGTATTTCAAACAACCTCCCACACCTACTAACTGTATGTTTTATTCAAGCAAAATTACTTTGTCTCCTTTGACCACTGATGAATTATGAAAAATGGATAACAGAAAGGAAAGAAAAAATACTTTCACTTGTTAGGGTGAAAAGAGGAACAAAAGTCTAAGGCAAGATGACAAGCAACAGTAAAATTAAACTACTAGGAAGAAAATGGGTTACAAAAGGTGAGAAGAGTGTCTACAGAAAGTTTGAAGAAAGGAGGAAAAGGGGGCAACTCAAACTTTCTGAATCAGCTACATCAGGAAAGAAATTAAAAAAAATAGGTGAAGCAGAGTTGTATGCTAACTGAAAAACAGAAGAAACACCAACAGACCACATACTCTTGAAACCTGTACCTAGAAAACGCATGTGTGGGAGACCTCACGTTGGTGGGAGCTGCAAAACTAAACCAGATCTCTTTAATGGTCAGCTTCATGCTGCATGAGTCTGGAGGTGGAGGCATCAGGGGCAGATCTTTCTTCAAATCATCAGATTCGACACCTTCATCCTGTACCATATAGAATGCCAAAACTTGTTAATGTATAATTAGTACCTTAAAAATACCAACACAGAAGTTTACTGGTGTTTAGCGCAAAACCTTCTCATCTAATTAGGCTTTTTACAGATAGCATTCTTACATGAAACAGACGATGTGAATCCTGTGCAACCACAACTTGAGAAATATCTATGGAAACTTGAAAGCTCTGAGGAGCACAGCTGTAAAAACCATTTGCATTTATAAACTATAAATCAGAGATACAATGAGAACTCAAGGGCTTCCACTGATCACCTTATTCAGTCACATTTGCTTTTGGATGCTCAGTGCTGCTTTTGCTAGCTAAAGAAAGGGGTCATGAGACTTGCCAGAGAGCAGGTAACTGTTAAGCTGAAGAATACCTCTGAGAATTAAGGTCTTCTGCAATCAGTCCCCTCTCCACTCCACTTTAATACAATATTTCAAACTGGTAAAGTGCCACAAAAAATACTACTGTATCATGTACTTAAATACACTTTATGATAAAAAATTCTTATTTTACAGCTGATAATCTGAATCTATACTGAGAAAGATGAATAATATTTTCAAAATGTACAATCATCACTCTTCTGAATGTAGGAAGGCGTAATATTAAAGAAACAAAAAAGTCTTCTACCAGTTGTATCTACTTACAGATCTCTAATTTGCTTTTAAATACTAGTAGTTGAGATAAGAAAAAATTTTGTTTTGTTTTGGTGGTATGATTAAAAAATGAAGCTCATCTATAATCCCAGAGGCTCAGCTCAGGAGGCTGAGGCAGGAGGATCTCGAGTATAAAGCCTGCCTCAGCAACTAAGCCAGGCCCTTAGTAACTCAGTGAGATCCTATCTCCAAGTAAAATATAAAAGTTTGGGGATGTGGCTCAGTGGTTAAGCATCCCTCATCCCCATTTCTTAAAAAAAGAAAGAAAATGAAGCATGTCCACAAAAAGAACTCAGAACCCTAAGGGTCACAAGAAATTACAACAATCGTAGTCAGTAGGCCTAAGTGTTCAATCTCTTATCAGCAGTTCTGAAATCTATTAAGTTTCAAAAACCTGACGTAAAAAGTGGCAATAAAATCTGAACCAATGAGACATTATTTATATTTATCCGACTTTATGATTTTATTAATGTTGTGCAGAAATATTCAAAGATGAAGTGCTGTCTCACGTTCCATTAGGGCTGTATGTAACATGTAGTACATACACCATGTTACTTTTCTTTCTAAAAAAATACTCTGAGGTACAGTGAGTGGCACAAGCCTGTCTTCCCAGTTGCTTGGGAGGCTGGGGTAGGAAAATGTCTTAAGCACACGAGGTTGGGACAAGGTTGGAACCAGTCTGCAAAACACAGTAAGACTCCATCTCTAAAAAAAAATCTATGGGGCTGGGGTCATAGCACAGTGGTAGAGCACTTGCCTAATGTGTGAGGCACTGGGTTCGACTCTCAGCACCACATATAAATAAAATAAAGTCCACTGACCACATACGTATTTTATATATATATTTAGAACACACACACATGTGTATATATACATATATATATAAAACACATATGTGTGTGTATATATATATATATTTTTTTAATCTATGGCTGCAAGGTAGCTTGATGGTACAACTCCTGCCTCTCAAGTGCAAGGCCCTGGATTTGATCCCCAGCACCACAAAAAAATACGCAAATAAAGATAAAAAGTCAATTCCTCAAATATATCTCATCCCATAGGTTTTAGACCAGAAGCAAAGAGCTATACACTGGGTATATAAAGATACAGAACTTTAAATTTTAACAGGAGGGAATCTTATAGAAATAAACAATTAATTATAATAATGTGCAGGTCCAGGCAAAGTAGCAGCAAATTTGGTTTTAGATTGATTGCACTTATGGTACCTATGGCACATCTAAACACAGGAGTGTAAAAGGCCACTAGACACAGTTCTGTAAAGAGCTGGTGCCAAAACCATAGCTGGTGGGAAAGGAGGTCATTAAACTGTGGAACAGGCCTATGAAATGAGTCAGGGAATAGATCAACAGCAAGAAGAAAAGAGGAGCCAACAACAAAATCCTGGGGGACCTCTCCCATATGAGGAGGAAGAAGAACTCGGTGAGGAAACAGACCAAGACAAGACAGAACCCAATGAAAGTAAAGTTAGAGAATCCAAGGACTTTCAGCAGAAAGAGGAGCTCAGACAGAGAGCCCTAAACCGTTGTCATTTCAGTGCATGAGAACAGAGAAAGAGCCACTAGGTTCTTTCCAACTGCTTTATGCAGTGAGTAGCCATTCTATTTTTATTCCCAATTAAAATGCTAACCAGTCCAAAACAAAAACAAAAAAATGGCATCTGCTAAAATACATCAAAGCATACAAGACCTATCTTTTAAAAATTCTATTAATTCAACAAATGTTTATGAAGTATGTAACATAAGCAGAATATTATGTAAATACAATGCTGGATATAAATTAACCTATGCTAAAGTTCAGACCACATAGTTTACTTGGTACAGAACATAAACAAGGTGCTATGTAAGACTAAGATGGACAGAAAGACTAAGTCCTGGTATACTTGCCAATGAGCTATCACACTTAGCAGACAGCATGAGTCCAAAACAGAAAAGACATGCAAATACATTCCAGCAATTCTGAATTCAGAGTATAGCTTTCTATGTTATTTTTCCAAAGCATTATTATATTAGAATTCACCAACTTGCTCATCTGAGACAGAGTTTCCATTTAAGTCTGAGGAAGGGCTTGTCCGGTCACACGGAAGATTATCATCAGAGACATCAGTATTATAGCCACTACCGGTGGGAGAATCAGAAGAATTATTGGATGTCAGCACTCCCCCCCTTTCTGTGGCATTAGCTTTACCCATAATTCCAAAACTGTTGTATAAAACAGCACCAGACTGTCTTCCTCCTGTAAAAAGGAATTTATTTGTTAAGAACAGCAGATACCTTATTTCAATGCTGAACTCTACAATATCAGTATAAAATGTCATAAAGATCCTGTTTCATCACTAAGACTTTGCCCTTCTCTATAAATGTGATGTATGATTGAATTTATCAGGTAAATAACTGTAACTAATAGTAGCTACTACATTGGAACTAATATTAACTAATATAACCAATGAGTGTGCTTAAAAATCTTATCACTATTCAATGTTCCTACTTTAAAATATTATTCAATAACATTTAAGAAGCAATATATATTTGTAACTCAGTATTTTTGCCAAATAAAGGATTAATAATATTTACATCCCAAAAGACAAAGCTCTAATGAATCAAAAACCAACTTTTCAAAAATGCAAACTTTCAAAAAGCTGGGTGGTTTTATATTTCACTTAGGAGGTTTTACTGAATCACAGATTTCTTCCCCAAACATTGAGGTTTGGTACCACTGGACATTCTGTCTAGCTATAAATCATGCGACAGAGGGAAAACTTCACCTGAGCAATTGGGATGGGGTACCTACCCCCAGTAGATAATATCAGGTACCACACTACTTTCTGCTTTATTATGTGGATTCAGGTTACTCAAAGTCCCAACTGTTTAAAACATTTCAGAAACAGGGGGGCCCAACTGTCCCCCACTTAAGCAGTTCAACAACAATAACAAAAGCTTGCCTTTTATGGTTAAATTTTCAAGTCCACATTCAAACATTATCCAACCCCATTTTTCTTGGCTGGGACCTATTCGAGTTACATCTGGAACAGCTTGCTGATCTGTTTCATCTACAAAAGTAAATTCATCCAATTCTTCAAGAGTAAATAAAACCTTGGACTTCTCAAAAGGAATAGCAGTGATGGCACAGGTCCCAATGTCTATTATTAAGAGAGCAAAAGATATTTTTAAAGACAGATGGTTTATACTTAAATTTACACATTTGCCACAGTAGCTGTCCTAAAAAGGTATCTTAATATTCTGCCAAAAAGACAGAAAAGTAAACAAATAAACCAACTTTTTAAAAGAACACTACCTAAAGGAAGATTCCATAATTAACAAGCAACTGCTAAAAAGTAGTATCAATCTGAAATATTATAGGGCACTCTACAAGGGCAGTCAATAAGCTCCTAAATAATTCAGTTTCGTGGTAAAGTAATTTAAACCATTTTTTATCATTTTACAAAAAAAAATTTTTTTAATTACCCAGCCTTAGAGAAAAAATATTTTCTAGGAAAACTGCAGCTTTTCTTAAATGACTTCTTTATTTAATCACTATAGTTCATCAGAACTGTTGTCCTGATTCCACTGCTCACAGACGCAAAATGGAAACCCCCATCATGGGCGCCTGGGAATTTTTATATTATCTTATATCTTCTCATTGCTCTTATTACAAATAATAAACACAGAAAAGTAAAACAGAATATTAAAAAAACACATGTAAATTTACCACTCAAAGGTAACTTGTTTATATTTGAAGTGAACAACCTCTAGCCCTTCAAAGATCATTTTGCAAACCCGGCTTTGGTTCCTACTTTTCATGCAGTAGGAAACCAAGATATAATTTACTTGGGACACTAAAAATTCTTTGAAAGTGTAATTTCAATAGCTATGTATTATTCCACCATATGGAAATACCTTCTTTGCACTTATGATTTGAAAACCTTCCTTCCTTGTTTAGAAAGTAAATATTTGCTTATATTTCCCTAATACTCTTCTTATTTTTACTTAAAGTTTGTCCTTGATCCCATGAATTTATTCTAATCCTTACCAAGTCAGGTAAGGATTTAGCTTGAATATTACTTTGACTTCTTGATTAGGAAATACAATCAAATATATCGAAGTTCCAAAATTTATGAAAAATGAATAGACCCTAACACTGCATTCAGGCACCTATCTACTTCACCTCCCTCTGGCTAGCAAATGTCGTGAGATTACTGAGTATCCTTTGGCAGACCTCAAACATACATATAAGTAAAGATATTTACATTTCTCCTACATTTTTACACAACAGTCCATCTGGGGATTTCATTCTGAGTTTTGTCTTTGGTGAGAAGTACTTCTGGATGGATGATGGATTTCAAAATGACTTAAGGTGAATACCACCAAATAGCCAGTGCAAACTGGTTACTACGAGCGCAAACTACAGAGCTCTTAACATTTATGCCACTGCATTTTATACCAGTTTTAGGACTACAAATTTCAGGTAGTTAATAAGTTTCTTGCAATCCTCACGTCAAACATTCTGGCCTCATACACAAAGGTAGTGAAATAAGCCTTGAGAAAGCCCAAACAGCCACACAGACCCAGAATGCAGGCAGGAGCCATGAAATCTTCAGAACCTGCAGAATGCTGGGCACAAATTCCAGGAACTCATCTGTTTATTCAAGACCAGTCAGCCACCTCACACAGCAATCATCTCATTAAATAAGACTAACAAACCCATTTTTTTTCCTGGATCAAATCTGACAAACTGAGGTCATTTAGGCCTCTAAATGAGAAAATGCATTAGATCCCAAAATATTAAAAATGCTATACATAGACTTCTTTTACTTGAATGAGGACTTTAAGAGGAATGTTTATCACTCTTAGGACTTCGTTAATATTGCAATTAATTAATTTTCATACAGTTCTACAAACAATTTAAAAAACTGGCCTCTCTCTCTCTCTTTGGTAATGAGCAAACAATTAATATGAAGAAAATACATAAGAGAAAGAAGCAATTCCTAATTTGAAGCCATATCACTTTTCTTACCAAAGTTTACCTTCCATTCTACACAGGATATGGAAAATGAGTAGTTAGATACTACACCTTCCACGTATGTAAACATACATTTCTTTTCCTTATATAATACTCAAACTGTGGCAATATGCAAAGCAAAAACTCATGTTCTCTGTAGCAAACTCCTCCTACGTTTCCACACACTAAGGAAAACCCCACTGGCTGCAGAGCCTACCTGTTGTGTCAAGACCCCTGAGCTGACCATGCACTCGATGAACGTGTAACTTGGCAGCAATTTCTTTCCCTTTTTCTGCTCCAGCATTTGATCTGAGGGATCCAGATGACTGAGGTTGCATCTTAGTGGCATGAACGTATCTATCAAAATGTGATGTTTTACTAGGGTCTGCATGATTTGAAGTCTCTTCAACTACACCTCTTTAAGAAAAAAGAAAATGCATATATAAATGATATAGTTCTGTGAAAACATTTAACCACTCCATATTTTAACCACCTCAGTATGAATAACAAATTACTCAATGTTCACTGAAAATTATTAAGAATAATACAAACTTTTTTAAAAACACATTTTACTAATCTGTGAGTCCAAAACCACTTTTAACATTATAATTCTCAGAAATGTATTAAAAAGATAATCAAGTATTATGTTTATATCCAGAAAAATGATCATGTCTCAAATTAATAAAAATATGTCTTACCTGTTCATACGAACTTGTGTAGCAATCCTGTCAAAACACAATGCCACCAGGGACACATGAGTCACACTTCTACTAGGAGCTACAGTTGGAGACTCTTCCACTGAGGCTTGTAACAAACATAAGTTTACCTAACACAAAAAATATCACAAACTTGAGTTGGAAAATAAAAAGTTATTAAACATAAAACATCTGAAAATGAGTAGTAGTACAATGACAAATGACACATTTACATATTGGAAGATAAGGAGGCCGCAATAAATTCCCAGAGAGGAATCGTAATTAATGTTTTACAGGGAGGACATGGAACATTTTACTAAATACTGCTCAGTATTTTGCTTAGTAAGCCATTCATAATATATTAAATCTACATTATATCATCAAAGGAATAAAATGTTTTTGATTTTATCAACTCTTCCACACCACCCACTCTGGAAAACACAAAGCATAAAAAGTACCAAAATGCTCTCTACTTTCAGCAAAAGTTTTAAAAAACCATTCAAATGTTACCTTTGGTATGCTAACGTTAGCCTGAAGACCCTTGATTGTTACGTTATCTTGCTTCATTGTAAGATCTGTCTGTGCTTGTCCTTGATTAGTTGTTCCTATTGTAGGGTGTTCAGTTTTTGTTCCTCGAACATCTTGTTTGGATGATAACTAAAATAATCAAAACCGGAGTTATTTCCTACGCCGTTCACAACTTCTACATCATCCACACAACTTCTTATTCACTGTGCACCCTCGCCTATCTGCATGCCAGCTACTGGTCCATCACGCCACCTTCAAGTCCACACGTTTAAAAGAGCTAGGAAATAGCCAGGCCTGGTGGCACACGCCTGTAATCCCAGAAGCTTGGGAGGCTGAGGCAGAAGGATCACAAGTTCCAACACCAGTCTCAGCAACTTGGTGAGACTCTAAGCAACTTAGACCTTGTCTCAAAATAAAAATTAAAAAGGGCTGGGGATGTAGCTCAGTGGTTAAGTACCCCTGGGTTCAATTGCTGGTGCCCCCCCCCCCCCAAAAAAAAAGAGGAAAAGGAGCTAGGAAACAGACCAGCAGCACAAGTTTGAGAAAAGTCATCTATATTTAAGGGAAATAAGTCTACAGAGAGACAGAAACAGACGGTATCAGGCTGTTTTTCTTTTTTAGGATCACTAAACTCTACTGGCTTAAAGACAGACCTGTTCTGATGACTGACTCCTTGTTGTTGAAAACTGTTCAAATTTATATTTTTTCCATATTCCTCTACCCTACCTATCACATAACTGCCAATATATAATGAACAATTGTTTCACTAAAAATAATCAGCCACACTTTCACCTCTCTTCTGCTCCCTAATCCAAATATGATATAGATAAGTGGAATGTGAAATGGAGCCACCAGAAGATTGATCACAGGATGGGACTACTAAGCAACTGGCTTCGTGGCTAGAGGGCATGTGCAGGCTGTCACACACCAGGAGGCCATGACTTCACTCAGGACAACATCATGTCAGAGTCAGCTGATGCAGAGGAAAGTGAAACATGAGCATCTTTGCTTCTTGAAAAGGTAAGGTACTGGGGCTGGGGCTGTAGCTCAGTGGTGGAGCGCTTGCCTAGCATGCATGAGGCACTGGGTTTGATCCTCAGTACCACATATAAATAATAAATGAAAAAAAATATATGAAAAAAAATGAATAAAATAAAGATCCATCAACAACTAAAAAAATATTAAAAAAAAAAAAAGTAAGGTACCAATCCTCAAGAATGTTCACTCACTGAGGACCAGGGGTCTTTAGAAATGCCTCAGATCTAAGCTACTTCAAAATAAAAGAAAAAAAATCTTCATTTCTTTTGTTTTTGATTTTTTTTTTGTAGTTATAGATAGACAGCATGCCTTTATTTTATTTGTTTTTTTATTTTTAGATAGTACTAAAGATCAAACCCAGTGCCTCACCCGTGCTAGAGAAGTACTCTGCCACTGAGCTACAGTCCCAGCCCCCCTCATTTCTTAAATAGGTATTTTCACCCCTATTTCATCATAGTGCAATGACATCAAGGCTTTTGAACACGTCATTGTGGTTCAATTTAACTTACTAACAACCTCTTCATTCATCCATATTTCCCAAGCTTAGATATTCCACACACATGATAAGAACTCAATTTTCTAACCCGCTTAAATTAAAAAGCATTTACATTTTCTGAGAAGGTAGTCTTGCTATTTTGAACAGCTTCCCTAAGGACTTTGGCGTGGAGATCATCCACAATTGCAGCTGGATGTCGGGTACTAGCACAATGAACCATTGCCTCAATGTATCTGAGCGAAGAAAAAGAAAGAAATTAAAAATTCAAATATTATTTAATATTATGACCAAATGTATCTAAATGTATCAGAGAAATCAGGCATTTGTATATTTACAACTCTTCAATACTGAAGTAAAAATGCCTAAGTCACATTTTTAGAAATTACACAAATGAGGCATTCACGAGGTTTCTCCCCAGTTCGCCCACCAGGCAGACCAAGCTCTCTGAGTTTCAGAGGCTTCAATCTCAGCACTGCTCTTCAGTCACTCCTTTTCTCCTCTTTAACTGATACATAAACCATGAAGTCTATGTATATTATGAATGCAGTACCATATAACGTCTCAACACACGTACACACTGTGTAACGTTGAGGTTAAACACTTATCTCCTTAGAAATTTATCTTCTCTTTATGGTAAAAACTTTCAAACTCCCTGTACTCTCTGAAGCGCACGGCACGTGCCTGGCCTCTGCACCAGCCTGACGCACACCACGCCACCGGCGCGTCTTGCTCCCTGCTCGGCCTCTGTCCTCTCCCCAGTCTCCCCGGCCTCTGGGGTCCAGCTTTCTTCTCCTCCTCCGAGATCCGCTTGTTGGATTCCCATCTGAATGAGACCAGGTGGAACTTGTCCTTCTGTGCCAGCTCCCTGCACTTGACAGAATGTGCTCCAGGTCCACCCGTGGGTCCCGACGACAGGACCTCTCTTTCTTACAGTGGACAGTGCTTATGTGCACGTGCACCGCACTGTCCTTGTCCACTTGGGCTGTCTGTCCCTCGGCTGCTACGCATGCTGCAGTGAGCCTGGGAGTGCAGTGGCTCTTGGACATGCCGACTGCACCCTCTCTGAAGCCACCCAGAAGTGGGGCTGCTAGATGGCAGGGTGTGGGTTTTAATTCTGTGAGGACCCTCCGGTTTTCCCTCCACGGGTGCAGAGCCCCGCTGTTCTCCACAGACTTGCCGGCACCTGCTGGGGTCTTCTCATGACAGTCACTCTTCCTGGAATGAGGTGAGATCTCATCTGCATTTCCTTGGGGGTTGGTGAGGTTGACCTATTTTTCAAATGCCTGTTGGCAAGGGGTATTCTTTTTCTGAGAAATGCCTATTTAGATACACTGCTCATTTTTAAACTGGGTTACTTTTGCCACTGCCATATATATTCTGGATTTCAATCTCTTGTCAAATGTATAGTTTACAAATATTTTCTCCCATTCTACAGGCTGTGTCTTTACTCTGTTGAATGTTTCCTTTGCTGTGCATAGACTTTGTAATTTAATATAATTCCATATATTTAAATTTGCTTTTGTTTCCTGAGCTCTTAAGAGTCTTGTCCAAAAACTCTCTGCCCATTCCAATGTCCTCAAGTGTTTCCTGTTTTCTTCTAGTAATTTCAAGGTTTCAGGTATTAAGTGAAATTCTTTAATCCATTTTTAGTTGATTTTCGTAACTAGTGGATTTTTTTCTTTCATAATCTCCTAAAGATTTCCTAGACTCCTAATTTGTCTGAGATCTTCTGAGAATCTTAATCATTCAAGTTATCCCAGAAAACCATGTGCCTTTGCAGAAGAGGTGGACCTTCAGGAGCACTGGTCCCGCTGAACCCTGGCTCCCTCCACACTGCAGCACTCGGCGTTCCCACACACCCTGCAGCCTGCTTCGGCTTTGTTCACCTCAGCTTTATAACCCCACAAAGACTACAGGCTGCTTGCAAGCACAGCTCTATTATTTCTTCTTCTTCGTTCATTGACTAGATGGGAATATGAGATAATAATTAGTTCCTCAGTGTTTGGCCATGTTATGCTTATTAGCCCAAGGCAAAACCAAAAAAAAGGCCAGAAAATATTTTCCATTAGAACAATCACTGTGATATAATTACTTGGTTGAGAAAGTAACAAATGATCACTAAAACATAGACCTTTTTAAACATATATCCATTTTTTACTGAATCAAAAAAGCTACCAGTGTTCACAGCCATCACTCTAATACCAGCACCACCTCTAGCTCGCGGAGTTCCAGCCAAAAGAGAAGCGAGGTAAGTAAGGAGATCTTTCTACATGACTGGTATTAACGCACACTGTCTGCACACTGACTGGTGGACCCAGGAAACAACTGGCTCCCAAAGCCACCCACTAGAGTGCAACCTCTGCTGCAGGGGGAAGAGACCCCGGGTACTACAGGCCTGGTACTGTGGCACTCCATGAAATTAGATGGTATCACGTCCACTGAACTTCTGATTCGCAAACTCCCCTTCCAGCGCCTGGTGCGAGAAACTGCTCAGGACTTCAAAACAGATCTGTGCTTCCAGAGCGCAGCTACTGGTGCTTTGCAGGAGGCAAGTGAGGCCTGCCTCTTGGCCTCTCTGCAGAAACCAGCCTGTGTGCCATCCATGCCAAACGCGTGACAGTTATGCCACATACGGAGAATGTGCTTAAGAATTCACTGTGATGGAAACCACTCCATTCCTCAAAAAAAAAATGTTTTTTCTCTTCTTCCTGTTATTGGTAGTTCTGAACGTTAGATATTTTTTTTCCATGGGGTCACAAGGTACCTAAGTATATGACTGTGAGTGGAAAAAGTAGAGGATTGAAATCAGGAATTGGCCGTTTTTCCATTTTCCTTTGTATGTGGATTTTTAACATAAATGCAGGGATGTAAAGCATTAATGCGGGGATGTAAAGCATTAATGCAAATCAAAATATTTCCGTTAACAAGTCAGCAGTTCAACTTCATAACAACTACAAATAAAACTGTTAAACTCTTCTGAACAACACCAGCATTTGGATTTTTTTAAACAAGTGCATTTCTTATTGATGGCAACTAAATGGTGTTTGTAGTATTTTTATTATTCAGGAGATTTCCTCCATTCACTATATTTTTTAACTGAGTTGTCTTACATCTAAGTACATGTTTTTAATGTCTGTCTTCTGTGCTGTTCGTGTAAGTTCGCTACTAAAATACATTAAACTATTTTTTTTAAAAAGCTACCATAAACAATCTCCTATGTGAACACACCACATGTCATTTCATAAAGTAAAAGTTAGTTACATTTTTAGACAAAATACCTGTCCACAGCTTCAGCCACCAGTGGGGTTAGAACAACATCAACAGTTCCTTTTACTTCAACTATGGCTGTCGTTCTGGTCTGAGAGACGGGCTGATCTAATGTCCACTCTTCTGTTAATGTTTCATCATCTGTGTTATCAACGATTTTCTTTTCCAGTGGAGTATATGGTGTACTATGCCATTTAATAAGCAAAGCATATATTTTAAGAAATACCAAGAACAAGAATAGCAGGAGCTTCCATAAGATAAGGAAACATTTAAACTGCACTTATTTCAGTGAAGAGTCATGGAATTGGACTTGATATTTCATGTTCCAAATACTTTTCAAAGACTGGCCAAATGCAAAGTTTAAAGATGTTTAATATTTCAAATGAGGAAATAATTTTAAAATCTATTTACTCGATGAAGATGTTCCAAAATAAGAAAAATATAGTACTGAATTCTTATTAATCCCCAATTTTCATTTGCCACACTATGGCTTTCACAGCAAGTTTCACAGATATACTACTAATGCTTTTAAATACAAAGCCATGACAGATAAAAGAGCTTCATTATTTGGGGTGATTTGTTTTAAAATAAGGGCTGACCTCATCAAGAATGGTTATTATTTAGAATCAATTCTAACTCTCATAATCAAGAAATACTGATTTTAAACTTACATGCCATTCTTACTTACTTTGAAGTTGATCCTGAAATTTGCATGCCTCTGTCTAGCAAAGAATTAGCTGTGAGCCCCTGTTTGATAACCTACAAATACATAAAGTATTAGTCTATAATTTTAATAGCATTTCTCTAATTTTACAGTGCTAACAGTGTTGAGAACACTCATATTACTTTGTTAACATGATCTGGATATATTTCACCTGAATGTTCAACCAACTGAGACAGTCACAGGAAATACCCAGCTCCATTCTCTGCTGTGGCTGTGAGTGCTGAGCGGTGAGGAGGACAACATCACGGCCACAGCAGCACTGCCAAGGCGTGTCCTCTGCGGTGTCTTACACCGAAACTTTCTGAAGCTCGTTCTGGTCTTCTCCTAGCACAACCAATTTTTTAAGTGTTTTCATTTGTGCATTATAATTATTCATAATGCTGGGATTCATTATAATATAGTCACACATGCATGGAATAGAATAATTTGCTCCACTTCAATTAGTATGACCAATTTCAGAATAGAAAAGAGACCTATTTTAATAGAAACATTAAAATTGTAGAAAAAGCTAGACTTGCATTTTATATTCATAAAAGATAAAATTAAAAAATGAATCTAACCAAACTGAACTCTAATAAATGCCAATTGGTTATTAAATGGAGAAAATATGTTCTACTTTTTAAAAAAAAATTTTTTTAGTTGTTGATGGATCTTTATTTTATTCATTTATTATTTATATGTGGTGCTGAGGATGGAACCCAGTGCCTCACGCATGCTAGGCAAGCACTCTACCACTGAGCCCCAGTCCCAGCCCCTATGTTCTATTTCTGAAGTTGCTTAAACAATGAAATCCTTGACACATCTCCTCCAGAGATTTGCCTGCCTAGCCAAACTAGAAATACATCTTTTAAATACTGAAATAATCCCATCCTGTCAGGGACTATTCTGCTCACTAGTACAATTCAGTTTTACACCGAAAAAGATCATATACTGACATATTTCTACATGGAACAAAAGAACATTTTGAGATAGAAGAGAGATTTATTTTGGGCAAGATGATAAATGGGCAGATTTTAAAATCAAAGCTTCACAACTACCACTTGAGGCTTCTCACTCCACATACTACTCAAATGCCTGCCCACCCTCTGGCAGGACCACCATCATTACTAGGGTGCCTCTGTCATCTCCTGCACAAACACTTTAACAGCCTCCTAAACCACCCCCAATCAAACCAAGGACAGTTTAATTCTACTTAACAGGCAAAGTACGTGACATCACATCCATTTCCTCAAAGCTCTCAAGAGTTTCCCAATGCAACTAAAACGACATCAGAACTCCTAGTGCCACAGTCTGCAAGGACTGGACAACCTGGCCCTTGTTTAGGTTTCTGCACTCACTGCTTCTCAGGCACACTGACCCTCTCCCACTGCAAGGCCTCTGCCTGAAATGCAGTGTCCCTGTCCTCTCATCCACAAGTCTTCCTCATCTACCTTCCATGTCAGTATCACCTGCGTAGCTCCACCCATCGTTCTCTAATCCAGCAGTCTTTGATTATCATCATAACAACCTTCTCAATTTGAAACCAAATTCTAATGTGTCCATCTATTAGCTCTATGTCTCCCGCCTCTCATGTTTTTCCCCCACCACTGTACAAAATGCCCGCATGAAATAAAACAATTAATATCTGAATCAAGGACTGAATAAAGTACAAGTTAGACATGACATAGGTATCCACACATATGTACGTAAATGTGTGCGTGCATAGGCACACACTATGCAAGATTCCCGAATGTTGTTCATCAGTTCCATAAAATGTTCTGTGCTTAATACTGGTCTTCAAAATCCTAAAATTTTCCCTTATAATTCATCATTCTAAAAATAGTTTTCATATCAGCTTTAAACTAAATTTATTTTGAGACGTTTTTACTTTTACTAAAAAGGCCACTTACAGAATACAGTACAACAGGCAATAGTCACATTGATATGAAGATATAAGAACTCAAAGGTGAAGTAAGTGGAACTGGATTTGACTGAAAGCAAAGATTAGGAGGAAGAACAGCAACTATTATAAATAACTCCAAAATCTTATTTTTAAGAGGCAGAACTTATGAATTCACATAGAAAGAAGGACTTGATTCTAACCTTATGAGTACTATGTAATGTGGACAGGTCATATGTTAATTTACTAGATTAATACAATAAAATCTTAAACCATTCCTCAATTTGCTTAAGTTAAAAATACTCATCAATAATCCTGAGGTCTAATTGTTACACATGAAGCTACAATGTCAGAAAGTCTATCTGAAACAACTTGAGTAGTTCTGAAAACAACTTCTCAAAAATCTACTTTTCTCAATAAACACATTGCTGGAAACTGATCTGGTATATACCTTAAACGTTGGAACAGAAAGCTGTTCAAATGATGAGGAACTTTCTTCACTGGTTGGTGTATCCAGATCGAGGGGACGATGCAATGAGGACTTAGAGGTCCTTTTGTTGGTTGGGTGTTTCACTGACCAATTAATTACCTGGAACTGAGTAAGGTAAGTCTGATAACAATTCATCACAGGTTGCTGAGAAGTGATCTGTTCACTCTCCACTGGTTTCTCACTTTCCACAATATACAGATGTTCTACAACATCATCTTCTCCACCTAATGCAGAAACAAATGAAGCCTGGGAAGGATGAGTTTTGAATGGCAGAGTTCGAGGGTCCGGAATGCTTTCTCCATGGCCAGTGAGTGGTCCTTCTACACTGTGATATATGGAACCTCTACTGTAGTCTACCTGCTGTGCTTGCTTTTTCTTCTTTTTTCTACCAGGGTAAGTACCAGGGCCTTCATCACTGCTAATGGGCTCGAATTCCTCAGCTGCAGAAAAGTAGGCTTCACTATCAGCCATTGACATGCTAGAATCCATTGATCGATACTGATGAAATGAATTAGAGTCTGCTGACGGTGTGTACGGGAATGAACCAAAACTTCTCCTCTGCTTTGGCGAGTCTAGTACATTCTCATCACTCCGAGAGACATCACTACTAAACTGAACTCCAACTGTAACAGGCTGTTTGTCTCCATAAAAAGCAGCAGTAAGACTCTTAGTACTTCCAAGTCGGGTGGAACACACCGAGGCTTGTCGCTTCAAAGGAGATCTAAGAGGAGACTGACCTACTGATTTATCCTGAGTGTTAGGAGACACAGGGCTGTTTCCTGAAATTTCTGCAGGTATGCTAAAATAGAAAGCAAAACTATCAATATTTTCAGCACATCATATAATGTAAGCAAAAACAGAGATTATCTATATAATCTTTTAAGCAATTTTACACTTAAAACAAATAAAAGAAAATCAGAAATGTTATAATATCCAAAGTAGCAAAATAGCACAATATGCGTTCAAATCCCCCGTACATTTCCAAAAAACAATTGAGCAGCTTAAACACAATAAAATGTGAAAGGATGAAGGGACAAAGGTTCTGGCTGAAGTTTTATAGTTAAAAGATGTTAGCTAAAGATCATAACTGAAGCCAAACAGCTATGAGATTGTCTAAAGAAACAGTATAGAATCTGTGGAGTAGAAGGTATAGAGGGCTGCGGTTGTAGCTCAGTGGTAGAGTGCATGCACAGCTCACGTGAGCCACTGGGTTCAATCCTCAGCACCACATAGAAAATAAATGAATACAATAGAGATATTGTGTCCATCTACAACTTAAAAAAAGAAAAAATGAAAGGGAGTTCACAAGGACAACACTCAGCAGGTGACAGCTGTGAAAGTAGGAGGAGGAAGGAAAAATGTAGGGCCTGGCACTGGAGTCGAGGAGGAGGAACACGTGAAAGGCACTGCACAGCCACGAGGCAGGCGTGCTCACAAGAGGGCAGTGGCCAGCTCCTCAGACGCTCAGAGGAGGGCAGGACACACTCACTAGGTGAGAAAACAGCTTGCAAATGTTAACGGTGACTCACTGAGAGGTGGGATAACAAGAAATACTGACTGTTATATTTTGTAATATCTTCAATGTGTGTATATATATTATATATTACATGTATAACATTTTTTATATGTTCATAAATAAAAAAAATTTACTCTGAAATACAGATTAACACTTTAAAATATATATTTATGTTCAGGTACAAAAATTGTTTTCTAAAATGAGGGACTAGAAAGGGAAGAAGTTTTTCTTATCATTATTTTAAGTAATTACAATCCTATTATGATCAAGTTTCTAAGTCTAATTGAATACTGACCTCCCTTGGCCATCATCTCTTTTTGTACCATGCAAGAACTCTTTCTGAACCAAATGATCATCAGCAACAGAAGATGGGCTTTCCTTTTCACCTGCCAATAAAGGCTGAGCAGCACTGGAACTACTGTTCTCTTCTGAGGAAGAGGATGAACTGTGAGATCTCAGTGGTACTTGAAGACTCAGATGCTGAGCTTTTCTTTCTACTTCTATTCCTACTGATTTGTTTTCCCAGTCTTTCCTTTTCGTACCATTCACATTACCTAAACAAATAAAATGTGGGTTAAGTGAACATAAAAATTTCAATAGCAATTTCAGGAAAATATGACAATGTGATTCCATATTTTAAGTATAATCATGTTTTTTAAAAAAGCAAGTATCTCATTTCATGAAGTAATGTGTTAGAAACTGTAGAAAGAAAGATAATCTACATATAAATATGGATCAACAGTTCATATATGGTGACCTTTTCCTTTTTTAATCTTTTCTTCAAAAGTTTTCAGGACTAGGAGGTAGCTCAAGGGTACAGCAGAGCACATTCTTAGCATGTGGCTTTGGGCCCAATCCCCATCACGAGAAAAAGAAAAATCCACACTTATAGAAACTCTGCAGAACAATACCAAGAACACAGAATACCTTTCACTCCAATTTACTTGTAAACATAAGTAAATAAAGGTTAGTAAATAAACATCTTGCCCTGTTTACAATAAAAGCTCCATGAGACCAGGAGAGCAGGATTATACCACTTCTCACATACTGATGTGCTCCCAATGCCTGCAGCAATGCCTCAGACACAGAGCACTCACTTAATGGCTCTATGATGAAAAATAATGCTTCACAGCAGAGTGGAACACAGCTGCTTCAAAGCTTCATCAGAGCCCCATGGAGTGTCACATAAGGGGAGGGGGCAAGGGATTAAAAAAAAGAGCTCTGCAGCTGCCCAAAGCCAAAAAACTACCTCTTGCTGAACTTTCTCTTCTCCAGCCATTCCTGCATCACCCAAAAAAAGGAACCCGCTAGCTGGGCATGGTGGCACATGCCTGTAATTCCAGCAGCTGGGGAGGCTGAGGCAGGAGGATCTTGAGTTCAAAGCCAGCCTCAGCAAAAGCAAGGCACTAAGCACATCAGTGAGACCCTGTCTCTAAATAAAAAATACAAAATAGGGCTGGGGATGTGGCTCAGTGGTCAAGCGCCCCTGAGGAAGGGAGGGAGGGAGGGAGGGACCTGCTACTAGGAGAAAACAGACCTCCTGAAGGGAATGCGGTTCCAAATGGAATTCAGGGTGCAAGACTTACACACCTGAATAGAAGCAACCTGTAATTCTATCATCACAAACGTGAAGCAGAAGGAAAGTAAAAAGAAAACCAAGTCTGATCCACTTGTACATGAAAGGAACTATTCTAGTGGCCTTCTTTGTTCTAGCCTGACACTACACAGCTATACTCAGCTCCTAGAAGACTCAACAATCGAAACCTATCTTATCCTTTAATGCCAACAGCTGATTTTATAAGATAATATGCTCTTACTTAGCAAAACTGCTTAAGTAAAATGATTTTAAAATGGCAAGCACATGGCTGTGTACTACTATTCAGTGGATAATCACTCACACCGGTCCTGAGTGCATGTGGTCCAGTTCTCTCCTCTAATACCTATACATGGGGAAATCAATCTGATAAGACTCTTAAAATTAAAACTATGCCCCCACCCCCCGCTTTTTTTAGCCTACTGTCAAAAGGCAGAACTGAATATTCTTGTTTTTGAATAGATTAAGGAAACATCCAAACTAGTCTACAGTTCGCATCTTTGTAGCACAGAAACTTGAACACTAATCATTATGCTTAATATATGAATGCACAACTAAGAAATCCAAAGAAAAATCTGTCTCCAAAGTTGTTCAAGAAAAGATGCTAGTTTAATCTAAATCTAAGACACTTAAAGCAACCATGCACTGTTAATACCAAACTAGTGGATTTGCAAAGATACCTTACTCTAATGAAAAACCAGATTTCTCCTTCTCACATGTTTAATTTTAGTGATTTAAAAAGAGAATAAAGAGTACTGCAAAAGTAGTTGGTACATGGGGGCCAATAATACAAATGATATTATCAATACATTTTCCTATTAAAACAGGCTGGTAAAACAAAGTTGAAGGACAGTTACTCCTCAGTATATATCTGAAAGCTGGATGATAGAAAAATAATAATATACAACAGTTAGCTGAAACTTTGTGAGGAAAACCACCCATGTCAACTGTGGGAGATCTGAATAGACCTACTTTGGTGGAGTAATTCTGAAAAAAATTACTAGTCTTTTCTGGCTTTAGTTACAATATATGCAACAAAAAAATTGTAGATTATATTAAACTCTAGCCACAACACTACTCAAAAAATTAATTAAATTAAACAAAGTAACAAGTTTTCTCAGGATGGCATAGGGGTAAAGATAATAAAAGATTAGCATGAGACACATTTTGTTACCATCTACAATTTTGGGAATTTCTTTAGTAACGATCCATTCTCCGGGCTGTAGCAGAGACTGTCCATAATACATATCAGACTCTGCACTCGTACTGGAAAATGCAGAGCTACTAGACGGTGTCAACTCTTCGAGTCTGAAGAAATCTAGGCCAGTTACTGTGCCACCAAAGAACCTGCAGCCCCCAAGACAGCCACACTTGTTTCTGCACCTCTTGTTCTTCAGGGTATCATCGGGCCACAGAAACCATAACCTAAACAGAATCAAACAACAACAACAGAAAACAACTCAGTAAGAAACAAAACACTTGAGCATATAATTAAATACAAACTCTTGTTCATATTTTTTAAAACAATGTAAACACAAACAAAAAGGTTCATCTCTTCTGTGGTATATCTTTTTAATCATTTGCCTTTCAAATAAAAAAGCAGTCTTACCAGTGAGATGGAATAAGTAGAATAATGATAACAAACACAGCACGTTAAAACAGCAGAGCATTAAGAAAACACAAAAATGAGACATTTGGATCCAGTTTTAAAACACTAAATTTTCTCAAAAGGACCATGTTTTCTATTTTTTAAAACAATTTAAATTTAGTTTTTTAACTCATACATTAAAAATATAAAATTACATGCTGACAAGCTAAGCCTTAAGTAGCACAAGATCCATGCTCTTCACAATTTTTGACAAGTAAAGCACTGAAGCCAGCCCAAGGAGCTGCACCAAACACCCACGGTCCCCAGGAGCCAGCTCCCCAGCTTCACCAGCAGCTGGCCCTTCCACTCAGCCTAACTAAAAGCAGGTACTGCACTGCTGGCTTCCTGAGCATCAACCAACAAGGAAATCCACGTTCTTTAGTTTTGAACAGAGCCTTACAAACCAAAGTTTTTTGTTTTTTGGTTTTTTTTTTCATATATTTTAGTTATACATGGACACAGTATCTTTATTTTGTTGTTTATTTTTATGTGGTGCTGAGGATAGAACCCAGTGCCTCATACATGCAAGGCAAGCGCTCTGCCACTGAGCCACAACCTCAGCCCAAACCAAAGTTCTTTTAAACAACACTGTCCACGCATTATCTTTCATACTTAAATTTGAAAACTTAAACTTCATAAAATTCTCAACAGGTTTTTTTTAAAACTAAAGAAAAAAAAAGTCTCAGTCTTTTGGGGAAAATTTAACAGATGTAAATAACAAAACACTCTATAAAATGCGGAAATGAATATAGGTACTAAGTATTTTTCTTGGTATTTAAACAGGAATTTGCAGAAAAATCTCTCCACTTCCAAATCTAGATTAATACACACATTCCTCATAAAATCAAGATGGATTCAAGTTTTATATTAACACTAAAAGTAAAAATTAAATAAGTGCCATTTATTACAAAATGTTTTCTCAAACTATTGTAAGAAATTACAATGAGAAAAATGGATATATTTGAATACATAAAAATTAAAATCTGTATATGAAAAGAGAAGTAAAATTAAAAATAATAAAGCAAACTGAAAAATATTAGCTACAGAGTTCACAAAAAGGTGGTAATTCAGAAATAACTCTTAAAATTGGTAAGCCAGGTGCGGTGGCACATGCCTGTAATACCAGAGGCTTGGGAGGTTGAGGCAGGAGGATTGAGTGCAAAGTCAGCCTCAGCAACTTAGTGAGGCCCTAGGCAACTTAGCAAGACTCACTCTCAAAATAAAACATAATAAGGGCTGGGGATGTAACTCAGTGGTTAAGCACTCCTGGGTTCAATCCCTGGTACCAAAAACAATTGGTAAGAAAAACATCAGTACTCAAATAAATGCACACGGACTATAAATAAAAACTGACAAGTCAACAAGCTAGTTAGTATGTGAAAAAAAAGTCTCAAAAGTAAAGAAATGCATAATAAGAGAAATCTAACCTTTCAGTTATCATAAACCCTCAAAAGGAAGCAAAGGCACAGACAGACAAGGACTCTCCTAAAATCCAGGGGATGTAGGCTAAAATAATTTTTCGTGGAAATAATTTGGGAACGCATGTCAAAAGTCTCAGTTTTTTAACCCATACATACTGAAAGTTCTAGCAAATGGCAGAAAGTGTGGGAAAAGATTTTATATCCCAGTGTTCGCTCCTCTTGCTTAGGATGTAAGTTCAGTACCCACAGTTTTAAGATGCAAATAGAGGACGATGTGAAGTATATGAGAACCACACCAGGGCTGGGCTGTGGCTCAGCGGTGCAGCACTTGTCTAGCACGCGTGAGGCACTGGGTTCAATCCTCAGCACCACACAAAAATAGATAATAAACAAATGAAAGTTATACAAAAGTTTTTTAAAAAAAGAGAACCACACCTAAAATACTAAAAAGACACAACAGAATTCTTTGAAGTAGGATTACGGTCACTATTCTACTTTGTTCCTTAAGAGTGTCCCACGTTTTAAAATAAGCATGGATTGACTACATGATGGGAGAGACGGGGAGGGAAGAAGTCACATTGTTGTTTCAAAAGAAGGAGACTCAGTAGGAAGCTCTGCCCACGTTTTGAAAGGCAGATATCTGTTTTCTTGAGAACTGGCGGAGACGGGTCTAGGTTCTCGCACTCTCCACTGCTGTTTGGGAGGCCCACAAAGGAGATCCGTGCAGTCCACGACGATGGCACGATGGTCCAGGGAACAGTGCAGTGGAGCACAGCACCAGGGCGAGGGGAGGCCGTGCTGCATGGAATATTATTTGAGCACCAGGAGCCTGAACTTGTGTCAGTGCTGACATCAACAGTATGGACTGGAAAACGTCAGCAGGTAAGCTATTTCCAGGAAGCACACCATCACCAGAGATGAGACATTACGATGCATTTATTCAACATCAAGTCCTTATAAATTCACTGAGGTACAGCAGTGTGACCACACGGAGTCTTTATTCCAAATGTCCTTATTCCATTCCTAACAAAGTTTTTTCTGATTTTCTAGTACTTTTTATCTGAACCTAAGACTGCTACTATTCTTAAAATTTTCACTCACCTCTTAGTTCTAGCATCATGAGCTTCCAGGAAATGTCTCTGTGCCTCGTGTTTAAAATGATGATCAGCAGCCAATGCAACATCAACAGTAATAAGTCCTAAATTGGCCGACCCAGCTTCAAGCCAGTAGGCCCTCCGTAGCACTGCAGGCTGAGGTCCAACTCTGCAGCTGTTTACTTGCTCAATGTACTGCCTCACTTGAACATCCTGAATCGCAGCACTTATTCCTTCCCCAACGGATGGATTGTGCAGATTACAGTTTGCAATCCGAACTGCACCCATCTAAAGTTGAATGAAGCAAATGAAACAAAACTAGAACCTCTGTGTTTTTAAGTAAGTTAACATCATCTACAGAACAGGTAATCATTTCAAGCAGAGTGAAAAGATATTTAGAAGAACAAAAGAAAAGGATAAGAAAAAAGGAAAAAACTAGAGAGGAGGGAAACTGAAAGGCAAATTCATGAACAGAAGAGAAGCAGAGCTGCAAGGACAGGGAGAAGACAAGGGCAGAGGAGCACAAGCCACGGAAACTAGTACCAGGTTGGTGGGCAGTGAGGCATGGAGCCGTGAGCCAACAGCCACCAGGGTGCAGAGGTGGCAAGCAAATGTCCCCAGGAGCAGGGCAGGAAAGAGGCATGTCTGAAACCTACAGGTACTCAGCAAAATCTTCTGGCACTACCTGTCTCCCATACTGGCATACACATTTTCATAAAGCAATGTCACAATAATTCAGTTAGAACTAAAAAGTAGTCAAAGTATTTTAAAATATAATAGTGAAAGACAAAATAATTAAGTAAAACTTAAGAAGATATCTTATAAAATTATGTAGTTGTCTGTGTTGATGTACCCGCTCCAGGCAAAGGCAGACAAGCTATAAAGTGTGTTGTATTTCAAGATGTAAAGGTTTGGTCTAGCAAAAGAAAAAATAATTACACAGGTCAAGAAAAAGACAAACACTTACCTTTATATTTGTAGCACAACCATGCTCCACAATATAAATATCAGCTCCGTCTACTGCTAAGCGAGTCATAGTGTATTTCAGATCATCTGAAGTTGGGCAAGGCCCAGGAATACAATTCAACTAAAATGAAAAAGGAGTGTGTAATTAACCATCATAATCGACACATTATTTTGATACTTAACTAAATCTCCTTATTTAAACAAATGAAATTCTGGTTATATGATAATTTTTTTAAATCAATAGGTTAGCCGGGTAAGCGGTTGCATGCCTATAATTCCAGCAACTCAAAAGGCTGAGGCAGGAAGATCTCAAGTTTGAAGCTAGTCTCAGCAACTCAGTGATATCCTAAGCAACTTAGGAAAATCCTGTCTCGAAGTTTAAAAAAATGTTTAAAAGAGGGGTGGGAGATGTAACTCAATTATAAAGTGATCCTGGGTTAAATCCCCAGTAGGGGGGTGTCAGTTTGTTAAATTTCTTTCTTTTATAATGATAAATAAAACCACTAGTCACATACAACTGCCATTTTCATCAAAAGTGCCAAGTAGCAAATCTACTTAACTTAATACACAAAAATTTGTCACCAAAACTCAAAAATAGTCAAAGAAAACTGATAAAGTCACAAATTCATAAGAACTGTCTGAGAGTTTAGAGGTATGAGATTTCCCTATGAGGACACCCCCTGCACACGTCTGTTTTCACACACACCCACAGACACATCAATACATATATACATCAGATACATGTAATACTGTGAATATTACAATGATACCTAGGACAATCCACCCAAAGTTAACTTTGCTTTGTTTCTAAAATACAGAGTTGGTGACGTCTAGGCTGGAAGTAGCCCGCACATCATCTATTTCAATGACCGTGAGGAAACGGCAGCCCGAGGGAACCCTGACCCGCCAGCAGGTAAGCACGCTCACTAGGGGGGCGGCCAGGACTGCCGTCCAGCCTTCAGGATGCTCACGCTCTGCCCTGATCTACCCGCTCCAGGCAAAGGCAGAGCTAATAAGCAAATCTGAAGTGGCAGCCCATGAGTGGCCGTGTAGGGAAGGGGTGGCTGCAGAGAAAGACAAAGTAAGTTTTGAAGGTGACAGAAATGGTCTCCATTGTTACTGGTGATAATCATTACTCACACGTATAGAGCATTTGTCAAAAACTCAAACCACACAACTCAAAAAGGATGTATTTACTGTACATAAAATTGTACCTCAACACACTTGACTTTAAAAAATTTAATGCTACATAAAAGCTTTGAGTTAAAGGGGGGCACTTAAAGGTAGGTGTTAATTATCTATAAGAACTAACTGCCTGACATAAAATTAAAAGCACAATGAATTACTTAATTCGCAGTAATATAACAGCACACAGGAAGAGTGCCACTGTGCATGTCCTGGGGACCACTGTCTGCTTTCTGCAACCCTGAGAAGGCACCGTAATGATACGTATCAAGGCAGCTCCACGTCTTGGAAAGAGCATGAGATCTGCAGTCAGGAAGTCTGGCAAATGCCCAACATTGCTAATCACATTATAGGATATTAGGCATGTTCCAGAATGGTCTGCAAATCAAGTCACATAAGGAATTCATCCTTCCTGTTGCTTTAATTTCTAAATCTACATACACAGCCATACTGCAAAGAGTATAATGATACACCAAGATAAAAATTTAACAGTAAAAAACATAAAATATATGTGTAAATGTGTGTTTTAATAATTCTCTATTTTAGATATAGTAACTAAGAATTTGCAAAATAATTAACTGAAAAAAAGCTGAACAATACAATTTATTTCAAGGTCATACACATTTCAGTTAAAGCTGCATCTTGATCTTCTATTCAACAAGGTCACACATGTTTACAATACTGCTAACACTTGTTAACATACCTTGGACTCACAGAACCGACGGTCAATCCCATGCTGACAGATGATTACTGATTTTGGTCTTTCCAATTCGTATTCCCGGCATACCACGTGAAAAACAAATGTCTGTCCCCACTCCAAGAGACACGCCAGCTAAGATGACCAGAGACAGGTGACAACACTATTAGTGCCTAAGCAAGGCTCGGCCCTCAGCAGCCTGTGAAGAACAACAACTGGCTTAAAAGACCCAAATGCTGCCACATGCCTGCCACCTGATAACCTGCCTGTTGGCTAGAGCTCTCTCTACCTGGAATCACTCAGAGGCTGTGTTCCTCGTCATCCGTGAATGACAAAATGCATCATCAAAATGAACCCCATTTCAACTGAAAAGTTCCCCTCCAGTAACCTCTAAAACAAATTTTCTTCAAAGTCATACCCTCCATTTTATGTAATTAACTGGAATCCTTTGCACACAAAAGCACCCAAAATTCTGTCTCATAATAAACTAAACTTTGATGTAAATTTTTTTAATATTTAATTTTCATACTGAGCTACAATTTTGGAAAACTAGGTATTTCAAAAGACTAAAGCACATTTGTATACGTAAGTAAATGTTAAGTGATTCTTCAAGTCTAGAGCTTAAGTTAAAAAGCACTTTAGTTTTATAACTGACCAAGCTGCTAACAATAAACATACTGAGAAATGGGTATGGTTTAAATTATCCCCCTAAAGCAGCTCATAGTTTCAACTATTAGAAAACATGCATTTTAGTTCTCAAACATACAAAGGTGATAAGACATTAAAGTGTCTACAGGTTCATGAGGCGTGCAGTCCACAGGGATACCAACGCAGTGCAGAAAGGAAGGGTTATATTATGACGATGGTTTATAGACACAAGAACTCTAGTAGTCCTCAGAATAAAACTATGTCCAGTGCGGTGAGGTCAGTATGGCTTTCTCCTCTCATTAGGAACAAGCTCCTTTGTTATACACAAGTTTGTACTTGAATACTTAGGGACAAGACATGGGGAGTAGCAAGGAGAAGACAGTCACAAGGCCGGAAGGTGCTCAGTACCCCCTGTCGCTCCTTCCTGTGCATTATTCATTTCTTTGCACCCATTTGTTTATATCTCATTGTACATCCTAACGTTATACTGAAATGTCACCAACTGCACAACACCCCTTTCGACTGCATCCATTCCCCTACTATTTCTAGGGGATCAATGCTGCTGCCCTCCTACAGCTTCTTTGACGTATACAAGGTACCTGGATTCTTGGTTTACCTCCCTGCTGCTACCACCTGACTCTATGTTTCACACCCATTCTGTAACTTTTTACCAAAATGGAATATGAACATTTATACCATATTCCAGTCCTAAAATGCCAAGCATTCATATTATCATAAATATGTCTCAACAGGTAAAACATTACAGTAACATGGCTCTTCAACTAAATTTTGATCATCTATTTCTAGAACTAAATAATCCTTAAGGCCTCAGAGCCTTCTAAAAGTCAGACTGTGTTGGGGATAAATTTATCAGGAGAGTTCACACTTAGCTCTAAAAACCAAATTTACTTGCTAGTAATCCATTATTTTAAAAACTAGTGTCCATTATCACTAATCACATGCATAGATTATATGATCTTGCTTTAGGACAAGAATCCTTAGCAACACAAGGGTGAGTTTCAAATCTTACTTGAGAAATACACCAGAAAGCAAAGTCCTTAGAAATTATTCCATATACTAAGGGAAACAAAAGATTATTCTAATTGTGGAGGGCCAACTAATATAATTTGAAGAATATATTAACCTGGTTTCTAGAACAGTTCTCTTCTTGAGTTTTTCCCCAAGGTAAATTCATGTGAATCTTCTGGAACCACATAATGCCACAATTACATGTGGCTCAGAAAGTAAACCCTGCCTTTGACTCATCTAAGAAAATTCTGAACGTGAAGAAGGACATGCCGCCCGGCGCGGTGGCTCAAGCCTGTAACCCCAGCACTTAGGGAGGCTGAGACAGGAGAATCGCGAGTTCAAAGCCAGCCTCAGCAATGGCGAGGGGCTAAGCAGCTCAGTGAGACCCTGTCTCTACATAAAACACAAAATAGGGCTGGGGGTGTGGCTCAGTGGTCGAGTGCCCCTGAGTTCAATCCCCAGTACCAGAAAAAAAAAAAAGAAGAAGGACATGCCACCAAATGTTCCACCAGAACGTCCTCAGTGGAAACGCAATGACCACCTGAGCTGGCACACAGCCGCTCCTGGGGAGCTGGGCAGGAAAAGCAGCAGCGAGCACGCAGCCCACAGCGCCGTGAGGCTGTACCTGTGGTGCCGTGACCTTAGCCGTGAAGCTTCCAGCCTGCACGTCGATTAGCCAGGCATACTCTAAGGAATCACCTCCTAAAGGAAGCCCTTCTGCTGAGAACATAGCATGTGCTCGCAGCTGGAGGCCCGACAAATTGATGTGACCTTCCCTGAGTGCTTCATCCACTGGGGGTCGCTGCTGAAAAGAAGAAGAAGATGGTAAGAAGTACAACAAAATAACACCATGATTTACAGCTGCTTTATCCCCGCTGGGGCTGAACAATAATATCATGCTATCTGGAAAACAAGGCTCAGACTCTACAAGTTCTTAACACAACCTTGGACTCATACAGATTGTCAGAGGTAAGCCTCCGCAGTGACAGGACCTCTGAAAGGCCAACTACAAGTCCTAAAAAGGATGCAGATGTCTGATTGGTAACCACCTCCAGGAGAAAGAAACGAGGACGCTAACAAGGAGTACCAGAGGCCGGTGGTTTGTGAGAAGGCCAGGAATCACGAGAGTAACCGGGAAGAACATAAACCAATACGACTTAGCGTCAAGAACACAGGGTGGGCGACCAAGGCCCAGGAAGATTTTGAGGACTATGTAAATAAAAGGATAGCTTTGTCTTACAAAGAATAATTGTATACTTACCCTATATTTGAGAGAAAATTTCTAAGACATATTCAGAGAGAGAAAGGACATATGCAACAAGAGGGCATTCCACGGAGCACTAGTCCCACAGAACGCTACTAAGAACCAAGATCCAGTAAGTTAGGAAATGCCCGACTCACTAATCAGCCATTTCTGTTGAATCTACCTCACAATTTGTCAGTCTCAAGAAACACACTGACTTTTTCCATCTGCACTTCTATTATCACAGTCCAAATACCACCACCGTCTGCCAGGACTTCTGCAAGACTTCCAGCATTCACTTTTGAATCTCGATGCTCTGCCAACAACCACAGAAGCCTTTCAAAAATGCAAGATTGACTACATTCTTGTCTCCAAATGATTACATGCTTTCAAAGCAGTGTCTCCTTCCAGCACTTTTACACTAGAAATTATTTATTTTAATTTCCTCAATAATTATATTCTCTACCAGGTTCACTAAGTAAGACCATTTCTGTCTTGTGCACTAAGTATCTCACCTAACAATACCAAAAGGAGAGGCTGCTGACTAAGGAGTCAGATTTCTACACAAGTATTCTCAGGGCCTTTAAGACACCATTCTACACTGAGACAGCTCACAGGTGTCTCTCAGCCTGATTTCAGCTCACAGGTGTCTCTCAGGCTGATTTCTCTCAGCCTCTTTTGTGTTGGGGACCATCACACAGGGTCAGTGTGCCTTGCTTTCAACACATTCACAGTAATGCATTCTTTGTAAACAATTTCTTAAAGGAGAAGGGCTAAATCTAATTAGTAAGGGTTTTGTTTTTTTTTTTTAAGGAAATTTCAAATTGTGACCACATTAAAGCTCTAGAAGCTCTTCTGACACTTTTTAAAATTTTATATTCACCCCAAACTGTGTGACCTTATATAAAACCATCTAACTTCTCTAGGCATCAATCCCCCAACCTTGTACCTTAACTAGATCAGGAAGATGGTCAATAAAGTTCTCTACTGGTTAAAGTTTGATATTTTTTTTAAGAGGGCTCAAAAAAACATGCAGATATTGGCTTGTCCTAAAGTGTAGCCTACCCTACCCAATACACCAATAAGGACTGTAATCTAAATTTTATTACAGTTTGTTTGTTTTGTGGGTTGAACTGCGACCCTGCCAAAAAAGGTCACCTCTGAATGTGATAATTTTTGGAAACAAGGTTTTTATAAATACAATCAAGTTAAAATGAGGTTATATTGAAGGAGAATATGCCCTAATATGACTACTGTCCATATAAGAAGAGAAAAATTGGGATACACGTACACATGGAGAGAAGACCATTAAAGGCAGTAAGTGAGGCATCTACAAAGCAAGGATGCCACGGTTTGTTGACCACCACCAGAAGCAAGAGAGCCTCTTCCCTTCGTTTTCAGAGAGAGTGTGGCCTGCCAGCACTTTAGGACCAGGAGCCTCTGGGACTGTGACAGAAAACATGTCTGTTGTTTTAAGCTACCCAATGTATAGTGTTTTGGTATGGCAGCCCTAGGAAGCTAACACATATCGCAAGACAACCATGAAGTAAAAGTGTGCTGTTTCATAAGCTGGATGTGGCGATCTGTCCTTCCCCTTAGATCCTTCACTTTGAAGCCCTGAGTTAAGACTAATGCTACCAGGAATAAGCAGCGACAGGTGAGTGGCTCAGGATTGAACCTTGGGGTGGTCACAGTGTGAAGCCTCCACCGTAAAAGAACATTACAGATAGCACAGACAAATGAAGATTTCCTGAGGAACAGTCATGTCAACTACACTATAAAATGTGAGAAAGGTATGTAGACAAGCCAAATTCTAAGGGGACATACACGATACCTTGTTTGGGGGATAAGTTATGACATGCTAACCATCTAGGAGACAAAGTGTCACCAGTACTTCATGTCTGTCTTCCATGAGTTCCTCTTCTAATCCCCAAATGACACTTTACAGCCAGCTCCTTCTCTTCAAGTTTGATATGCCTCCAACAACCAGGGTCCATGCTGGCCTTCATCATAATTAACTCCAAAAGTGTTGTGTTTTTTTGTTTTTGTTTTAACGTCCAATAAAGTCTTTTTTGAAAGTACAGTGGTTAAGATGAAAGTGAAGCACTATTAGGTACTCACAAGCAAACCAACACTCAACTAGGATGCTCAGAACTCGCCCATAAGAGATTCCCTTTATTAATTTCCTCAATAGACTGAAAGAAGGGGGTGTGCCTCCTCTCAGTACACTTGTCTCCCAGAATAAAAACCAGCTGTCAGGAACCAATAATTGCCGAGGAGGACAAGAGGTGCTTGTAAGGCTCAAATAAAGTGTCACACAAGCTTGGTATTGTGAAGACAGAGGAGTTCAAATTGCTGGAGTGACAGAAATCTACACATGTGGTAAAACAAGCCAGAACTACGAACACACACTGACCCAGTATCAACGTCCTTGTTTTGATACTGCGCTATGATTATGTAAGCATCTCACGCCATGGAGAACACAGGGCAAAGGATATATGTGGCATGTCTGTATGCTGTCTTTCCAACTTCCTCTACATTTGCAATTACTTAAAAATCAAATTTTAAAAGAAGGAAACACTCACTCTGTGGCACAATCAAAAACAATGTCTAACACATATCGTGTTGACTTTTAGCTATTACAATCTCAGCTGTGTCCCACATATAAATATGGAAAAGCAAATTAAAATTCTGTAAGGAAAACCAGCTATGGCAAAAGAGTGAAAAGGAATATGCTATTTTATTTTTTTTTCAATATTTTTTTAGTTGTTGATGGACCTTTATTTTTTCATTTATTTATATGTGGTGCTGTGAATGGAACCCAGTGCCTCATGTATGCTAAGCAAGCACTCTACCACTGAGCCACAACCCCAGCCCTGGAATATACTATTTTAAATAAAATGCTCATTTACTACCTGTAATCCACAATAATGATCATCTATTGATGATCTTGGGGTGTCAGATTCATCTTCCTATTTATAACTTTACCTTGTATTAAAGTCCATTTTCTATTCCGTACCATTGGTCCTCATGTCTGTTTTGGTGCCAGTACCATGCCATTTTTGTTCCTATAGGTCTGCAGCACAATTTAAGGTCTGGCATTGTGATGCCACCTGCTTCACTTCTGCTGAGGATTGCTTTGGCTATTCTGAGCCTCTTACTTTTCTATATGAATTTCATGATTGCTTTTTCTGTTTCTATGAAGAATGTTATTAGAACCTTAATAGGAATTTCATTAAATCTGTATAGCACTTTAGGTAGTATGGCCACTTTGACAATATTAATTCTGCCTAACCAAGAACATGGGAGATCTTTCCAATATCTAAGGTCTTCTTCAATTTCTTTAGTGTTCTCAAGTTTTCATTGTAGAAGTCTTTCACCTCTTTTGTTAGATCGATTCCCAAATATTTTATTTTCTTTGAGGCTACTGTGAATGGGGTAGTTTTCCTAATTTCTCTTTCAGTTCATTCATCACTGATGTATAGAAATGTATTTGATTTAGGGGTGTTAATTTTATATCCTGTTTTGCTGAATTCATTTATGAAGTTTTCCGAATTCATTTCTAGAACTTTTCTGGTGGAGTTTTTTGGGTCTTCTAAATATAGAATCATGTTCTCAGCAAACAGGGATGGTTTGAGTTCTAGTTTTTCTATTTGTATCCCTTTAATTTCTTTTCTTCTGTCTAATTGCTCCAGCTAGGGTTTCTAGGACTATGCTGAATAGAAGTGGTGAAAGAAGGCATCCGTGTCTTGTTCCAGTTTTTAGAGGGAATGCTTCCAATTTTTCTCCATTTAGACAAACCCACGTAAATACAGTTATCTCATACTAGACAAAGACGCCATAAACACATTGGAGAAAAGATAGTGGCTTCAACAAATGGTGCTGGGAAAACTGGAAATCCATATGTAATAAAATGAAATTAGACCCCTATCTCTCACCCTGTACAAAAAAGAATTCAACTAATGGCTCAAGGACCTAGGCAAAAGACCAGAGAACCTGTGCCTACTAGAAGAAAAAGTAGGCCCAAATCTGCATCATGTCAGCATAGAAACTGAATAACTCAACAAGACTCCGAAAGCTTAAGAAATAAAATCAAGAATCAATAAATGGAATTGTATCAAACTAAAAAGCTTTCTCACAGCAAAGGAAAAAATCAAGAACATGAAGACAGAGCCTACAGGATGGGAGAAAATCTCTGCCACCTGCCCCTTGGATATAGCATTAATTTCCAGGAGATATAAAAAAATCAATAAATGGGCAAAGGAACTGAACAGACACTTCACAGAAGAAATATGAATGGTTGACAAACACATGAAAAAATGTTCAACATCACTAGCAATCAGAGAAATGCAAAGTGAAACTACACTGAGATTTTATCTCACTCCAGTCAGAATGGCAATTATCAAAAATACAACTAACAATAAATGTTGTAAAGGATGTGGGGGAAAAGGCACACTCACACATTGCTGGTGGGACTGCAAACTGATGCAACCACTCTGGAAAGCAGTATGGAGATTCCTCAGAAAACTTAGAATGGAATCACCATTTGACCCAGCTATCCCACTCCTCCATTCATACCCAAAGGACTTAAAATCAGCATACTACAGTGGCACAGCCACTTCAATGTTCCTAGCAGCTCAATTCATAATAGCTAAGCTATGGAACCAGCTTATGTGCCCTTCAATAGATGAAGAAAATGTGACACATATACACAATGAATATTATTCAGTCATGAAGAAGAATGAAATTATGGCATTTGCCAATTAACAGATGGAACTGGAGGCAATCATGCTAACTGAAATAAGCCAATCCCAAAAAACCAAAGGCCTAATGTTCTCTCTGATATGCAGATGCTGAATCACAACAGGGGGCAGATGGAGGTTCACTGGATTGGTCAGGGAGTATGGGGGAAAGGGATGGGAATGGGGAAAACAGAAGGAATCAGACATAACTTTCCTATGTTCATATATGAATACACAACCAGTGTAATCTCCATATCATGTACAACCACAAGAATGAGAAGTTATACTCCATGTATGTATGATATGTCATAATACATTCTACTGTCATGTATAACTAAAAGAACAAACTAAAAAAAGAAAGAGAAAAAAGTATCCATTTTCTAAATCACACAATGTGAACAGAGGTAGAGAAAGTCCCTAAAATCAGGAGTAGGTACCAAGAGAAGCCATCTGGCATTTAAAAAATAATAAAAAAGTGATAATCTATCCAGAGTTATAATAAATTCTACATTTGATTAATATCACTGATTCTCTCCCAAAAGAGGTTCTTAAGTATGGTGAAGGAATATAAAAAATGTCTTATGTTAGATGAATAAATCATTGACCATGCAGCTACACATGTTGTAAATGTTTATGGTACTCGTTAGTACAGTTAATTTTTCCCTTCTATAATATAAAGGTAGAAAGTATTTTTTCCATTTCTAAAAACAAGAGATAAAATATGAGCAGGGTTACATAAATGGGAGCAGTGAAAAAAAAATTGAGACTCTTGAAACAACTCATATCTACATATTTTATACATATAAACAACTCATATGTTTTATATGTTTTATATATACACTCTCACACACACACACACACAAGAAGTCCTTATTAGTTATAAATCTTTAACTGAAAGAGCCACACATTCCATGCACAGAAGCTAACACACTGTTTTGACTCCCTCAGTACTAAAAATGTAAAAGTAAGTCTCAAAGTCTTCATCCCTTTCCTTTTCATATTACCTGGTAGTTATCACTGATGAACACATTCAGGGGTGATAAGACAAGCTGCAGCATGGTCTCCCGAAACCCTTTTTTCATCTCAAAACATAGCCTTTCCAAGAAAGCAGTAGGGCACTCTGGACCATCAGTAGTTCCATGCTAACAGAATACCAGAAGATAGAAGTTAAGAGTAAGAAAGTATTAGGAAAACAAAATCACTTATCATGATTAAGAGCATTCACTTTTTCAAAAGGAAAAACAATGTATGTCACCAAAACTAACTATTCTGCACTAGCAAGGACATTTGCTGCCATGGGCACCAGAGGTGACTCTCTGCTACTCAGTGCTCACAGGTGACATAGAGCAACTTGTCCCAGGGCATTCTTCTCCCTAGATGGCCTGCTCTCAAAGCTCCTGGTTCTTGGGGCCATATGATCTCAGTCCAAGTTAGTCTCCAAGCCCCTTGAGTACCAAGGGCATTCTAAAGGTGAACCAGGAGGCTGGGCTGGACCTAAGCCTCTTCACAGTTCATCCTCTACAGTCAAGCCTAAACTTGACTTTGTAATGGGTTCACCATAAGGATCCAAACCAATGGGTCTGGAGACATGAGGTAAGAAAATGTGAAGTCCCAGACCATCCATCTGGCTAACTGTAAATACAGCAACTCAATAACATGCCAGAATGCCATAAAGTTACACAGAATAGCAAAAATGAAGTTGAAGAGAAAGAAGAAACCCAAAGTAAAATTACTCACAATCAAATAGGATAAATAGGTTAGAATTTCTTTAGGCTCTCACTTTCTAACAGTGAAAGGGATAAAGTCTAAATTTCTTTAACCTAAACGGTTTCCTTTTAAACATGCGCATGCACGCAGGCACCACAGAGTCTCCTGTGCTGAAGGATGTCCCGACACACTATTGGGATACCTCGATATGTAAATACTTACAACAGGAAGGCGGCCGTGAACTTTATACAAGTTCACAAGCACAGTGATATCCCAAGGGCGCAGGGTGAGAGGGTGCACTGACTTGGCTGAACTCTCGCTTTCCTTCCTGTCGTTTTCCATTCCCGCAGCAGTCCACCCAGAGCTGGAGGACGTGGACAGTGACAGGACAGGGCTGGAGATCACCTCTTCAAAATCCATGTACACGTCGTCTTCCCCAAAGTAGTTTTCCTGTAAATATTAAGAAAAAACAAGCTGGCATTCAAAGAGTTAAGTAATGCTTCCACCTGTGGGCCTGAACTTGTAAACTATGAACCACCCCCACCTACTATATTTAACTAAAAATGAAACTGTAAAGTCTATTTTCATAATCTGAAAAAACACTGGAAAATAATTATTCAGTAGCACAAAAAGCAAAAGACTACAAGATTTATAGGAAGCTTCATGACATCACCCCCAATAATAGCAGAAAGTATAATCTAGTTCCTCAAGAGACCTCTGAGTCTCTTGAGACTAAAGATCTGCGGTGGGAGGGAGATGCAGCTCAGTGGCAAGGCTCTTCCCTGGTATGCACGAAGCCCTGAGTGATTCCCAGACCCACAAATAAGGAAAAAGAAAAAAGAAAGACAAAGTTTTTATGGCTCAATAACTTTCAGTGTTTGCTACCTAGTGCCCAAGGCAATACTCAGGAACATCCTTTGAGCAAAGTGGATCAATTCAGTGAGAATCAATTTGGATGGTAATTATAACATACATACTCCAGTTGGAATATTTATCCAAAATGTTTTAACAGTTTTAATGTCTAATTGTAGTTACTTATTAAATAAGTACATGTGTTATCAACAGTTACCAAATTTCCTTTCACACAATTCACTGATTATTTAATGTGGGAGCATTTCAACTATTTTGTGATTTATTTTGCATCAAAAATTAAAATTTGACTTCTAATTTGAAGAAACAAATTTAGTTTCAGTTGCAATCATCTTTTGCCCATTAACTGTAAATTTATGTTTTGTGTATTTAATCTATCAGTAGTAAAGCTATTAAATATTCTCGCTAACACTGTTAATTGTATCTGTTAAATATAAAGACCAAATTCAGTATTTCAGTAAATTCTGCAGTTGGGTTACTGACAAATTTGTTTTCTGACCAGGGTTATGGACCCCAGGCTCTAACAACTTTTCTTAGGAAAAGATGATGAAGGTCTTAAAATCATACAACTAATTAACGAGAATACTAATATTCAAATCCCAAATCTGTTGGGGGCAGGCTCTCTGGGCCTGGGAGCTGGCCCGCCCTTTCAAGATGGCGACCTGGCTGTATGCCAGAAACCTGCAGTAAACAGGTGGACAACTTAAGGAAGTGCAAGCATTGGCTGGCGGTAACGTCACTGTGCATGCTTGGCTCGTGGGCAATGCCTGCTCTGATACACGCCTGTATTCTGCTCATGCTTTCCCCTCGTGCTTGATAATGCTATTCCTTCTGATTAGTTGTAACTCTGCTCTGTAATACTTCCTGCTGTATGAAAAGTAGGGAGAAGGAGGGTGGGGGGAGAACAGGAGAGAACGAGAGAGAACAAAAGAGAACCAAGGAAGGCAAGAAGAGCGCTCAACAAAAATAAAGATTGCTTTCTGAGAACAACGGCATGGTTATTGTCTCCTGCCGGCGGGCGACAATACAAATCCACTGACTCACAAAACCAGTAGTTTTCCCTGTATTCTCTATTGCTGTCCACTGCTTAAAAACACAGATACAACCTAAAACCAGCTTGAAATCTTAACTCTCCTTATATCTGAAGCACGGACAAATTCAAGCACAAATATAAAGCAAAATAAACACTGAGCTGTATCTTCAAACCCAACATATAATTTTTACAACTAAACGAAAATATCTAAGCTTTTAATATTGATTAAACTCAAAAGAATTCAGATCAGGAGTTCTCACTTAGATCATTTGGGAACCTTCCTTAAATGTACATCTCTCTCTCGGTCCTGAGACTGGCTCAGCAGGTCTGCAGTGGCATGAGTTCCAGAGGCAGGTACAAGGGGAAAACACTCTTTGGTAACTTCACCTGCAAATGCCCCCTACCCGGAAGTCCCTGCCCTGCCTTCCTTCCAAACAGACCTAAGGAATCAAGTCACACTATTCATCACCATTGGCTTTCAACAGACGAACATTTACCAACAAAGCAAAACAAATATCAGCATTTATTTTAGCTTTTATTAAAAAGTAGCATAGAAATCTCTACTTTTAAAATGGTTCCTTGTAGTCATTACAACTTTTAATCTTAAAAAGGTAACATTCTCGATGCATGTATGAACACACAAATGGTGTGACTCTATCTTGTTTGCAACCAGAGAGATGGAAAAATTGAGCTCTATATATGTACTATGGCTTGAAATGCATCAAATAAATAAATTAATAAAAAAGTAACATTCCTATAGATTATTTCAATTAAAAGAAACAAGATTCTCTTGGGTTCAATATGAGATTAAGCCAATCTCCATTCAATTATCTGAAAATATAAATTACTTAGAATACTGAATGCCCAATATAGTAAGGACATTTGTTAATTTTTATTCAAATTAATTATTATTACATTTTTAAAGAGTTACAAATGCTAGGGGTCTTTTATGAGTTACTACATTTGTAACTACTGAAAATTAAGAACAAAATGTCCTTTTAAAATTAAAGCTTTTAAAAGCTAGCTTAATGTTAAATGTTTACTGTTAAATGTTAAAAACCCTAGTTTTTGTTCTGTTTTTTAAAATATGTTAATTACAACTATGAGGGGTTAATTTTTTAAGGAAACACAAAAAAATTAACCACAAGTTAGCCAAAGTGTAAGGCAAGTACTAGTATATCATGGCAAACTGTTATATGTTAAGGTTAATATGCAAACTATTATGGTACTTTCAGATTAATATAGACAAATATTTACAAGCACAAATGAGACTCATTTGCATTTTGTGGTAGGTGACGTGAAATCAATCTTTCTTCAGAATAAACTAAAATAACCCTGGAAAAAAATCCTTGGCCTTTAGAACTTGGAAAACATGTTTTTTGTCAAGTTTGGCAGGTTTGAATTTAAGAATGATAAACTATATTTTCTATTTACTCGAGAATTCTCTGAAATACTATTTCCTAAAGCTACTTTTTTGAGTATAAAGTAGCCTACTTCAAGCAACAGGAGACGGCCATGTCTTTCCAAGCAAAAGTTCCTACTTGCCCAGTTACACTCACTCATTCTTCAAAAAGAGAATCAGCGACAGCGGGTTAAAGGCCGTGCTGATGAAGTCAGTGAAGCCAGGGAAAGGCCTTACCAGGACCCTCTTTTCTAAAATTACATTTTTTAAAAAAGGGAAACGCAGGGCCAGGCTTCTGTTCAAGACTACTGCATTGTTTTTTAAAAGGAAAGTACATGCGCCACACACACCCTTAACCCCTAGTCACCATGTGCAGCCACTGACAGGCCTTCAAGCAGGGGAAGCTTTCCCTTCCCCCACTAACAAGACCGCCCAGGAAAGTAGTCCAAGTGTACTGCTATTCAGCCCAGCCTACAGCAGGAGAAAAAGCACCAAGTTTTAACATGGCAGAAATGACTGCAGGCTGGCAGTGAGTTGCCACACCGTCCACACCTGCAGAAGGCTTCCCAGCTCCACAAAATCTTCTCAGACTTTACACATTCTTTTTCCAGAGCTCTTTGCAATGGTAATGCCAGAATCAGTTTTTTATGTGAATTCTGGAAATCACTTTTTAAAATGTAATCTAACAAATACAGTAATTTTATAATTTCTTCATGTTTAATTTTGATAACTAAGTAAATCTCAGTTAACATGAATTTTCACACTCTCTTAATTTTATTTTTCATCTATATATGAATTTCCTCATAAAAACATGAAATATACTACAAAAAATGACACATATATATACAAAATGCCTAAATTCCAAAGTTTTGAAACTCTAACACCAATGCCAACTAGAACATAGGTAATACATTAAAAAAAAAATGCCCTTCACCATCGCTCTGAGAGCTCAGAGCCACCCTTCCTGCTTTCGTAAGTTCTAACGGACAGATCCCAGAATCCCAGAGCGATGATTCTGATGAATGCCAACCATGGAGGTTGAGAGAGCTTCTGGCATACGACAGAGAAACACCAGGTGATGCCCAAGAAGCCAGCAAGGGAAGAACATGATCTAAAGGGAGTGCCAGAGGCCGCTGGGGCAGAACAGGCTCAGGGACAACTGCACCACTGGAAAAGCAAGCGCTTCTGGGAAGCAAAGTGAGAAGGTAACAGGACCCAGGAAGAAGAGTGTGGCCATCTGGAGCCACAGGTTTGGGAGAGGAAGTCTCTCACGGCACATGAAGGACTCAGCAACCCTGAGGAAGAACACTGACTCTTCATGGACGTGGACGTGCCTGCCTGTGGCGAGAAGCCAAATGGGGTGGCCTTCTGAGCCCGGGCGTGCCTGTGCGCTGCTGCACTCCTGACCCAAGGGTACCGACAAGTGAAAGGAAGACTCTGCAGCACTAGGACTCTAAGCCTCGTCTGCTCTTACTGTGCCATGTGCTCTGTGAGCACTGTCTTGCTGCGTGCCCAGCACTCTGCTAGATGTCAGAGTTCTGCTGAGCAAGACATATTCCTAATGCAGACATCTGTCTGTGTCCATGGGCCTATCTTCAAACACAAGTACTGCCAGATGGTCTCAGCACTGAACAGCACTGCCTTTCCTTTGCTCCAGGTGGGACTAGCAAAGACGTAGGTGTTCAGTTCCAGACTTTTTTCTCTGCATGTACACACACACGGATCACCACGGGCACCCTCCTCTGCTCTGCCCCACTGCCAGGTCACCTGTCTGGACAAACCCCCTCAGTCTGCTTCCTGCTCCACACGTGCTCCAGACTGCCAGTTCCCACCCTGCACTTCCCCTGCCTCAGCCACCAACAATTAGGATACATCTGCAAATGTATTTTAAAGATAAAACAAAGAAAAAAAGGGAACTTAAGGTAGAATAACATCACTATATCAGCATGACACTAAATTTTGGGGTAGGAAAAGACAAACCAAAAAAAATCCCATACAAAAAGCACAGAGTTCATTGGACTAGACAAATTTTTTGCCTATTGTGTTTCAGATATATTTTTAATATGTATGTCAAAACTTGAAATTTTTAAATTTGCTTTGATGGTTTATACAAGTTCTAAATTAACTGGATAAATGCAAACACTAATACATTCTTTAGCAAAACATAAACTTTTGATACTACTAAAAAGTATGCACCCAAACGTAATGAACTATCAACAGAGGCCACACCTGTAGAGTACAATTTATGAAGAAATCTAAATGCAGATATATACTTCTTTCTTTGTATTTTTCTTGGTTAAAATCCTCTCATTTTTGGTAAATATATATTACTATAAAATTTTTAAAATAAAAAACTGACACTCAACGTGTACATGGCAATGAAAAATGAAGTTAATACCTAATAATATCCAAAACCTGATATTATACTGCAGTGTCCACCTTCAGCTTGCTAATTAAATCATTACTTGTATTTAATTAACATATAAATCAGCCTCTTCAGTGAGATTATAGCTAAATTTGTACGTTAATCCCTTTATAGGTATTCATATGCAATCTCAAGAAAGTCAGATATTGGGAGAAATGTTTGAAGACTATTTTAGGAGAAGCAGGGGTCATAAGAGAGAAAAGACTATGCATATGCACACACTCCCCCTTGAGCCCACCGATCTACTCCTTCAGGAGTCCCCTCTGTAAATGCTAGGGGAGAAAAGGTAACCACCAAAAGCTCCAGGTTTCTACAAAGCTTATCTATATTTTCTCTGAATCTTTTAACTTACGTTATGCTATCTGATGCTTCCTCACAGTTTTTAGTAAATACAGTAACTCAAATGTTGACATTATATGCTTCAAACCCAAGTCAGTCAGTGCTTTATTCAGAGAGGCCTCACTCACACGCTGTGACTATCCTTCCCTGTCCAACCCTGATCACCTTAGTCCCTTCTCCAGAACTCATCACCCTACTACCGTGCATTGTGGAATTCCCTATTAACTAAGTACTCAATATCCAGATCTCTGCAATGTGAAACTGCAGCAGGGTACAAATATATAACCACTATAAAATCAGACCCACACAAACATCCCTCCCATGAGTAACTCTATTGTTTATGATGTTTTTAACCTCTTTTTGATCACAGATATGGTAAACATCCAACAGTTCAATGAAAATAAAAGCAAAGTGAAAGTAAAAAATTCTGGGGAAATGTAAAATTTTGTGAAACTGGTGTGAAATGATGTTGGAGAACTGCTCTCCTCAAAGCTTCCAGTGATAAAAAAGGATATGAAAGAGTTACCAGAAAGAAGAGCACACCAACAAGAACTGCTACGACCCTGAGCAGACTTTTTCAAAGTATGATCTGAATAACAAAAGAATTAAAGTGATCTCTAGAAAACAGGTGAAGTCCTCAAATATTTTTCTAAAAATAGCCTCTCTTCATAATCATGCTACACACATCGACCTCAAAGTGCTATCACACTGTGCAATCACACAGTTTCAGTGGAAAAATTATGCCAAAATGAATCAACATTTGAGTTATTCTTTGTTCTAAGAAGCGGTGCATATTTATTCAGAAACTAAATTTGGCGTACTCTTGCAATAAACTTATTTTCATAGCTTTGCTTTCATTTTTAAAATAAAGATCCAAACAAATCTTGGCTCATTATATATCATGAAATGTTGTCATCTGGTTTTTGTTGTTGTTGTTGTAGTTGGGAAGGGCGGGGTACAAGGAATGGAACTCAGGAACACGCAACTACTAAGCCACATCCCCAGCCCAATTTTGTTATTTTATTTAGAGACAGGGTCTCACTGAGTTGTTTAGTGCCTTGCTTTTGCTGAGGCTGGCTTTGAACTCGCAATCTTCCTGTCTCGCCTCCTGAGCTGCTAGGATTATACGTGTGCACCACCAGGCCCGGCTTGTCTGTTTTTAATGAATCTGTTTTTAATGAATTCACTTAAAATAGACTTTTCCTGGTACCAATCAATCATTCTCAATTATTCTCAGGTAACAAGCATTACTTCTGGTGTGTTAGTTACAAAGTGTTAAAATTTGTCTGTGTATCTGTCCCACTACATCAGATAAACTGTCCAGATATCTGTTACTCCTCTACCTTGTTTCCTTGAAAAAAGCAACATTATCTTTATCTCTAGCAACCAGCACCACTGCAGGCACACTAAATGTTCAAACTAAAAACTGCTAAACTGAAGAGTACTGTTTACATACCTGTAATGGGTTCTAGCACCCCAAGTCTAGTAAACACAAATCATTTAGCCTCACAAATTTAAATCATCCATCAGGCTACTGTGAATCACCTTAATTTTCATTTAGAATGAAACTATTTTGCCTATTTAAAAATACACAAGTTCTTTTGAAATCATACCTTTATACATAAAAAGGCATTTAGCAGAGGCCCATAAAGAGTTATCTGAGAATCTGGGGAAAGCTCCATTTCTACATGAAGTTTATCAGGTGGGAGTTCTGAGGGGTCAACAGGAGGGCGTGAAGAAGTAGAGGGAGAGGACACGACTCTGTCTGCGGTCTTCTGGGCTGGCCTTAACACAGACAGCATTGTTTCTTCCATTTCTGACACTGGCATAAATTGAGAAAGACAGAAAATTAATGTTTGAGGAAGGAGAAAATAACCTCTTAGAAGTTCTTTAAGGCCATATTCAGTAAGATATAATACTTAGCAAATGTAAAATCAAATAATCTTGATAATATCTATATATAATATAGACCTGAAAGACCAAAAATTAAGAAAGCAAACAAAGAACAAACTTCATTGAAATATAGAGATGAATGCATAAATCAGATTGCACAGAATCAATGAAAAGTTCCTGTTAACATAAGCAACATTCTCATTAGATCCCTACAATATAAATTTGAGTCACAATTAGTCCTCAAGTATTCTTGGGCATTACACTACAAAGCTGTTTTCACATAAATAACTGGTAAAACACAGAAGGACATTATCACGCCACCACACATATGAACACCTATCAACACTATTCTTTGAAACTTAACACATTTGAAAAATAACAGATCCTGGCACTTGATTCTTGTTCTTCCATCTCAGGTAACAAGGCATATTGCCTTTAGGAAAATAAAAATTACATGAAAGTTGTCAGAGTGTATTAAAGAAACTGACATTTAATAAAATCAATTTGGGCATTTCAATTTAGGCTTCCTAAACACATAAGGTTCTCACACGCTTTGCTTCCCATTCCAGCTCTGCTGATTCTGGTGTAGGAGATCTTGAGAAACTACTTGCCTTTTCTGAGCATATTTTTTCAACCGCAAGCTGAAAATAATATCTACCTCACAGAGTTGTGACAAGGATTAAATGAGATAATTCAAGCCAGAAAACTACTTGGCCCAGTGCTTGAATATATAGTAAATGCTCAATAAAAGTTAGCTATAACTATTCAAAATTATTTCACAGATTATAAATTTATATAATTATTTTAGAAGAATAAGTGCACTTTCTATTGTTTTATTTTTTGTGTTTTTAATGATTATCAGTCATAATAACCACTACTTCAAAGTATGAATTACATAAAAGTACTTACATGATTGTTTCAGCTGTTCATCTGCCTTTTGTGGATAAATTGGATGCCATGTGTAATCAATTGTAAGCAGGACACTTGGGACAGTCCAGCACTCAACCCAACCAGCCCTGTAAAGAGTAAGAAAGTTTAGGGTCAGAAGCTTGTTCCTTTAATTATATATAGACACTAATTACAGATAATGAAACTTTACAATTATCATTTGAAAGAAGAAGAAAGGTCTCCACGTGTAACGGTGGCTGTGTGTACTCACTTTTCCTGAGTAATATTGCGCCACTTTGGCTTAACTGTTTTCTGGCCACTCTGACACTCAGCAGGAATACCAGCATCATGACCCATCTTACTTGGGTGACAATTCTTTACCAGCATAAATAACGAATATTTACTAGGGTGGCAATCTGGTAGAAACAAATGAAGATCAACATCTTCTCCCTAAAAAACAATACATAAAAAACATAATAACCCTGGGCTGGGGTTATGGCGCAGTGGTAGCGTGCCCGCCTAGCACACGTGAGGCACTGCTGATCCTCAGCACCACGTAAAAATAAAATAAAGATATTCTGTAAAAAACAAACAAAAAAACCCATAATAACCCAAAGTAATAAATTCAGTACATACATACGTTAGGTCACTATCTAGAGGCAAAACTGTCTATAACAATCTTAAAAACAAATTAAAAAGGAAATAAAATTTAAATGATAAATGCCTGAATTAAGGTCTTACATTGTCTAAAACCTAAATTGTTATTGAAAAAAAATAGAGAAAGAAACAGTATATATATATTTTTGGTACTGGAGATTGAACTCAGGGGCACTCAACCACTGAGCCACATCCCCAGCTTTATTTTGTGTTTTATGTAGAGACAGGGTCTCACTGAGTTGCTTAGCACCTTGTCGTTGCTGAGACTGGCTTTGAACTTGAGATTCTCTATCTCAGTCTCCCAAAGTGCTAGGAAACAGTATAATTTCTACATAATAGTAAATAGATTTGTCTTTCATGGTGACCCACAGATATTTTATCTGAAACTCACTTGGGGGGAGAGGAGCTCACTAATATAGACTCAAGGGGAATATATTCTGTGTTCTTCATAATTTGAAAAGCAGTGTTGTTATGGTTGGATATGACGCATGCCTCAAAAGCTCCTGTGTTAATGTAGGATGTCCACAGGTGAGAAGACTGGCTTCAAGGGCTGTAACGTAATCTACCTTTCTGGTCTGATGCACTGACAGGCGATAACTGCAGCCAGGCGGGGCACAGCGGGGCAGGCGGCCTGCCCTGGACAGGGCAACTGCCCTGAGCCTCTTCTCTCTTGCCCTCTCCTTCCTGGCTGTCATGAACCCAGATGCTTTCCTCCTCCAAGTCCTTGGGCAATGATTCTCTGCCTCACCCCAGGCCCAGAGCAATGGACTCAGCTACCATGAACTAAACCTCTGGAACATGGGCCAAAACAAACTTTTCCTCCTCTAAATCATTCCTCTCAGATACTCTGGTCACAGCAACACAAGGCTGATTAATACAAATATCATCCCCATTAATTTTAATAAGTCTCATTTCCTCAACTGACTTTTAGTAACTTTTAATTGGCAAACCAAAAGGATCATCATTGGATTTCACTTCCCCCCCTATATTGCCAGGGTCAATATCCAACTTGGCAACTTACCAGCTACATGACAAATTATACAAACGCAGTTTCTGTTTTCCAGTCTATAAATGCGGGTAATAGCAACGACTATCTCACAAGGGTTGTTCTGAGAGTTAGATGAGTTACTGTAGGGACCGAGCGCAGAACAGCGCATGGCATGTAGAGAGTGTGCATCAGGCATCACCTGCTCCTGCTATCGCTACTTTTTGTCACCAAAACCAACACCAATACAACCTACTCCTGACTGTCCGCCCCTTAAAATTAGGCCTTCCACAAAATTTTGAGCTAAGAAGTACACTGAGGCTGCCTCTGAGATCAAGGGAGGGCAGGAGCTTGTGGTTGTCCTCCCTGAATTCACAGTTACAACTAGGAATCCAACACAGGGAAGCATGGTATCGGTTCCCAGATCTCACAGCTAGGAGAGGTTCTCAAGAGGACACAGATGAGCTCCAGAGATCAGAACTGAGCACCAAGAAAATAAACAGTTCTGCAGACTTTTTAAAAAATTGGTCAATTTCTCGGGAGCTGTTAACTACAAAAAGAAAACAGCGGGAACTCTATGACACTCAAGTTAGTGGAGGCTGAAGAACACAAACACGCAGGGTGGCAAGCAGAGGAGCGGGGAAGTGACGGTGAGCCCTGGGAGTCACACGCAGGCAGTGGTACATACCCTTAAGGAGAACTTGGTGTTACACGTAGCTGGAACAAAGTCCGTAAAAGGCAGAGAAAAATCAATGTTCAGTGTTTCCCCACAGGCTGCCAAATACACTACAAAAAAAAAGTAAATTTACTTTTAATGTCAATAAAATTTAAATGTAAATATTGCTTTAAATGTATACCTAAATAAAATTAAACAGAAGAGAAGACACTTAGTCCAAAGCATATTCTGAAAGTTTCTGAAAGTTTCACAAGATAATGAGCAGGGGCGGGCAATTATAGGACCTATTAAAACTACAAAATCAATAGTAATTTTCTTTGTCGTTATGTATCAAAACAAAAATATTTATCCTAATTTTTTTAAATTTCTTACCATTTTCCTGTTGTTTAGTGGAACAGTCAATCCAATTGTGTTGATTAGCAGCCCAAATCATTTCAAATTGATGAAACATGATTTTAAAATTCCACGTATATGGAACAAATGAAAAAATGTCTGGAGCACTATCACTCGACCAGTCTTGAATTAAATCTAAAAATATTAGGGTACAAAACAAAGGTAACTGAAATTCAGAAAACAAACACATACAGGCTAAGCCAGTCAAAACGAATTTTTCCTCTGTAACTAAAAAGAACTTTTATACTTAAATATTTTTGTAAAATTCATTAAATGAATTACTAGCCAATTTCAAATTAAAAATTTTATTCATTTAATATATCTATTTTTTCAAGAAGTTTTAGAAAACAAAAAAAAGTCACCTGATATTTCACTACCCAAATAATCCAATGCTGTAAACACATTTCCTTCTGCTTATTTTTCTATAGAGATTTTTATACTGTTGTGTGTTGCTTTCTGATTGAAAAATACCTTCTCACGTTAATTTACTCACATTTACATAAATTTTGTATTAACCATTCATTAAAGAGATTTATCTTTTAAGGTTTGTTTTCCACACTCTTAAACTCTCTCCAATTTTCGTGTTACATATATTATGTCAGTGTATATTTTTGTGCAAGTTGCTGTACATATTTAGGATTACTCTCAGTAGACTCCAGACAGAGCACCACCAAGTCAAACCTGAGGACTTTTCAAGCCTGTTGCAGATCACAGAGCTGCTTCCCAAAACAAGTGCATCAATCCACTTATATCTGAAATGCATGTTGCTTGCTTATTCCTTGACACCCTGTCCTGAATCATATTTACTCCTACCTATATCTCTGGTTTCTTCAGGGGGTAAGGGAAGTTAGGTGGCCTCGCTATTTCATAACTGAAAAATAAACTCATTTGAATTTTTTCATTACAAGCCTAGTTGAACATTTTCAATGTTTATTCACAAAACAAGTACCTGCTAAAGGTGAATAAAACGTAGGCTAGGTCTTCTTAGAATTTATAATCAACCATTAATTGCTGATGAGTTATATGCTTTAATATTGCTTGTAAAATTGTCTTCATACACTCAGTCTATTTATCCTCTGGTACCTTAATTTTTTTTTTTTTAACTGAAGAAGCAAAAGCTCTCTCTGTGAAGACATCAGCTGTGATCTACACAGTGGTTTCCAAAACTTTTCTTCTGACCTCCGTGTCATTTACATGCAGTGTGCACTCCCAACAGTAACTTCTCCTTCCAGAGGCGTCACATTCATCTTTTTAATTTTTTTAACTGCTTCTTTTTAGTTACATGTACGTTAGGATTCGTTTTGACATAACTACAAGAGCGTGGAGTATAGTTTGCTTTAATTCAATCCCCAATATGTCCTCTTCCATTCCCTCCTTCCTCTTCCCTCCTCCCTCCCCGTTCTCTTCCAACTACTTGACTGATCGTACTAATAGTTTTTGGTTGTTTTTTCCTTTCCCTTTTTTTCCCGTCTTTTTTGTTTTAGTGCCTCTGAATGTACACATGTGAATTCACTGTGGCATGTTAGCATTTCACCTATGGTGAGAATCACTCCACTCCTCTTCCCTTATCCCATTCTTTCTTCTCTAGTCCACAGTCCTTTCTTCTGTTTTTGATGGAATTCTCTCTCCTTTTTCGTTTCTCTCTGAAAAGGGGGGAGGGAATTCCATCGACTCATCTCTGAGCCCACAGTCCAGGGCACGGACTGTGCATATGAAGTAGAACCTGAGTGTGTGGAAGGGGCAGCGACGGGCCGCAGAGCGGCACCAGCAGACCCTGATGCCAGACGGTGCTGGGTTTGAATTCTGCCTCTGCTTGACCAGGTATGCAGCCTGCAAGCTATGGTTTAAACACTACCAGTTTTCTCTTTTACAAAACGAGGACAACTTCACAGACTTACTAGGAGAAAAGAGATGACTTAGGTGAACGTTTAACAAAGTAACTGACAAAAGGTAAGCACTCCACAGATGGCAGCATTTATTATTACAGATATTTTAAGGAAAATTAAAATTATTTTTAGTCTACTACGAGTTTTTGAATCTTAAAGAGAGTCTTTAAACTGAAAAGTACAAATGAAACTCAATAATGATATCTGAAGTACATTTATCTATCATAGGAATCCACTTAAAATCTAGCTGCTACATATAGAAACAGGTACATATATTAGAAATTCCTGCCTTATTAAAATGGCAAAATAATACATTTAATATCAAATTCCAACAACTTAGTGTTAACTAGACATAGAGTTTCACTACATTCATAACAAAAGACATATGGCTTTAATCTCTTCTACTAATAGAGACGAGAAAATTTTTATCAAATTTACCCTCACTTGACACAACGTCCTCCTTCATACCCACGCTCACTTCTAGCCCTTACTTCTCGGTGCCGCCATGCCGGGTGGCCTGGCTCCAGCCCACTTTCTAACCCTGCTCTTTAGCACTGTACCTAAGTGCTATGGCAATGTAAAATCATCTCTGGAATTTACCAACTTTATGGTAAAAGTCATCATCATCAGGCTGGTTTCCTCACTTTTGTCCCTGGTAAAGATTCACAGTGTAGTGCTGTTATTCAGACCACGTATCCTGTCTACAGTAACTATATTCAGCCCTCCATATCCATGGGTTCTGCAACAATCAAACACAAATCAAAAAGGATTTTTTTTGAACACAACATCTGTGCTGAACGGGCACTGAAGCTGTTTTCTTGTGATTGTTCCAAACAATACAGTGTGAAATGCATCACGTTACAGTGTGCTGGGTAGCATCCACACGTCATGGTATCCACACGGGACCCTTGAACCCATCCCTTCTGGATCCCCAGTGATATCTTGTACTGCTTTCATATCCTCTCTGCTGAAGGAAAACCACCACCTTTAACATGAGCATGAAACTATACATACCACAGGGTCTGCAGTTCAAAAATGGTTCTTAAATGTGTCTTCTACTTACTAGCTTCACGAAGTTTACCAAGTCATTCAATGTTTCTGTGTTTGAATTCCTCATTGTTCACTTACAAATAATAACAGCTATTCCCTTTTAGAGTCATGCAAAGATGATACAAATGAACATGCTATGTAAATGGCAAGACACCATGCAAATCCTAATTACTGAGTTCATTTATAAACACCATTTTGGACCTAAATACTTGTCCTTATGTCTCCAACTACTTGCAGGTGACAGTGATTTCCTCTGTGCTTGGGTCTATTAGCTTCACCACTCAGATCTGTCCTCCTCACTCACACTATCATAGTGTCTCATCTATGTCCAGCGCACATGCCAATGAACTTGAGATCAATAATATAATCGAGAGACGCCCAGGAGTAATGGGCCCATAATTCTCTGTGGGCAGGCACCATGTTTAGTGTTTGTTTTGAACCAGTAGAATGTACACTGATTACATTTACCTACTTTACACTACTATTAGTTAACAGAATAAGATGTAATTGCTAGTAAACAGAAATTCAAATAACCTACTATCTCAGGAAACCAACATAATTATATAGTTAATTTGCCAATTGTTATTTTAACAAATCTTACTAGTTTTTTTCTTTAATAACATCTGAAATTTTATAGAGGTATTAGCAAAAATCTATGTTAATAAATCTTAACTTAAAAAACCTGTTTAAAAGTTCAACAAATTATTCCATAATATGGCTTCCATATCACATAGATTTTACAATATCCTTACTGATAAATTTTAAAACTATGGTGTCAAAATATTTTTATCAGGAACCTCAACAAGCACTTCAACATCAATTTCTCTTTCATCAAAAGCTTCTTTCATTAGCACATGGTCTCAGCAGATAATCTGAGGAGAAAAAGGAAGTACATCCTTGATGAACACCCTCCTCCAACGCACAAGAAGTTCAGAAGCTATTAAGGCAGCCAGCTAAATGTTTCTCTGAAAAACCCACCAACACTGACTTTATAGTTAAATTGTTAGGTTAATCCCACACCCCGTGAAATGCCAATCACCTGGTACTAGAACTTTGCTCAGAGTACATCAGTTAACTGCAGTACTCCTGGAGAGCCTTAGTGCACGCTCCTGCTTGACCGCTATCGCTCCTGGTACTCACTATTAGAGCTCCCATAAAGCCATCTTTGCCCCACACAGGAGTCTGAGAAAAAGTCTGTCTCACTGAGGAGTGCAGAGGCATGGGGACGCTGTCGAGGAGCAGGCACCCCTCCCACCAGACGGCGCTTCTCCCTGGAGTTCTGCCAGCACCACGGCCTGGCTCACCCCAGACCACAACACCACTCACTGCTCCAGAGCCGCCCACCCCAGACGACAAGCCATGTCTTCAAGAGCCACACATGAGAGCTATTAAGCCTGGAAGACCAGAATTTTAATTGTGATGATGTTTATTTTTGGGTTTTTGTTGTTGTTGTTGTTGTTTTTAGTTTTCCAATTTCTTTTTTTTTTTTAATTTAATTATTTTATTTAAATGCGTTTCAAGTCATAGTACATGAACAGAGCTCAGTTATTCCATTTTTCTGGTTGCAAACCAGATAGAGTCACACCATTTGTGTCTTCATACATGCACCAGGGGTAGTAATGACCCTCTCGATCAACCATCATTACTATACCCATTCCCCTTTCCTTCCTCCCACCTCCCTCCTGCTGCATCCAGAGTTCCTGCATTTCTTCTATGTTTCCTGTTCCCATCCCTTTATGTATCCTCATCCACTAATCAGAGAGAACATTCGGCATTTGGTTTTTTGGGATTGGCTTACTTCACTTAGCATAATGTTCTCCAATTCCATCCATTTGCCTGTAAATGCCATAATTTTATTTTCTTTTATTGCTGAATAATATTCCATTGTGTATATGCACCACAGTTTCTTTATCCATTCATCTATTGAAGGGCATCTGGGTTGCTTCCATAGTTTTGCAATTGTGAATTGTTTTTGTACATTTAAATATATTTTAAAATTTCTCCAAGTGAATTTTAGAAAAAAAAAACGAAAAGAGTAAATTTCAAATAGGAGAAGCATAAAAACTAAAGTTACAGAAAGAAGGTAATTTATGGAAAAATTTCTTGTAATTTAGGAAATTGGTACTTGCCTATTTAAAAGTAACTAATACTCAGTTTAAATGCTACTACAAAATAAAATTTTAAAATCATGAACAATTTATATTTTTCTACTTTTAGCACTGTAAAAAAATCTGAATATGTAAAGGATGTAAAGGAAAAATAAAGTAAGGATTAAGCATGTGAAAATAGAAATCTATTTTAAAAGATTCAAAGTTAAAAACTACAAAATCTTGAACAAGAAGGGAAAGGCTACAGTCAAACCTAGCTGATATATCAGACCCCTGAGCTGGAACCCAGCTCAATCAACCTCACTAGCCGTATGGTCCTGAACAAACTGCTCTACCTCTCTAAGTCACTTTTCTCGCTATAAATAAGAGTAACAATAAAATTCATCTCAGAGTTTTTGTGAGGACTCAGCATGTGCAAATTCCTTAAGATATGTTTTCATAAATGTGAACTAAAGTGTTCACTAGTGTTAAGTGTCACTTGCAAAAGTTTAACTTGCCAAGGACTCTCAAAATTCCTACTTGAGTAGAATACTCCAGACATTGCCTCAAGCCTTCAGAAACAGTACCTAACTCCAGGAAGGCAGAAGCTCTGCTAGTCCCCAGGTAAGGCTCCTGTTCAAACAAGAAGCACAGGAGACTCAGGACAGAACGTGTTGTAGTAGAAGACATTTTAAAATGCCAAAAATCTAGCAAAAGCAAATTAAGAGTCAAAAGTTTTATTCCTATTTCACAAATAAGGAAACTGAAACAAATGATGAAGCAATATGGCCAACATCACTCCGGCAAGTAATATCAGGACAGGACTATCAAAGCATGCCTTAATTGCCACCACACCCCCGAACACCTAGTGACACTCAGCAGAGACCAGAGATTTGGATAGGTGGGCGGATGGATGGAACAAACAGTTAAGCAAATATTATGTTTCCCCACGGTCACCATCAACCCTGGCAAATGAGACCAACCCTATGGAGTTACTTTTAGAGGACAGATCAATGCTACGTACTTTCATGGAGAAATAACTATCACTCACAGAACAAGACTACAGACTTGGTCATTTATACTCAGGAAATATGTATAGGTAGCAAGAGGTAAAGAATTTTTTCAACTACAGATAGCATCAATTTAAATGCCAACGAAAAAGTTAAACAAAATGCACCAATGAAGCTACACTAATGCCTGAATGAGGAAGACAAAGACACCGACTCATCTACCCCATCCTGACTCCTCACTGGACTGTTAAAAAGCATCAGCCTGAATTGAGTGTTTCCATTTCCTTCTGAACTCAATCTTGGGTTAATATTTTTTCTTATTTGTGTTAGAACACAAAATGCCTACATATAAATTTTCCCTTTTACATTCTTAGCCTAAAATTATCTGCAAAATAAAGGACTGTGTCATCCAAGTATGTATATGGAATTTAAAAGTAAAATGAATGTAAACAAGCTATAATAAATTTTAGTACACCTATATTTACTAGGAAGTACCTTACCTGTAAAGAAGTTCTTCTGTGCAAAGATGAAGTGGTAGGTGGCTTTGTAAACCTCCAGTTCGCACTGCCACGTCTGTGGCATGTTCCATACTCGGGGGTAGCTGGCATTGATGTGGAACTGCAGAACAAATGGGAAGCAACAGTGTGAAAGCCTGAAATGTGACTCTGTGAGCACAGCTTAGAAATGAAGGCTCACATGCTGAAGAATAATTAAAATGCATTCTCCTGCTGAGCTGAACAGAAGGGCCTTGGAGATTTTAATATTGCTATGGCTGAAGTTTGGTATCTCCAGTGACATCCAGCTCCTCTGAACCCTTGATGTGGTCAAAACATTTGGACAACAGCAAATCATGCTGAAGTTCTGACACAGGACTCCAGCTAAACCAATGGGGTAGCAACCAATGCCCCCAAGTCCTCCTTCCTCTCCCTCATCTGTGAAGTGAGAGGCTGGGAGGGACGGAGGAGTGCAATGCACACTGTCACACCAGTGGCATCACAACCTATACTAAGCATGGCATTTCTGTAAAGGAAAAAGCTGCCTGCCTAGGAACAGCACGGTCACACAGGCCCCATTCTCTAGCAACAGCTCAGGGATTCATGAAAATGCTGAATATGTAAGTTTAACATATGTTTATGGTAACTGAAACAGTCTTGGCAATTAGAAAAGCTCCTCCTTAATTTACACATGTCATGTGTAAGATGCTTGTTTAAGATAAGTAATTAAGGACCTTCTGGCACCGTCTTCTGTGAATACCAACCGTCCTATTACACACCAACTTTTGGTGGTGTTGGGGTCGTCATTCCCTAATTTTAAAAAATCTGCCTGATCAGTGAGTCCCCATTCTGCAATTTTCCTCATGGGCATTTCCACCAGGCTTCTGGTCCTGACATGGAGCAGTCCAGGGTATCGGCAGGATTTCCCTCCTTGTACCTTCTTCATCAAGTGAAAAGCACATAAACATCACGTGAGCTCGGAGAGGAAATCCAACGGGGCCAAAAACATGGTGACAAATAACCTTATTTAGAATTGAGGAGAAATGAGGCCAGCCACAAACTCAAGTCTGAAAACAATATCCTGACAGCTCTGCTCTTTCTCTCGCCTTCGGTTCACTTCCCACAAACTAGACGCAAAGCAACACGAGGTGCCAAGCAAGTCCACAGCACTGGGATCTACTTCTTTTCTCAAGAATGGGGTTAACAGCACCTGGTGGTCCTCAAACATGAAGACGGATCATTCAATAACTTCCTGGTTAATTAAATTGTATATGAAGAAATTAAAACCAAATTTGTATTTCATGCAAGTGTGCGTACAATCATATACTTCAGACTTACCGCTAACATTTCTGCTTCCAAAAGGGTCCGGTACTGCATGCTAGTAGTGGCATCGACATGTAAAAGCTGTCCTTTAATTGCAGGGGTGTAACCTAATGAATAAAAACCAAAAATCAACAAGAAAAAAATTATGCAATTAAAAATTCTGGACTAAAACCAACTCCTACAACAACCTGAAGAAGAAATTCCTGAAAAATGGTGATCGGTCACTACTTAAATACACCCAGTGACAGGAAGCTTGCGGACACAACAGGGGATCCTTCTCATTTTAGACAGCTCAGAAGGAAGAGAGCTCCATCTCCACAAAATATCTATCCTGGTTTTCCTTTACAGGCCAAAACCACAGCTGACTCTTGGTATCCGCAGAGAACAGGTTCCAGGAATCCCTGTGGGTACCAGAGTCTACACAGACTAAAGTTTTCTTATATACAATGATGTAGTATTTGCATGTCACCTACACTCACCCTCCCATATATTTTATCTCTAGATTACTTTTAATTCTAATACAACAGAAATGCTATGTAAATTGTCGTACTGTATTGTTTAGGGAATAACTTAGTGTCTGTATGTGTTCAGTACACAGTTCTAACATGTTCAGTTCTAATATTTTCAACTCACAGTTGATTAAATCCATGGATGCAGAACTCATAATCACAAAGGACTGACTATGCATGCCTATTCTCTAAACAATATTTTCCAACAACTTAGTACAACTCCAACTCCAATGATTTTTCTTTTTCCATTGACATTTTTATCATTTTCAACTGTTCCATATGTAATTGTTTCTAAACAATATGTAATCCTCAAGTATTAACAATTTTCCAACAATATAGCCCATTTTCAACAAAATTAGAAGTTTAGAGTATTATACTTCCTTCTCTGGTGAAGTCCTCATGGATGCATCCTAATGTACAGTCACTAGCATATGGCTAGTCCCACAGGCATCCTGTTCCAGGCCTATTTTCTCCTCCAAACACCTGAATCCCATAAACATTTTAGACTGACTTTTTACATTGTTATTTCCTGTTCCCTGCAGGCAGTTATCTTAAAAGCCAACTCACCTTCACACCCAAAAACCTAAGTGGGCTTTCCTTAGATACCAAACTCATACCTGGAACTTGCCACAACCCTATGCCCACAGCACTGATCCCCTCCATCCTGAGCGGTCCCCCTTTACCCTATGCCATTATTTGTACAATTATTTATAGACTGCACCAAAATGTACAGATACTATTTTCTATGCACATCATCAGTTTAAAAATGACAGATGCACTCCCTTAACTGAACTGTTATCAATTCTGTGCAACCTCGAACTGCCTTCATCCCTATCACATACTATAAATAGGGTCTTTCTAAAAGATGCTCCTTGCCAATTGCCTACTCAGAATCAGCCAGTCCTACAGAACCCCAGGCATCTCCTTCAAGACTTAGCATGATGATTCTTTTGAAACGGTCATGGAATTTAAGATCTTGATTAGAAAACTGTCCCCTTCTCTCTAGACACGCAATTTAATTATGTAATAACTTAATAACCACAAGCACATCAAAACATTAAAATATTCGGGCTGGGATTGTAGCTCAGCGGTAGAGCGCTTGCCTCACATGCGTGAGGCCCTGGGTTCAATCCTCAGCACCACATACAAAGCAATAAAATAAAGACATTATGTCCATCTACAGCTAAAAAAATATATATATATATTTAAAAAAAAAAAAAAAAACATTAAAATATTCCCACATCTGCTAATGGGAATATAAATTAGTATTGCTATTATGGAAAACAATTTGGAGCTTCCTCAACAAATTAAAGAGAGATATCATATCACCCAGCAAACCCACTGCTGGGTACATATCCAAAGGGAATGAAACTGCTATGTCAAAGAGACACTTGCACACCCATGTTCACTCAGCACAAGAGCTAAAAAATGGAAGTTGCCTTAAAGGCCATCAGCTGATGAATGCATAAAGAAAATGTGGCACAAACACACAATGGAATACTCTTCAGCCATAAAAAGGGATGGGATTCTATCATTTACAACACAGCTGGAACTGGAGGCACACATGAAGTAAGTTAGGCACAGAAACATAAGTATCACTTAATCTCACTCATATGTGGAACCTAAAAAAGTTGATGTCATCAGAGTTGAGAGTGAAATGGTGGTTACCAGAAATTATGGAGAGAAAGGGGGGAGAAAAAAAGGGGAGAGAAGGATGAAGAAAGATTTACCAATGGGTACTTAATTACAAACTTAGCCATGACTAAGAAGTTCTGCTATGCTGTACACAGCAGGGTGACTATAGGTAATGATAATGTACCGTGTATTGTGAAAAGCTAGATAAAAGGATTTTTAATGTTTTACCATAAAGAAATGGTAAATGTTTGAGGAGATGGGTGGGTTTATTCTAACTTGAAAATTACACAATGTATAAATACATCAGAACATCACACAGTACTCCTTATACATACAATCTTACGTTTTTATACATTAGCTAAAAAATAAACTTAATTAAAAGATAAAAACATTAAAATGTTTAAAATTTAAACTTATTAATATCAATCTAAAAGGATTAAAAAACTATTATTTATATATTAATCATTTTTCTAATCATTTCAAATTAAAAATAATCACAGCTTACCATTTTCTTCAACTGTCATTGGAATATTAATTTCTAAATATGAGCCAGCTCCTACATTCACATGTACAGCATTTGTTTCCTACCAAAAGAAATTTTAACTCATATAAAAGATTTTAATTATATTTCTATCATCTTTACTTTTTAGTTATTATCACAGAAGAAATATCATTATCAATTGATATGCAATAAAATAACAAGTTCAAATTTATACCAAAAATACAATAAAACAATTCAGCCAGATTTTTCATTCAGATAATGAATGAAAATTCAGATGGTTCATTCAGATGAACCAGAATATAACATGCAGATTTACTATCATCATCATCACCACCAATTTCTCCAGTTTCAGCATGTAATATAATCATGATGAAAGTAGCACACATATAACTATGGGGGGAGAAGGAAGAAGCTCATAGAAATGAATCTAAGTATGAAATAAGTCAATAGGAAAATATTCTGAAAAATAATTTTCAAATTCTAAACAAGATTTTCTACTTCATTATTACAATTATTACCCTATTTTTAGTAAACAGCAAGTCAATTGTAGCATCTGCAATAATATTCATTCGTAGCTCAAAAGCAAGAATCTGTCTTGGTCTTCCAGGCTGTGCAATTTCGGAAACTTTCAGAATTTGATAATCAGGTGGAAAGAAAAACTTCCACAAGCAATCCCTATATGAGAATACAGAAAGAACAATGTCCTGTTATTCAAACAACATAGTCTCTGAGAAGGGACCAAAATCAACATTCTATCTTTGCATTATCATTGTTACTTTATTTTAAAATGAGACTGTTTTCTTTAATGTTTTACATTTTCAGAGATCAGTGAGCTTTGAGCTCTTAATAAAAATTCTATTACCAATTGAGACACAGGCAAGACCAACTTTGACTATTCATGTGCTATGAGCAATTGAAAACATTTTACAAGTTTTTTAATTGTTCAAACGGTAAAAAAAAAAAAAAAAAAAAAAAAGGATAGCTTAATTAGAATCATCATTCCACCCTGGATGCCCTACTTAACCTTCCTGAGGAGACCTGACCTGCTCTCTCGTCGTTAGGACAGGAAAAACAACATGCTTTAGAGTGGTTCTGAAGACCAAATGACAAATGACAACATATACGGAAAAGACAGAGCAGTGTGTGGCACAGGAAGAATTTTTATTATTTCCATAATCACTATTTTCAACAGGTACTATAAAAAGGCTGAATAGTAACAAATTTCTTTAAAAAAAAAAAAAAAGGTGAAACTGAGGCTCTTGTTATTTGCCTCCCCTTATCATTTGACAAAAAATCAGTCTTTTATGTTAGCCAGCTCTACTTAATGCTGCTCATAACTCAGAGAACGTGCCAGTTAGTGGCTTTTAAATAGGAGGACTGCACAAGGAGTCAGCAGTGACAGGAAATGCCACTTGGAATAAAAGACTGGGAAAATAAATAGATGAACAGAAGAAAACTTAAAACAAGAGACTCAGACTAGACTCATATCACTAGATGAAAATAAAAACAAAATTAAGTTCTACAAACGTTTTGGCTAAGACATACAAACACACACACAAAACCAATACTACTAAGGACAGAAAACCCAAGACAACCTCCAGGTGACTGCACACTCCGGGGTAACAGAAGGACAAGAGCAGTGGGCAACAGGCTGACCAGCCGAGGTCAGCCTATTTTTGATGGTACAGCTTCACCACCTTCCCCAGACCACCGAACCTCTCTGCATCTCCACTTTCTCACAAGTTTGGTGAGTTCACTACACCTGTCCTCTGTATCTCACTAGGTGATGAGGACCTTGTGGGAAAATATTTAAATGAAGGCACTTTGAGTAAAAGCACTCAACAGACAATGTCAAGAATGTTTACGTTATTAAAATTATCATCTAAAAATTAAGTTTCATTCTAGTAGACTCTATTTCAAACTCATGAAAAATCGTAAGAAGAAATTATCATAAAGCTGAATACTACCTTGAAGATTCAGAATCACAGGTAGTAGCAGGCAGTAGAATTAACATCAAAATCTATAAGCTAAAATCATGCTCTATCCAAGATCAGGAACTCCTCTCAATGCTGAGCTAACAATTCAACAGCAAGCCTGTCGAAATTTCTTCCTATATTTCTTACACACTTAAATGGTAAGAAAATGACAGCACTAGTCACTGATGACTGCTGACCATACTCGAGTGCAAGCTCAATGCTGGGAAGGAGACACGCAGAGGGCTCCCTGACACTGCACGCACAAATGAGGATGCAAACCACTCACACTAGTGAACTAAACTGCATGAAAAACAGATATTTTTCTTGAATAAACATGAATGTTTTTGTTAAGTTTAGGTTAAAAAGTTATGTTGCTGTTCTCTCTTTGCAGAGAAAGAATATACTGAAGGCAGTTGTGAAAGCAAATTTCTACTCACATTAATTTTCATTTTATTTCTCCATTTAATACAAAGACTGGACATAGCCAAAGTGAATTGAATTATGTATTATACGAACTTTTGTTAGAGTTTTTATATAAATATGCCCTACTAATTTTTTAAACATGTAAAATATATTAAATATATTTTAAGAACCATACCTCATTCTATTATTAAAAATATAAAAATGTTTCATGTGTCTGTGTTAAGGCATTATTCTAATTTTTTCCTTTCAAACAGTATATAACTGTTAGGTCAGCCAAAGAAAATGAATTTCCCTTAAGATTCCGAATACAGTTGAAACAGGTGTAATAGCTTTTTTACTTAATGGAATCTAAAATCTTTCATTTTCAACTGAATACAGCATGACTTATTGTAGGAAAAATTTTGCCATTAAAGGAAAATTAAAATCCAATGATGTAAAAAGCACCTGCTAACCTGAATTAAGCTCTGTTTACTTCCTTTTTTTTTTTTTTTTTTTTTTTGGTACCAGAGTTTGAACTCCGGGGCACTAGACCACTGAGCCACATCCCCAGCCCTATTTTGTGTTTTATGTAGAGACAGGTTCTCACTGAGTTGCTTAGCACCTCGCCATTGCTGAGGCTGGCTTTGAACTCGCGATTCTCCTGCCTCAGCCTCCCTAAGTGCTGGGATTACAGGCTTGCGCCACCACTCCAGGCTTCTGTATACTTTCAATTTTAAAACATAACCTAACCCAGAACTTGGTGAAGTCTCCATTAGCACATTCCAAGGGTTTTCAAATAACAAACTACTCATTTCTCCTACATCTGTTAATTAACTAGTTGGTGAGGGACACTATTGTGTACACTAGAGAATAATAAGATTAAGACAGCATGCTTAGAGCACTTGCTCTGTCATGTGCAAGATACTGGTTTGATCCCTAGCACTGAAAAAATAAGTAAATAAAGAGCATATTCTTTGGCAAGGCATATCCTTTTTCACTAAGACTGGATTCATAGCATAATCTGAAACTAAAAGAAGTATCAACAGCCAGCACATCAGAAATCAGCATCAGTGCTCTTTCAAATCTTTCATTAACACATCAACAGCCCAACAAAAACTGCTTCAGTATGTGACTCAGCTCATACTTCCTATTCAAGAAAACTAACTGAAAAGAGAAAAACGTTAGAAAAATGTCTATTTGAATTAATTCCTAATTAGTGATAAATGTCCTTTTGTTTAAAATTCTTCAATAAGTGGGAAAACATTAATAAATATATTAAAAATAAAACTATTTAAAAGTAATACAATGATTAATAAAAATCTTTCAGTTGGATGGGCACAGTGGCACAAGCCTACAGAATCAGCTACTCAGGAAGCAGAGGCAGGAACATCAGTTGCGCCCAGGAGTTCAAGGCTAGCCTGGGCATCATAGCAAAACCCTGTCCCACCGGGCGCAATGATGCACGCCTGTCATCCCAGCACTTGGGAGGCTGAGACAAGAGAATCGCGAGTTCAAAGCCAGCCTCAGCAATGGCGAGGCGCTAAGCAACTCAGTGAGACCCTGTCTCTACATAAAACACAAAATAGGGCTGGGGATGTGGCTCAGTGGTTGAGTGCCCGTGAGTTCAATCCCCAGTACCAAAAAAAAACCACCTCTGTCCCCAAAACTAAAAAGAAAAACTGTGAGACCTCCATATTACTCCCAGAGTAAAAACCCTACTTGTTATTACTATAGAACTCTTTACCAGTGGAACAGGACAATTCTCCACTGTCTTCAGGCATTGCCTCAATTACTCAGCGCCTTCTTTATCTAGTGAACTTTTTACTCATCCTTCCAACAACTAACCTGCTACCTCTACAAAAGCCTTCCTTAAGTCTTCTCTCCCCAGTCTTTAATACGAATTATGTACCTATTATAAGCTTAACTGTGTCCTAAAAATTCATGTGTTTAAATCCTAACCTTAACCTAAGAACAGGGCTGTATTTGGAGACAGGGTCTCTGGACAGTAATAAAATAAGGCCACTGTGGTACATCCTGATGCAGCATAACCAGTATCCCTAGGAGAAGAGAAATCTGGACACCACACATACAGAGGAGACCACATGAAGACACCAAGAGACAACAGCCATCCATATAAGCCACGGGTAGAGGCCTGGAGCACACTCTTCCCTCACAGTACTCAGAAGGAATCCACCTCACCAACACCCTGATGGAGAACCTTTGGCCTCCAGAATTGTAAGAAAGAAATTTCTGTTAAGCTATACCATCTGCAGTGATTAGTCCTGGCCTCTCTGGGAAACGCACGTAGTGCTTTCCTAGGCTCACCTTCAGGACCCTTCATTTACCTTTTACCTACTAGAGCACTTCACACAGCTTGCTTTTCTCCTCCCCCACTAAAACTGAACTACATATGTATGTAGTTCATTTTTTATTTTTAAACCCCCATCTCCTTAGCAATCCCTACTACACATAGCAGAGAGAAAATAAATAAATTATTCATTAATTACAAAAGAAAAATCAAAGGAACCAATAAACATAGTGTTAATTCACGGTCTTTCTAATAAATGAGCTCCTCCTTTTGGAGCCAACTTGCTTGAGGTTTCTCCATAAAACAAGTTACTATTTGGATTGAAAAATTTAGTGACAATTTACTTGCCATCATAAAATAGTGTATAAAAAACTGAGCTACTTTTATTTTTTTTTAAAAAAAGAGTACTATCTCAATGCATTTAAAAGACTTCATTAGAGATATAATTAACTTAAGTACCTTTGCCTATCAGCCCATGGTCCATAATTAAAATCTGTTCCTTTACCACAGACTATATCCAGCCCCCAACATGGAGGTAAGTCTTGTAATTTGCAATCTTCACTGCTTATCTCTCCTTCAATGTTTTCTTCTGTTTCTTCTGGAACAAGTCCTGTATTCCAGAACATACAATATAAAAATAGTTACTTAAAAAGACCATTAGGAAGTTTCCTTAAATCAGCAGTTCTAAAACTTGTTGGCTTCAGGAACCCTTTAGTCTTAAAAATTAACCCCAAAAAGGATCCCCAAAGGAGACTAAAGTTAAGCCTATTTAAGGTTCTGTTCAAAAGGGTAAATTTTTGTTGTAAACATTACTGTGATCCCAAAATAGTGCAAAATAAATAAACTAAATAAAGGTTTGGGTAAATTATAAAAGGCATTTAAAAATTATAAGAGTTTTAAAAGAAAGTAGGACTCAAAGGATTTTATGTGTGACTGAGTTGACAGATTATGTGGGTTTTATGTGTGGGTTGATAGATTATGAGGCTAAACAGATAACAATAACAAAGGTACTTTAGTTCTATAAAAAATTATATTTCTTGGTTTAGAGCTATTATACAAGTTGAATGTGTTTTTTTAAAAAAAAAAGAATCCCTAAGAGTTTTTTGTATAATATCAAAACTTACTGTGCTTAAAACGAAAATTCATCAATTTTTCTAAAAAATTTATTTTAAAAATCAACTCAGGGGGCTGGGGTGGTGGCTCAGTGGTAGAGCGCTTGCCTAGCATATGCGAGGCACTGAGTTCGAACCTTAGCACCATATAACGATGAAACAAATAAAGGCATGCTGTTCATCTATAACTACAGAAAAAAAATTTAAAAAAAAAAAAAAAACTCAGTACATAGCAACATCATAAAATACGAAATAAAAATAGTAAGAAAATAAAAAATAACTATTTTAATGAAAATTAAAAGTTTTCATTTTTAATGAAGAAAAACTATTTTCAAAAACAAAATAATTTAGCGAGAAATGTTGGTATTATTCTTTATTTTGGCAAATCTCTTCAGTATATAGCTTAACAGAAATCAGGTAGATTTTCAAAGCTGCTTCTGTATTTGATCTGTTGTTGAAGGACTTGGAAAAAATCTGGCCTCAACAGACATGGACACATTAGAGGAGCAGCGTTTCAGTAGACTTTTCAGAGAATGCTGGATGATACTCTTCTTTGACACTACAGCAAAATTCAACAAGTAGGGCTTTGCCTGCTTCCCTGCAGGCACCCACCACTGAGTTGCAATGTGCAATCTGAAACCACATCGCTGCACTTTCCACAACTGTATGCTGGTGCTGCTCTGAATGCATCTCTTATGCACTCGAGGCGCTGCAAGCACACACTGGTCATGTGGAAAACAGCAAACAGCAGCTCACAGTACTGAGCTGTGCTGATCTTTCACAAATGTTGATGAACTCACTATTACACATTTTTATAAATCACATTTGTTAAAATCACATCAGAAACCCCTTAATTTTGGGGTTACTGCTAAACAGTCCTAAATTTCCCAAAACTCTAATTTCACATGTAAGCTCAAAAACAAAGTCTCTGAGTCATCTTTCAAAATTAATCCGTGTTCCATGAAAAAAAGACATATCTGTGCAACTCAATCACACGCGTGCTTCTCTTTAGGACACCAGAACACCTGGTATGTGGCCAAAGCGCTTGATGCTGAACCCATTTTGTCATGCCGAATAGTAGGGGGCTCTAGTCAAGTGTCAGTATTCGATGTATTGATAATTTCTACTGCTTAGTCCAGGGAAGTTCTGACAGACACTGCCAGTTTCCTGTCTAAATGTGAAAGTGCGGCAGCAAAACCTGCAATGCCTACCCACGTGGCGAGAGCTGCAGCTGCCCTGCAGGCACCCGCCACTGCTTCTGCACCACCAGGGCCAAGGCCAGCCTGAGGAGGCCCAAAACTCCTAGCACCTCACAGACCCCTGAACCGTCAGGAAAGATGAAGTACAAAAAAAGAGCTTTAGGAGATCTAGCGTTTAGCTTCATCCAGAGGAAGACACAGAAGCCACCGACAAAGCACAGCCACTAGCAAGATCCTCATCTTGAAGCCTCAAGTCTAACACACTGTGATTTCTTTTCCTGAACTAAGACAAACTACTAAGTTATCACAGCCCTCCCTAGAGGTCTTCACTAGAAGTCATCTGCATGCTAAATTGCTGAAGTCTATCTATGAAAACAGTTTGAAACGAAGTACTATATTGTTCTCCTCAGTCTAAAACACTAATGCTCCACTTCTGAGAAATGGCGCATATTTTTAGAGACATTCCCATAGCCACATTTACCATTTTATTGATCCCTATTTAAATCCTAAGGAAGGAGATTTGAAAGACTGTCAGGTATCAGCACTGCACAGAAGAGAGTTGTCACTCTGAAACATATTTGCAACAGCATAATACCTGGCTCGTCCATGTAGTAGTAGATGTCAACGTCATTGGACTGCAGCACCACAAAGCCTTCTCCCATCAGTCTTGGTGGTCTGTGAGAGGAAGGGACAAGGGCAGGCTGGCACACCTCCACAGCGCAGTGTGCTCAGTGCCCTGCTTAACAGTGGGACAGGTGAAATGGAAGAAAAGGCTACGGCACACCACAGGTGGCATCTTAAAAAGGGAAAATACCCTTCACCAATACAATCACCCTGATCAACTGTTCTCATGTGTATTCTGTATTAGAGTAAATAATAAAATGACAGTGAAAATTTATCAGTAAATTACTGAAAGTTCAAAAGGGAAAAATTTTTGGATTTACAAGTTTTCATTTTAAGTTGGAAATTAAAAAAAATAAAATCACTGATATTAACAACACTAAGACACAAAATATCACTTTATCAACATAATAAGCAACAATCATTCAGAAACTTTAAGAAAAAAGCTGTCCTTTTTATCTATTAACAATTTAATATTACTTATTTCTGAGAATATTCAGTTGACCAGCTTGAAATGAATTTAAAGCAAACATCTTGAACTTAACTCTGGAATGAATGCTTCTCTACCATCCATCAGCTTCCCACAAACTATAATCTTTTAACAACTTCTGTCATATACTACAATACCTATCTTCTTCACCAAAATTAACTTCTCAATCATTAGATAATATATACAAACTCAATTTCCTCTAAATATGTATTAAATCAGAAAGATTAATGAACCTCCACACTTCTGAATAATGAAAAATATAATTTTAAACCTCTCTATACAAGTTACTAAGAGCAGAACACTTTCTGGTCTCACTCTCCAGTAATTTGCAAAAAAAAAAAGAAAAAAGAAAAAATCCAGATTTAGTCAGTATTATACCTTTACCCAAAAACACAGACTTGAGTACATTCCAGAAGAGGTTTAACCAAGTCCATGATCACGAAGAGCAAGGTCAGGCAGACCCATAGCCACCTGGGACTAAAAAAAGGGAAAACCCTCTCTATCATTCTAGATAGTCCTTGAGAAATCTAACAGCAAGCAAGTCAAGAGTGAGAACTAAAGGGAATAATTGTGTTTTTGTAAGCTTATAAGACTTCATATTGTCTATGCACACAAAATAAAAGGATAAAGGCTGAGGCACTATATTGGAACTCTACACATAAACAATTAAATTACACAAGTTCATCCAGAGGCTCCTTCACAAAAACAAAAAGAGGCTGAAAAAAAAACAAAGGTTGTAAAAGCCCATCATCCCATCCATGGATGTATAGCCTGGCAGCAGGTAATCTGATGTTCATCATGAACATCATGAATATGATGTTCCTTCAGGGTCCCAGTCCACTCTAGGGTAAGCGTCTCACCACTGTGAAGTGGGTCTAGTGTGCAACATCCATACAACATGTCTCCTAAATACACACTGCTACTTCACTGAACAAAACAAAACCACACCTCAAAACCTAGATGGAGGGCTGGGGCTGGGGCTCAGTGGTAGAGCACTTGCCCGGCACGTGTGAGGCACTATTCAATTCTTAGCACAATAGATAGACAGATAGATAGATAGATAGATAGATAGATAGATAGACAGACAGACAAGACAGGAAGGAAGGAAGGAAGGAAGGAAGGAAGGAAGGAAGGAAGGAAGGAAGGAAGGAAGGAAAGAAGGAAGGGAGGGAGGGAGGGGGAGGAGAGGGGAGGGGAGGAAGGAAGGATGGATAAGGTCCATCAACAACTAAAAAAATTTTTTAAAATAAAAAGCTAGATGGAAAACAATTTGGGACATAATTTCAAATGGATCTCAAAATTCTACCACCCTAACTTCATCAATTTTTTTGAGAATAATTTTGATTCATTTTTCCAACATCCACTAACTCAAAATGGTACTCCATTGTAATGAATCTGTTCAATTTACTTTATGAATGTCTTCTGAAAAAGAAATCCACCTGTAACATACATTTCTTAGTATACAAACATCCAGGCTTAACTGCCCCAAATAAATTTCCAAAATACAGAGAGAAGGAGAAAGGAGGAAAAGCTATAGCTATCATACAGAAACATGTCTGCAAGCACACATTGTCACCAGACAGCATATCAACTGATCCCACAAGGCAGGCGTGTTAACTGTTCAGAAGACTGAGAAATACAGCTATTATCACACAACTAGCAGCAGGGAAACTACAAGGACACTGACGATCCCAGGTGATGCCCATATTAGCTCAAAAGAAGTTACTATTTTCAACAAGCTTTCTTACTCATCATTTTGAAGACCAACATATCTTGGACTAGGAACAAGCATAACTCGAACATTTTCAAGCTTTCCTTTCACAATGTGCATGAACTGGTCAAGATGACTGGAAGGTGGTTTTGTGGTGTAAGTTAAGAAAGCATCATCAAAGTTGATGCACAGAGTCTGAGGTTGGTAATGATTTCCAAAGGCCAAACGTCCCTAAAAATGTACATAAAAAGACATATATTATACCTTTTTTCCCCATTAAGCTGACGTAATAGCAAACATTTTCAAGGAACAACTAAATGATTCCAGCCTAGCACTATATGCTACTGAAATCATTCTGCTGGTCAATATATACTACTATTTAAAGAAATCTAAAGTGAAGTTTAAGCTAGTTTCAACACTTGTGAATAAATAGGCTTTACGATCTAGTAAACTTGTCCCAAAATAGTATTGGTACTAAAATTCTTTCACAACTTAAGATAAATGAAAATTATATTTGCAAAATTAAAACATTCTACATTTTGAACCCACCGAACATTTAACTATAACACAATTTACTTACCGTGCTCACATTGACCTTTATGACTGGAATAAGAGATCGCCATGAAGATGTGGGGTCTTGAGATTCTGTTTTTACTTTAACTCTGAGAAGAAAAAAATTAAGACCAAGAAAAGCTGAAATACCTGAAGGACAACTTCCTCACAAAAATACATTATTAACATCAGCTGCCCTCTTCCCAGGACACAATGAGCACCCAGCAAGCAAAACAATAGTGGACACATACATGTGAAGCTAAAGATACACTTCTCCACAACAAGCAAACTGCAGAACCACACACACTATATGGGCCACATGTGATTTTCAGAAACACAAAAAACAAAGTCAAATATTTGCAAATTTAAACATTCATGTAAATAAACTCAAAAGCATTAAAAAAAAACAAATTAATACTAGTAGTTTTTAATATGGAGTGAAATAGGACCAATTTGTAGGGAAGACCTTTTTTGACATTAAATAATTCTGTATTATTTTAATTTTAAATGATTATATAATAATTTTTAAAAATAAGAGTTTTAGTTAATTTAGAAAGACCAGACTGTGTCTAGGTGAACAGTGTCAGTGACATTCTAATAAAGGCAAAGGTTTAAATGCTAGAAATTAGTAAAATTCACGTGTGATTTTGAACCTTTCAATTTTGGACTGGGTTCTTGTTCTTCCATTTTCCCGGGCTTTTTCATCATCTTTCTTAGGTGGAATTATTGTTGGCTCCAAACCAAACAACTCTTGAAGATGTCCATAAAGATCCGAACGGTTGTAGACATGAAATTCAAAATCATTCACTGTGATGTATAATCTGGTTTCTGCCTTTGGATCTAAAGATACCAATTACAAAAGATTTTAGTTAAATTTTCAAGAATTTTAAAGCTTTTAGTCTAATTTTTTTCACAGTTGAAGGAACTCAAATGATTTGTTTTAAAATATAATTCTATGATATGGAAATAGATATTAAAATACAAAACAATGACAACAGAAAGAAAAAATAATGTTATTGTTACAATTCAGTAGTCTATGACTAACCTAAGTTTCTAGATTCTGGTTATATGGTGAAAAAATTTAAAGCCTTTCTCCTAAGCACAACAAAGTGTCATTTACAAAGTAAAAGTAAAACTTTGCCCTTAATATAGCCACTTTATATTAAAATATACATAGTAAATTGCTCTAAATACATTTAAATGTCACATTAGTATCTGAATTTTTGCATAAGAATTAAAATTTTTCAACAAATTTTTTTTTAAAAACTACCCAACACTAAAACATTTTATGAATGATAGACTTTGTGCAATAACCTTCTCAAATAAAAGACATTAAGTATCAACAACAACAGACGAGTATCCCTTACCCTAAATGCTTGAGACCAGAATGTTTTGGATCTTGGATTTTTCCAGATTTGGGAATATTTGCGAATACATGAGAAAAAATGTGAGGTGGGACCCATATCCAAACACAAAATTCATTTGTTTCATTTTCACCTTACAAACACAGCCTGAAGGCAATTTTAGACAATACCTTGTGCTCCTGCACTTTGACTGAAACCCATCACCTGAGGTCAGGCCTGGAACTTTCAACTTTTATGCCTTCATGATAAGGTTCAAAACTTTTCAGAATATGGAGCATTTCCAATTCTAGATTTTCAGATTAGGGGTGCTCAACCTGTTTAATTAATGAGTCTGCCTATGAAGTGATGGATGGGCACGTTTTTCTGCTGAAAGCAGTGTATCACAAATCCAATGAAGAGTGTCAGAGGAAAAGTGCCACAGCCAATGTTTCTCTTGTGCTGAAAGAATATCATGCACGTTTGCTGAGACATGATTTTTAATCTTCATCCATTTTTGCCTCTACCAAATTCAACTAATAACCGACTGAAACTAGATGACCAGTCAGAAAAGTTCAATTTTAAAACTGAGTGAGCTATTATGGACTCTCAGTTTAAGCAGTTGGAAGTGGTGACTTAAAAGGGACATGTCCTTCAGGAAGATTCCAAGTTTCACCAAAGTTAATAATTCTTTGAAGCTGTTTGCAAAAAGATATATGACATGCCAAATATTAAAATAAATATATATATTAAACTAATGAATTAAAAATACAATGCCACTCATTTTTTAAATAAACTATGGAAAAGGAACCAACAACACTTACTTTCCGCACAGCAATCCTATGACTTGTACTCCAGTGTAGGCTATTTCATCACTTCCTAGAACAACCGAGGAAAACATGACAAACCCAATCCTTCAAGAAACTAGTGGTCAGGAGCTAGAATTTCCCCAGTATTTCTTAAGTAGTTCTTTGAACTATGTTCCTCCTATTTCTTCAGACTTACCACATGACATACCAAGACATACAATAGCCAAGACGACCCCTAAACCATCACAGTCAAGCATTTTGTCCCTTTATTTGCTGCATATCAAATTTTTTGAAATACGAAGACCAGTAAATACACTGCTGGAGTGTAATAAATACTATCACCCATTCTTAAACAAGTAAATCAAACTCCATCACCCACCAGGTTCAAACCTTTCCTCGGCTGCCCTACGGCAGCCTGGTCAAGACCCAGCGGCACACTCGACATCTCCAATTCTGCTTGCCACCGACACAACACACCTGACCTTCCAACAAACCTACCTCGCTATTCCCTCTCACATCAACAGCAAGTCCGTTCTCTTGCTCGGGCCCAAACACCACGCCGCTCAGAGATGGTCAGCCTCTCCCGCCTGCTAGCTTTCCTTTCAGCCTACATCCAGAATCCAGCCACTCTCCACCGTCTCCTTCACCCAGTCCATCACTACAGCCTCTGACCCAGTCGCCCTGCTTCTGCCCTTCCTCCCCTCACACCTAAACCTAACACGCTGGCCGCAGTTTTAAAAACCTAAGATTATTTTGTCCTCTCTGCTCCCAAATTTTCCAGTGGCTTTCCATCTTACGACAATCCCACGTCTTCTAAGTGATCATAGATTCTTAAGGATCCATGGTCCTGACCCCCAAGCTTCTGTCTTCTGCTCTAACGGCTCTTTCCCTGCCTTCCTGCATGTTTCTCCTCAACTATGCTCGACCACCAAGCCTCTCCTGACTTCTGTATCAAACAGCACCCTTCCTGATGGCCAGAACTTCTACCCATGGACTCTGCTTTGCATTTCCTCCTCTGTTCTGTCTTCCTCTTGCACTCCTTGATGCTACATATGCATTTACTTATTATCAGAATCCTCCCAACCTGAGGAAAGCCAGCTCTGAGGAGGACAGCACTTATTCTATCCCTTGCTGGGTTCTTGGCGCCTGAAACAATGCTTAGTACAACAAGCACTCATTTGTATTAAAGAAAAATAGAGCATCTTCTTAGGAGTCGTACTACTAAGCAAAACAAATCAACAAATAGATCTGAGAATGTGTAAAAACCCAACACATAGAATATTCTGATCTATTCCCAAATAGACCTATGTAAGTAGGAATTATTACAAAATTCTTCAAGTTCATAATAAACAACTGAGCTTTACCTCAAAACTTTTAAGTCATTTGTTTTCCAATTTACTCACAGGACAGTTTTCTAATGATCCCAGAACACAAATACCTGGTCATTAAGAATGTGCAGCCAATAGCTAAGATGCAGGGGCAACAATGGACTTTCCCTAATTGGACCAGCAGTGATGAATGAGCAAATGGGGTAGAAAACACAACAGCGTTACTCTCCATTTCATTTCTAATTTGCTATGCATGCACAAGACTCCCTCCTTTAAATATAACAGAAATAAGAATAGAGCTCCATTAATTCACTAAAACAAGGCACAGAGATAAATACATCACTTTCTGAATGCGTTATGAGGCGCTGGTGAACACCAAGTCCCCGACACCCAGACCCTGCAGGCCCCGTCAGCACTCCTCACCGTGTTTCTCTTGCTTCTTTCTAACGCGGTTTGTCCTTTACTGCCACCTCTCCTACTGGAATGGAAATTCTACCAGGAAAGGTTTTTTCCTGTTAAATTCACTATTATATCCTTGATGCCTAAAATAATGTCTGGCGCACAGGAGATACTCAATTAGTATTTGTTAAATCACTCAATCGATACGGGGCTTGGAGATTTTAAATAAGATTGAGCACAATGTGGACTGCACTACACCATCTCGAGTAGTCGTCTAGAGATCACTCTTTTCCTTCAAAAATTCATTTAGAAAAGTATCAAAAGCAAGTTTCTCAATATTTATAAAGTACTCTTTGGTCTTATATTTTAGACAAGAAACATTACCTGAGTTGACACCCACCTTTTTTGTTTGTTCTACTGCTTCTACTTATCTCACTTGCATTAATAATATTCCAGCCACACAGCTATACAACTCCACAACATACCAGATCTCCAAACCTGACTGATCTCCAAGCTTACATGGCTGTTATTTTCTGCAGGTGTCTTCCCAGGACCTTTTCTGTCAATGTACCACACTTTCTGCCATCCCAGGAGTATTCTATTTGGAAATGCCCTCTCCATCCCCCACCAACACTACCCCAATACACAGAGAGATGCAGAGACAGGATGCCTGAAGTATACCCACAAAGACAGAAATGCTGGGGAAAGAGCACACGTTCAGAGGCTTGCCTGTACACCGAGATGGGCAAGTAGACACGGTATACCCATGTGCAGACTCAGAAATTAACAAAGACAAGCACACACATGCACATACTCTCTCAGAGCCAGACATGCATGTTTGCAACTACCAGCAAACTCAGCTCCACTCTCACAGATAAACACAGCACCCCACAAGAGACAGGGCATCATCCCAGAACAATAGGAGCATGGCCCCAACTGGGCGCATGTACCCTCACAGACAGATCAGCACTTCTTCCAAGGCATCTATCTCCCACTTATGAACATGCACACATGCATAAGTATGCACACATACAAACACACAGCTCCTTTAAAAACAGTAAGCTGGGGATGCTTGCGTTGGATTCTTCAAGAACTAAACAAACAGTGAAAGAAATATATGATTGTATCTCTGAAATATCATTTAATGATGCTGTGACCTAAGGCCTCATTTTTCTCATCTATAAAATGAGAACACCTCTACTACCTGTAGGATTGTTGTACACAATACTAGTTTCCTTGTCACAGATCAGACTCTTGCTAGCCATACCAAGTGTGCATTCAGTGTACATAAAACACATATAACCAGCCCTCTGCATCCACGAGGTCTGTGAATTAAAGCAAGCATGGATTGCAAAAACACCCTGCATCTGTGCTGAACACATACAGACTACCGTGTAATGATCATCCCCTGATAGTTACAATAGTATCTGTATAGTGTTTACACTGTATTAGGCTTTTGTAAGGAATTCTGGAGATGATTTAAAGTGAAGTATATAGGAGGATGTGTGTACGTTATATGCAAATACAACCTACATTTGTGCATCCTGGGATTTGGGTGTCCACAAGAGGGTGGGCTGTATCTGCTTTCCAGTTATACTTCCAATGTGATACAATGTTGTAGCAATAAAAACGCCCTCCTCTGCAGAAGCCTTCTAGGACCCAGACGCCTGCTCTGACTGGGGCATTCTAAAAGGGCTTACCCAACTATCGAGGAGGAGGACGGAACACAAGTTGCTAAACACTGGCTCTTAACCATAAAATGGAAGTACTTAGGAATTTTATCAATGTATATAATAATTGCCTCAAAGCTAAAATTAATATGATTAATTCCTGAAAACAGCAATTTATCAGAAGATTCCATTTTTTTTGTATGCAATGACAAACTGATCATTTTCAAAGATGAAATGTAATATTTAAATCATTAAATTCTTGTGACACTAGATTGCTACTGATTTGACCCTCTCAAGTGAATCTGGAAAACAATTTTTAGGTTTCATTCATTCTCATGATACTGGGAGTCAAACTGAATCTTTATAAGAAAGACACAATTATTTCTCTGAAATCTCATCTGATTACAATCACTGTAGCCTTCAAAACAAAAATCTTCCCATTTTTCTCACCATGCAACACGGCGGCATTCACATAATGGGCCCCCAGAAATATCTGATAATAAAATTCCCAAATAATAAAGGCTATACAGGTAGTCTTGACTCAAGCAGTTAAATTAAGGGAGAAAACAGATGGATGTTATAGAATCACACAAGTCTCCTGGGCAAACAACTCACTGAAATGTCTTGTTTTCCAAAGAGGAAAAAGACAGCTATTTAATCGTGTAATAGGGACACATGTTGTCTGTAATAAGAAAGCAAAAGCTGAGGTGCAGAAGTTCTGCTGAAGCCTTGGGGTACTGAGAACCGACAGTCAGTCCAGAGACAAGACAGCCTACTGACCTTTGAAAAACTATTCAGGGTTTTATTTACTTAACTTAATTAACAAATAAGATTTAGATGTAAAAGATTTAAAAGTATTAGATCATATTAAGCTAAAACTTCTAAACAATAAAATAACAGAAAGAGGCATCCTTTTACCTTTTTGTTTTTGTCATTGTTTATTTTGGGGTTTTTGTACATGGGCTTGAACAAGGGCACTCTAGCACTGAGCTCCCTGAGCCACCATTCAGCCCTTTTTAGTTTTTTCAAGATAGGGCCTTCCTTGCTAAGTTGAAGCTGGCCTCAAACTTGTGATCCTACTGCATGAGCCTCCCAAGTAGCTGAGATCACAAACGTGCACCACTGTACCCAGCCAGCAATCCCTTCACATCTTCATATAAGAATTCCTTCTCATTAAGAAAGATGCACAACTATTTATTCAGATCCACAGTCATTTAAACACTATGATGTATCATCACATGTTAAGAGGCAACTGGGTCCTGATAATTATGTTCTCAAATAATGGCTTAAAATCAACTATCCTGAAAATAAAGATTTTTGCCAGATACCTGATTAACTGGCCTTTAGTCAACAACCATGTATAGTAAATCACCAATTTCATAATCTAGGAAATATTGTACAATAAATTTTATGATAAAGAAATTAGATATGTTGTTTTTTGTTTGTTTTTAGGGCTAAAAATCTAAACAACTCCCTAAAATTTTTCCAAACAACCTCTATGGTATAGAATTTAGGCACTTGACTACCACACTTTCTTCTAGTGGAGCAATTCTAAAACTCCCTAATGAAAGCTCTGGCCCCATCCACATCCTAGAAAGGCTGGGTGGCCGTATGTTCCATTCAAGCACATGCCTCAACAAGGCTACTAAATTTTCCACTAAGAAGTGTCAACCATCGCTAACTACTGCTTGGTGAATCATCAAAGCACATGGATCTACCCTTAAACAGTAAGAAACAACATCTAGATTAAAATAAGTACAGTCCACCATCATGTTACATATAATTACATACAATCTAATACTGTCCAGTTTGCAAAAGTTCAGTTTGCAGCCTGTTAATTCCTCTACATACTTTATTCTAAATTCTGCTCCTGAATTATGCAAGATTAATAATGTACTTAGACCAAACTGCTCGTTCCTGCACTGCTATTTGGCATTATGTGAGTGTTGTTAAGGAAAAAAAAAAAGAATATTGTCCTTCATAACAGAATTTCTTCAAGAAGCAAATGAAATATATAATAAGCCCAGAGCTAAAATTAACACAACAGTGAAAACCTGGAACCCTTTTCTCTAAGATCCACAAAAAGGCAAGGATATCACTCCCACCATTTCTATTCAACAAAGTACTGGAAGTCCTTGCCAGAGAAATAAGGAAAGAGAAAGAAAATAATGTTTGCTGATGAAATGGACTTAGAAATTGAATTTTTTAAAAAACACTCATGATTCCACAAAAAAAAAAAATGTTAGAACTGATAAATTCAGTAAAGTTGCAAGATACAAAATCAACATACAAAAGTCAGAAGCATTTCTCTACGCTAATAAGAAACATTCAAAAGAATAATCCCATTTACAATAGCTTAAAACAGAATACTTTAACCAGAGATGAAACATTTGTACAATAAAAACTGAAACATCAGGCTGGGGTTATGGCTTGGTGGTAGAGCACTTGCCTAGCATGTGTGAGACACTGGGTTCAATTCTCAGCATCACATATAAATAAATAAAGGTCCATCAACAGCTAAAAAAATATTTTTAAAAAAAACTGAAACATCAATGAAAAAAGTCGAAGATGACAAGTGGAAAGATATTCCATGTTTATGAATTAGAATACTGTTAAAAATATCCTTACTATCCACAAAGATCTATAGATTCAATGAATTCCTATCAAAATCCTAAACATTAGTTTTTATAGACACAGGAAATATGATTGATCTTAAAGGTCATATGGAACCATAAAACAACCAAATTGCCAAGGAAATCATGAACAAAAACAACAAATCAGGAGACATCCAACTATTTGGTTTTAAACTACACTACAAAGTAATAGTATCTGCAACAGCATGGTACTGGCCACAAGAGACCAACAGAACAGAGTGTCCAGAAACAAACCCATGCACCCATGGTGAACTGATTTTCACTACTTTGTAGTAAAAAAACAATCTGATTCAGAAATGGGCAAGGAACCTAAACATACACTTCTCAAAGGAGATGACTGGCTAATAAATACAAGACAAAATGTTCAACATCACAAGCCATCAAGGACACAAACTACAAGAAATGTCACCTTATATCAGTTAGAATGGCTACTGTCAAAAGACAAAAGAAAACCACTCCTGGCAAGGATGTGGAGAAAGGGACTCCTGCACACTGAATAAAAATGAGTGCAGTCACTTGAGAAAATGTATGCATTTTCTCAAAAAGGTTCCTCAAAAAGTATAAACAATTACCATATGATTCAGAAATTCCAAAATATCTGAAATTAGTACATGGAGGAAGTATCTATACCCCACACTCGCGGCAGCACTATTCACAAAAGCCAAGATATGGAACTGAACTAATGACCCACCAAGCAGTGAATGGGTAAGCAAAGGGTGGAATATGCACCAAGGGAATATTAGCCAGCTGTTAAAAAAGGAAGAATTTCTGTCATTTGTGATAGCCATGGGTGGGATTAGAGAACATGCTAAGCGAATAAGCCAACAAAGAGAAGCAAATACTGTATGTTGTTGCTTCTTTGTGAAATCTAAACACCTGACCTCGAAAAAGGAGAAAGCAGAACGCTGGTTACCAGAGACCGGGCAGTGGGGGCAGGGACAAGACAACAGAGTGCAGAGGCCCAGCTGCACGGCAGGAAGAAGCTTGATTTTTTTAAAGATAAACTGCATGGTGTGGTGAGTACAATTAAACACGGAGTGATGTACATTTCAGTATTGCTATGAAAACATTCTCGCCACAAAATATTAAATGCTTAAGGTGATAAGTTAATTAGCTTAATTTTATCACTCCACATTGTATTCACAGATTGTAAGATCATTTTGTACCCTATAAATACATACAGCTATAATTTGTCAACACACAATAAAGAAAACGTAGAGGAGAAGCTTCTTTGACTGCTTCCATCCCAGCTCTGCTGCTTCTGATGCACACACAGCCTAATGTTACAACATGGCTAAGACTATGGCAAGGAATCAGCAGCCACGAAAGGGAGAGCTGACAGGTGGTCACCCTCTCACATCACCGCAAAACAGAATCCTTTTCCAAGGAAAACCACTGGTATACAAAAAAATTACAACCAAATCAAAACAATTTAAATATTTTTAAAATACATAAAAATGTTCAAAACTTACACTTCTGCCCTAAATTGTGGACAATAACAGAGATGGAATAGAAATATTTGAAACTATGCTAACAAAAAAAGAGTAATGAAAAGAATTCAAGACACTGAAGAAACGCCAATAGCCAGGCCAGGAAGGGCGGAGCTCTCCGTACTGACCTCAAGTGTGTGAACTGGAAACAGTGACGACATTTTGCTATGACTTCTGAAAGGAGCTAAGTTCCCTGGCATCTGCCTGACTCAAAAGTTTCCTCCAAAACACACCCTCCAAATCATTCCCTATTACTCCTTCAGCACCAAATGAATCACGTGCTGACTCTTAAGCACACCCTTGTTCAACAAGGCCAGCGCCACAGGGCAGACCAGCTACACAGCACCCGCACCACCCCACCGCCCGCGTCGTCTGGTGCAGTCCCCACTGCCATCACCATCATGCTGCTAGCCATGGGGTGCCCACAGCAGCCTTCTACCTCCCACCCTGCCCACTGGCAAACAGGCAGAACTCTGCCCATCATCAAGCTGCGACCTTGTGTGACAACTCAACGTGGTCTGCACCAAAGCTGGAAATTCTGAAGACAACGCTCAGTCACGATCCTCAGCCCACACTCACACTCCACTCTCCTTTAATTAGGGTTGTTCAAGGGTATCTACTCCAAACAGATCTGAGCAGCACCCACTTCCTCATTCCTGTTTTTCATTCTTCCTGCAGCATGAGAATAATCAATAAAATGAATGCAAAATAAATATCTCTTAAAGAATTTTGTCAAAAACTACCTCTTTCATGGCTCTTGACCTCATTCACATATTCTGGTAAAGAGCAATCCCCTTTGAGAAGATGTAACACTTCATGATAAAATGAAGTTAACCATTTTCTTTAAAAAAATATTTATAAATGATTTAAGATTGTGGTTCTTAGGGCTGGGAGTATGAAAAAGAACCCCTTTCCAGCACAAAGGTCCTGGATTCAATGCCCAGCACCACCAAAGAGAAAAACAGAAATTATGGTCTTCCTATCTATGAAAACTCTGTAGCAAGCAATCCCATTAAGCTTAGCCTTAAAACTTTCAGTGGCCTCTGGATAACGTGAATGTCTTCATTCCTCCCACACACTATAATTGGTATTTATGATGAAAATTTCCAAACCTATTTAGACCTTATTATCAAGAATGTTTATGGCTGGTGTGTAACAAGATCCCCAGCACCACAAAACACCCACACACAGCTATTTAATAATATAAGAAGAATTAGACTCAAAGTGAGCAGAGGTTTTTATTCTAGTGCTATGATCTATGATCACAGGAATTTCTATTTCTTAATCTGCAAAATAAGGGGTTTTGAAACATTAGTTAATTTCCAAATTGACAAGGGGCTTTAAAATAAAGTATTTTGAAACTGTGTTCTTTGGAATCCTGGGATGAACAGCACAGAGCGGAAACAGCAGGCCCAACAGGCCTCTTCCTCCACTCTCCAATTTCCCCACCCTCTACAGCTTTTTAGTTCATATGAACACTGAAAATGATTTAACATAAAATTTCTAATACGCGATGTTACATTTTTCTTTTAAAAAATCACAAACCAGCTATATAATTAAAGAGGATTTCTGTTCAATTCCACTATAATCTTGTTAACAATATAGTTTTATATTAACAAAACATAAAATCAGGTTTAAGTCAAAAGAGCAAATTATATAATGACTAGGCTGCAAGATTAACAGAAGCATGATATGCATGGAAAAACGCATTCCTAAAGTAAGGCCATCTCTAAGGAACAAATTAGACAGACTTTACAAACTGAATCAGAAGCAGACACACTGGGTCAGCTCACAATCAAGTGAATGTGTCAAAAGCTGGGACTGATTCAAAAGGACCTGGCTCCTAGGAAAGACCTAACCATCTATGATCATAAGCAAATCTGTGGCATATCTTTACTTACATGTTATCTTTATGGCTTACAGCCAAATAAAATACAAAAACAAGAGTATTTTCCATTGATAATTTACATTGATAATAATGTGGAAAAATGAGTCAAAATTTAGAAGGTATTTATATTTATAAAAAGGTAAAACTTAAGATTCCCAGCACACTAACATATTGACAAAAAGAACGGTTTTTTTCCTGAGAATGTCTGCAGCAATTGTGAAGACATGGTTAAAATGCTGCTTGAATAACGGATATTCTCAAATCACAGTCTAAAGACTACTAATTACACACAGCCATTCTAAATCATAGATGGGAAACGGCAGAAGGCCATTTCAAATGCCCTCACAATACTTTTCCACAGGATAAAACTTAAGTCTCAGTTCAAACTTAGCTAATGAACAAGTCCAGCTGTTAAAATACTTTTCCCAAACATGAAGTCTGCCCCTTATCTAATCATTGTGACTTCATTAATTCTACAGATGTCAAACACTAACCCTTCATGCCAGCCTCATCAAGAAAGAGAATGTCATATATAATACAGAGGGCGTGGGAGTCCCATGAGGAAGGCAGTAATGGCCAAAGGAGGACAAACTGAAATGGTAGTGAGATCTGAAGGCATTCAGGCTGGCTCACACTCATGATAAGTTCGTAAACTTTTACAATCTTAAACCTATTTTATTGTAGAAATAAAGTTATATGATGGTGAAGTGCCTAGGTGAGCCCACCCCCCAAAAAAATCAACATTAAAAATGAAAGCTCCAAAATTACATGGAGAATCTAACCGTCATTTCAGAATCTTGACATGGAGGCAGAGTTCCATGTTAAAGCACCTGCCTGGTATGCATGAGGCCCTGGATGTGGTCCCCAGAACCACAGGGGAAAGAAAATGTACTCAGAATCTCAACATGAGCAGGTGCCAGAAACACAAAGGATCCTGATAACTAACAAAAGGCAAAGGAATCCATCCTTTTCAGATCCTTTGCTACCAGGCCCCACCTACAATATTCAAGAATAGTAGTTCTCAAAAATATGAGACCTTTGGTGGAGTCCCAAGCCCCCTTCCAGGGGTCCAAAATGTCCAAACTATGTCCAAATATTATTGAGATATTTAACTATTTCACAATTCTCCCATAAGAGGACAGTGGAGTGTTCAAAAGGTACAGGACAGATGGTACTTCAACAGAATGCATACAGAAGCAGAAGTGAAATTCCAGTTATCTTCCATTCAGTTGAACATTACAGAGATATGAGATATGTGCCAGGCTGTAATCCCAGCAGGAGAATCATAGTTCAATGCCAGCCTCAGCAACTTAATAAGACCCTGTTTCAAAATTTAAACATTTAAAAAATGGCTGAGGATGTAGCTCAGTGGTACAGTACTTGCCTAGCATGCATGAGGCTCAGAGTTCAATCCCTTATACTAAATAAAGGAGAAAGATGTGAAAAACAAAACAATGCTATTCTTCTCATTAATTTTTTTCTTTCAAAGTTATTTTTCATAAATTATGTTTTTCAATGTATAATGGATTATCAATATTCTCAATGAATTGAAAAATATCTCTAAAATTATCAACTTAATTTCCAATGCAGTAAATATACACAGAACTCATAATAAGTGCTTGGAATCCTCAATAATTTAGATGAATGTAAAGGGTTTCTGAGATCAAAAGTCTGAGAAGCACAGTTCTAGAAAATAAAGACAGGGCTTACACTCCTTAAAGCCACTTGTACAGTTAATGTAGAGAAGAGGCTTGGGGCAAAGACAGGAGCTCCTACAGAACCACAAAAGACGATTTGGAAGCAAACTCTGAGACGGCAAAGGTAAGGTTCCGACCGAGAGCACAAACCCAGAGGGCAGCCTGGAGCCTACGCTGCTTCTCTTTCCACCCTACCCTCACTAAGGAGTCAGAACCAGCAGCAGGTGGGGCAGAGTGAGAGCAAAGCCACAGGAGCTGAGAGGATCCGGTGTCCTGGAAAGAACAGAGTGCAGAGAGGCAATTCCAATGACAAAGTGCATTAGGTCCAAGACAGAACAGGAGGAAAGGTCCGAAACATAGGTAGAGGATAATCCTGCATGAACGACAGGCAACAAGAAAGCTACAGATGGATTTTCAACCAAGCAGAGATAAAACTGAGTTCTATAATCACTGCAGCTCTTAAAAACATTCAGTATAAGATGTGGACCAGCAAATTATCTGTAAATGAAAATTTTGCTATGATTGAAGATTTTAAACATAGGAAAAAATGAACACTTACCATGTTGTTTCTGCTTTGGGTTATACATTTTCCACCACCGAAAAATAATAAATCCATCTTGAATTCTAAGAAAGGTAGATTACAAAAATGAGAAGTAACAATTTACTTAACTCATTTCTTAATTTGAGTAGGCAATTGAAAACAAATAAAAAACAAAATTCTCAAAGGGGCACTAGTATACATAAACATACATCGTTTCTCAGAACTAAGAGCTACAAAATATTTTATAACTTTACATTCAATAAAGGAAAAGAGACTCTGCATAGCTCTAAATTAGGGAAGGAATTCTTTTTGAAAATTCTTAATTGACAAAAATTATACATATTTATCACATACGCGTTATTTTGAAATATTAGATTGTTCCAATTGGGCAAAATGTAATGCTACATTACATGTAACAGGAAAATGAAGTACTAACAAAATTACTTTATTTTAAATAATATTTTTTAAAATATAAAAATTAAATAGCTGATAAGCCAAACTTTAAAAGGGGATATTAGAAAACTAAGGGGAAACTTTTAAAGATACATCTTCATTTCTATAAATGATCTATCATCTCATGCCCCAAAAGCATGTACTCATTCATAACTTCTTTTCTTCTATTTCTGATGGGAAAATATTTTAGATTAGCACAGAAGCTACTTCCTACAGCTTTAAGTGAGGTGGGAATGCTGCCGAATCCTAGCACCTCTCAACTAATGCCAAATTTTCACTTTCTAAGGAACAAATATTAAGAGAAACAAAAAGGATGCAGGCTTTTCTTCCAGGCTTATGGAAGAGGAGATTGCAAACATAATTTCCCATTGCATTCACATTTGTATTTCTTTCTTAAGAGTAAAATCAGAGTTGCTAACAGATGCTAAATGATTCTATAAGCTTATCTCTAAAGAGGAGCTAAAAATGGATGGGACTTTGATGAAGGATGTTGATAATGGAAGATCAACAACCCTGAACTCTGTATTATAGTACAAATAACCACCAGGAATTCTACATCAGAAATGGTTAGGTAGCCGGGCGCCATGACGCACGCCTGTAATCCCAGCAGCTCCAGAGGCTGAGGCAGAAAGACAGTGAGTTCAAAGATAGCCTCAGCAACTAAGCAAGGCCCTAAGCAACTCAGAGAGACCCTATCTCTAAGTAAAATATAGCTAAATCAATCTACTGACAAACACATTTTAAAAGATCAATGCACAGGGCTGGGATTGTAGCTCAGTGGTAGAGCGCTTGCCTCGCATGCATGAAGCCCTGGGTTCGATCCTCAGCACCACATAAAAATTAATAAATAAAGATATTATGTCCATCTACAACTAAAAAAATATTTAAATCAATTCACCAAGTATGATTTTTTTGAGATGAGGGTCTCCATGTTGCCTAGGCTGCTTTCAGTCTCCTGGGCTCAAATGATCCTCCTGCCTCAGCCTTCTAAGCAGCCCGGACTACAGGCATGTACCACTATACCCAACTCAAGAAAATGATTTTAATCTTTGGCTTAGTTGAAGAAGTCATATTAAACAAAACATCAAAACATCATGATCAGAACATTTTTATAATATTTCACGTTTGAGTCCTTTTTAAATTGTTACCTAATAGACATGTCTTCTGTAATGTAATAGATTTCACGAACCATGACTTTTCCAGAAAGAACAGAGAAAGAGAAGGAACCTGTTGTAAGAGAAAAGAATGACAGTAATTAAAATAATTGTTTTATATTGTAATTCTTATATACGGAACAGCAACTAAAGCTTAGAATCTTAAACATTCAATTTGATCAATAATTAATCTCTATGCACTCCGCTCCTATTCTTACAGTATTAAAGATCTTCCATCATCAGTAGTTACATACAACACCAGGATACACCCTGACATAATCACAGAAGCAGAGAGCCCATTCAGTCCCCAGCACTCAACTCCCACTCCACCAACCCCAACTCAATCTATTTATTTATTTATTTATTTTAACTAGTGTCCTGTGGATACACCTGATGCTGGGACCCACCATGCCACATTCATTAGAAAAGTCAGTCAGATTCATTCCACTGTTCTTCCCTTTTCCTGACCCTTCTTTCTCCTCCTCAATCCCATTCATCTACTCTATTTTGATAAAATTCCCTCTTCCCCCTTTTTTTCCTTTCTATTTTGTTGTTGTTGTTGTTGTTTCCTCCTCCCCTTATTCTGGATTAGGTTCCAGAGAGCAGGAAAAAAACATTCAACCTTTAACTTTGGGCAAGTAGCTTGTTTCACTTAGCTTGATAGTCTCCAGTTCCATCCATTTGCCAGCAAATGCCATGTCATTCTTCTTTACAGCTGAGTAATACTCCACAGTATATATGTACCACATTTTATTTATCCATTCCTCTGTTGAAGGACACCTCCACAGCTTGGCTAACATGAATTGTGCTGCTATAAACACTGAGGTGGCTGCATCATTATAACATGCTGATTTTAAATCTTTTGGATATATACTAAGGAATGGGATTGCTGGGTCATATGGTGGTTCCATTCCTAGTTTTTTGAGGAATTTCCATATGGCTTTCCCGAGTGATTACACTAATCTGCAGGTCCACCAGCAATGTAGGAGTGTACATTTCCCTCACAACCTCGCCAGCATTTACTGCTGTCCATTTTCTTGATAACTGCCATTCTGACTGGAGTAATTCTGATCTGCATTTCTCTACTTGCTCTCTAGCAAGAGATGTTGAACATTTTTTCATATATTTGTTGGTCAATTCTATTCTTCTTTTGAGAAATGTCTGTTTAATTCTTTTGCCCATTTATTGATTGGGTTACTTTTGGTTTTTTGCTTTGTTTTTGGTGCTGTTTTTTGAGTTTGTTGTATATTCTGGATATTAACTGCCCTGAGGAGCAAGTGGCAAAGATCTTCTCCCATTCTGTCAGCTCTCTCTTCACACTCATTTCATCTGCTGTGCAGCAGCTTTTTTTTTTTTGCTGGGGGTGGGGTGGAGGTACCAGGGATTGAACTCAAGGACACTCAACCACTGAGTCACATCCCCAGCCCTATTTTGTATTTTATTTAGAGACAGGGTCTCACTGAGTTGCTTAGTGCCTTGCTTTTACTGAAGCTGGCTTTGAACTCAAGATCCTCCTGCTTCAGCCTCCCCAGCCACTGGGATTACAGGCCTGCGCCATCACGCCCAGCTTGCAGAAACTTTTTAATTTGATGACATCCCACTTACATTTTTTATTTTACTTCTTACATTTTAGGAGTCTTGTTAAAGAAGTCACTTCCTGTGCCAAAATGTTGGTGTGTTAGGCCTACGATTTCTTCTAGTATTTGCAGGGTTTCTGGTTTAATTCCTGGGTCTTGACTTCAATTATTCTTTGACCAATTTAACAAAAAATGTCCTATGTATCATCACTATAGATCAAGCAACTAACCACCATATGAGGACATTGGTTTAAGTAGGTACTTTGTTTGGCTCACTCCCTTAAATATATGTACTTAGCCCTTAAAACCAAAGGAGTAAACAATTCACCACCATCAATTTTGATCACTGTAGGAATCAAATTAATGGAAGATGACCTAAGTTTGAAAGAAATGTTACTTATGTCCACTAAGAGGTATTCAAATGTAAGGAAGTTGAGAATGGTTCCATCCAGTCAGCCCTCCTCCCACTTTCCCACTTTTCCTAATACATTCTTCCTACCTACCTGCAAACTTCCTATCATTAAGTAGTCCAAAATTAAGCTAATAAAGCAGGGCACAAAATGAAATACACTGGATGATTTCAACTTCCAGATATTTTAAAGTATGAGTTACTTTTTTTTTTTTAATATTTTGTTTAGTTGTAGATGAACACAATATCTTTATTTATTTTATGTGGTGCTGAGGATCGAACCCAGTGCCTCACGTATGCGAGGCAAGCGCTCAACCGCTGAGCCATAACCCCAGCCCCATGAGTTACTTTTTTAGAAAACATTAAACATCCAAAATTTTCTTAGGAAGATATACTGCCCTAAGAAATTCTATGATACTAGGGATTGAACCCAGGGCCATTGAGCATGCTGGGCAAGTGCCAAGCCCTTTCTGTATTTTATGTTGAGACAGGATCTTGTTAAATTGCTGAGGCTGACCTCAAACTACCAATCCTACTGCCTCAGCCTCTGGTATTGCTGGAATTAAAGGCATGCACTACACACTTGGCTCCATGTTTTATATATGTCTAAACTTTTTAAATACTTTTAATGAGCATCTTTTGTAAGTCAAAAAAAAAAAGTCATCAAAAAGTTACTATTCAAGCACTATAAAAAATTAAAACGGGGCAAGACAATAACCAAATGGTAGTTCATCTCTAGTCATGGAATGCTCCATGAGAGAGAAATTCAGTTAGATTATTTTAGAGCCTTCATGAAACAAAAGTTAAGCTGGTATGTATTTATAAAATATAAATTTACAATACACATCTTAAGATTACGTGAAAGAAAAAACCTGTGTTAGACAAACTTACCAATATGGATATAGCCATGCTTGTACAATCTGTTAAGAACCAGTGTTAAAATAAGACCAACATTCCGAGAATTATAATATGTGAGATAAATAATCCATCCACAGGACAAAATAGTAGCTGGTGGGAGGAAAAAAATGATAAGATTTACTTCCATATGGTAATCTGTCCTCTTAAAACTTAATACCTGGAATTTTAAAACTAGAAGTTGATTCTACCTTATCCAACTTTCCTCTAGAGATCTTTTTAGTCATTAGCCAGAAGAATAGTTGCCAGTCAGATCAGTTAAACCAGATTCAAGTATATCTTTCTTTTTTATTTTTCTTCCCTATTTACTTTTTCATTGCTTTGTACTGTTTTGGTTGTTGAACATGTAATGATGTTCTGGGAAGAGAAAGCCCATATTTGTGAACATCTGGAAAAATACCCACCTCTATTAGGCAAAATGCTCACACATAATTTTATTCCTAAGCTATTTCCCAAAACAGGCTACAATCACTTGAAAAGGAAAGAAAACTGAAAAAAACTTTTTTAAAATCAGGGACAAGTCATTGTTTTTTTAAAATCAGCAATCTCTGCTTTAAAAAACTGAAAAGTCGGAATTTTCATCTAAAGGCACATTTATCAATAGATCACCTTATTCTAAATATTTTGCTATGATTTTTGCTGCAACAATAACCTATTTCTGATGGGTACCATCAAATATGCTACAGTAAGTGATATTCAAATTTGACTAGTTTTTTATGAAAAGCTTAGTCACCTATAAAATTTGTTATTACCAAAAAGAGTTCATGAATATACAAAAATATACATGATATATAAAAATATACATGAATATACAAAAAGCAAAGCACAAGAAAGCATTTTGTTTGGATAATAAATATTCCTTGACCTGTCCTTTCTAAAAGTATGTAACTATTTTTTGTATTTGGGAAAAAATAATTTAAGGTTAACATGTGTACCCTTTTAGCAGTATCACACAAAGTTCTTAACTTTTTAAAAGTTATGTGAAAAAGCAGTCACTGGAGAGTCATAATAAAATGTAATAATTGCCAGGGTAACAATTTTATTGTAGCAAATTACTATAATCTGCCCCAAAAAAATATTTCTAAAAATTCTTATAAAAAGTTATTTTGATGCTATAACATTTGGTTTAAGTTTAAAGGTATTTTGTACAAATTTTTACTGTAAATCACTATTTCAGCAGCAGGTTGTTATGAGCCCTTCAAAAATGCAGAAGGCATCTGTTGAGAAATATGCTTTTAATACTGCATATCCCGGGACTGCGGCCTTCTCACTCCAGCATGCCCTCAACCACACTCCTTCCAGCACGGGAAGGCCCCAAGTACATCACAGGGGATTAAAAAAACAATTAACTCAATGCTTTTGTTTATTGCTATTGTTGTTTTCTCCTTAAAGAAAGTTGGTGTAGAAGAGAAAAAAGTCAGAAATCCTCAGTGATAGAAAGGGGACAGATGAGAAATAAGGAAGACTTCTGTCCTTAATTAAACCAGAAGGCAACCTCCAACACTGCTTTTATGAAGTTATAGTCCATACTAATATTTGGTATCTCACTTTAGTTTTTTCATTTAATAATTCATAAATAAATATATAAAAATATATATATGATAATTTATATTCAACTGCATCAAATAGAATATGGTGACTCAATTACCATGAAGTGCTATAGATTCTTCTGCATGTACTGCAGCTTGGCCCACAGCCCCGCCCCACCCGCTGTGCTGTCCTCACAGAAAGACAGCTGGGTGGTGTAAGGCTGCAGGCTTCAACTGCCCAACACATTTAAGGAAAAGAAAAACCCACCTTCATATGACTACAACATGCCTGTGCCATCAGGCACGAAGATGGCCAACAATGTCACCACCCTCTCTTTCCTGCCTCACCTTTCCCGTTTTCCTCTCTACCATTCTAATTCCTAAGCCAAAGTTCACATCAAATATCACTCCTTCATGAGAACTTCCTGGGCAATAACAGCCTATGGTAACTGCCCCCTTCCTGCTATTATTTCGGTATTTCTTCCTCTCATTCCTTCATGTTCATTCACTCATGTTCCCCGCCCTCTCCTCTCCTGCCATTTAATTATACATTGTCTTGAACTATTTGCATACACCCAGAAAACCTCTAGGATATTATATAAAAAGTATAAATAGCAGAGCCCACTGCCAAGTACACAAGCAGAGAGAATACATATTTAAAGATAAGTCAGGCATATACATTATCTTCTACTATAAAAACACACTGACCATGAGGATTTATTACTTCTATAATTAAACCAACGAAAGTGTTCATGTGCATCTGTTGAGTACGTAAGGAAGGTAATCTGAAACAGGACAAGGAAACTTAAGTGCAATATCTTTTTCCTCTTCCCATCACCCCTGCCTAAGATAAGCAGGAGCCTGAAAAAAAGTACAGTGTTTTCCAAAGAGGCTTTCAGAGCAAATATTCAAGAAACACAGATACATTAAAATCTTTACTTAAAATAAATAAATGGTATTGTAAGTATCCCAACTTCAGTTAACCACTGCTTAAAATATAGCAATTCTTAAACTATATGTAAAAGGCAATAAAGTACAAGAAAATACATTCTACTTACCAACAAGGAGCCAAACAACATTGGAATTGTGCTCTGTAAGAAAATCTTCTAATTGAGTGATACTAGGAACAATACTGTCATTCTTCCTTTGATCCATTACTGAAGTTTTTCCAGAATAGCATCTAACAGCCTAAAAGAGGTCAAAGGTTAAATTTAGAATCAAAATTTTAAAATTCCCAGAGAACCTCATAAGGGAGGAGGTGAATTCAATATTAAATCAATTTGTTTCTTTAAAAAATGAGAATGTGAAAATACAATAAACAACAAAATGTCTACATTTCTATCTAAAATGTAAGATAACAGATCAAATTTGTAACATCCAGAGTTATATGAGTGCAGACTGAGGAACATGATTATTCTTAAATCCAGTAAGAAATATCTATATTAATAATAAGAAAGAAGTAAATGTTAATCATGTACAGTAAGTAAATTCACCCAGACTTGTCCCAAAAGCTGACATTCAATAATTATATTTGTATGTATTAAGTTAGATAAACTCCTCTTAATGCCATCATTTCTGTGTATTCATTATTCCATGGGGAAATCGTCCTCCCAGTTCAGATTCGCTCTGGGTAGAGTCTGAACAGAAAGCAGATCTCCTGCTATCAGACGCTTAAGATAAACTACAACATACTGTCAAATTGCAATCAGATGTGACAAACGTGTATACATACATATGTGTATATTACATACACACAAGCAGGATGAGAATAAATACTTGAATGTACCAAGAAAGAACTAAAAGTAGAGTAAAGCATTTATGATCCAAAAAGCTGCTAATACTGTAGCAACATGACTAAACCAACCTACTTGTAACAAAATTATAATAAACCAGAAAAGGAGAAAAAACTAGATTTAATCATAATGAGAGCTACACAGTTAATAAGTGAAATAAGCCATTTTTATAGAAAAATTAAGATTTTTCCTGGATGCAGAAGAATGTGTGAGGACAATGTTCTCATTGGAATTCAGTACAGCTGACCCGTCATCTTTTATTTTATTTTTTTTTTAAATATTTATTTTTTTAGTTGTAGGTGGACAGAATATCTTTATTTTATTTTTATGTGGTGCTGAGGATCGAACACAGTGCCTCATGCATGCTAGGCGAGCACGCTACCACTGCGCCATAACCCCAGCCCCCCGTCATCTTTTAAATATATTTTCTGTTTATTCACCACAACTCAATTTGGGGAGATTACAGAATAACTTAAAAACTGGATGAGACAACACTGCCAGATACCATCTACAACAGATTGCAATGTTCCATATTTCCACATTGCCAAAACTGTAGTATGACTTGTAGAGACAAATTAAATACTTCTTCAAAACATAAGACCTCAATAACAAAAAGCTTACTAGTAATAGTGGTATGAAAACTTAAAAGGCAAAAAAGCTACAGAAAATTAAGACTGCTTTCATTTTTTAATAACCCTTTTTATCCTACAGTGTAAAGCTGAGTAAAATACATTTTCATATTTTTCAAAGCTTTGAAAAATCTATGTCAACCAGTACCTTAAAATTTGGGGACTCGCTTTACAACATGAGCTGCTTCTTTCATTCTTTTCACTTTTTAAAAATAAATAAATAAAAATTTTTAAAGGGGGCTGGGATTGTGGCTCAATGGTAGAGCGCTTGCCCGGCATGTGTGAGGCACTGGGTTCAATTCTCAGCACCGCATATAAATAAAATAAAGGTCCACTGACAACTAAAAAATATAAAAAAAAAAAAAATTTAAGGGAGAAGGTATTTTAAAGACAAGCTACAAACAAACATTCACATATTTTATGATGGTTTGAATATTATAAAATAAATCCTCTCATACTTTCTTTTAACATCCTAAAGACTGCCTCACCAGCACCCTACGGGGATGAAAAGCCCATGGACTCCTAGGGGATGTTAAATGAGGCATGTGTCCTAGCAATCAGGCCTCTATATAAAAAGGGAATCTGTTTCTAATCAAACCCAAGAAGTGGTGATCTATCCACCAAAAGGATCCGGAGTCCTCATCCAAACTCACCACCACACACCACTACACCGTCTCACAGCCAAAAGGAACAGTGTTCAAGCTGCAAAGACAGAAAACTGCAGTATCACGGTTTTAGCCAACATTTTCCCAAACACGAGATTAATGCAAAGCCTTCAAGAGAAATCAACCGATAACAGGCTTAATGCTTGAAAGAACATACTTCTAAGTCTTGGCTCAGAGGACTTTAGGAAAAGGCCCTCAAGCCAGAGGAGCATATTCTGGTAGAAGGAGTGTCCAGAGAGCTCTGCTTCCTGATGACCACACCCTGGACTGCTCCACACCCCCCTGCCATGCTGTGCTGCCTCATCTCCTGTGTGCTCAGCCACACTTAGTGATGCCCCAACAGCTGTCTGGGAAGAGCAACTGGAGACTGATACAAGGAGCCACTGTAGAATATTCAAGGAACAAATGGTGAATAGAAATGTTTGCTTCCTCTTCCTCTACCCTTCTGGACAGTTCAGTCTAAAAGCTGTAAGTGGAGCGGAGGACAGCACACATCTATTCACAGGGAAGAGGGGGACTCAGTGGCCCAATATGGATGTCACAACCTCAAAGGGTCGATTAAGTATCCACTTCTGTGGACAGGCTGTGGCCCAGAGGCAGCACCCCAGGGTATCAAGTCCGGAACAGGAGGAGAAGGGCACACTTGCAGGAAAGAGGCCAGGTGCTGGGTGCTGGAGCCTGAGTGACAGGAGGGCACACACAGCAAGGGACAGTGGCAAGGGGAAGACGTCCAGCTCAAGCTCTTGGAGCCCAAGAAGAGGGAAAGTCTCAGCAGTGTTCTCCAGAAGAGCACAGGCACACAAAAGGTGCCTAATGCTGTGTGTCTGCATCCAGGAGGAAGGCATCAAACCTGAGAGGCACAAAGAGGGCTTTTAGGGAAGAGCGCAACCTGAACAGGGAAGCAGCAGCAGACACAGGACAAGGAGGGCCTCCACCTGGAAGATGGCTCAGAAAGAGCGTTAGTCAACAGGTGTGAAGGGCAATGGGGCTAAGGTCTTAGTTAGGGTTAAGAGAGGGTGCCGGGGATCAAACCCAGGGCCTTGCATGTGCTAGGCAAATGCTCTTCCACTGAGCTACATCCCCACCACGCAAGTGGTAAATCTTTCAGACGAATATTTTATCAGATACTATAAAAACTACAAATGTGCATACATGTTTTGTCTGCAGCATTTTAATTCTACAACTCCACTCCTCAAAAATACTTCCTCAGGCTCAAAGATGTTTTTTCAAGGACAATCACAGCAGCAATATATATAATGAATTTAAAAACTGGGGGAGAAATATCAATAATACTTAGATTGTGGTACACCCTTATTATAAAGTAACCTGTAGCCTTTTTAAAAGAATGAGAGACTTCTGGGAGGAATGCAACCTAAGTAGGATAAAGCAAGCTGAGAAGCCAGATACATCCCACTTACATTTCTAAAATACCCAACTTGCAACTGTGCATTATGTAGAATACATTTTACATATAACATGTTACAGATACATGGATACATGTTTCCTCTTGGAGGGGAGGGTACTCAGGATTGAATTCAGGGGCACTCAACCACTGAGCCACATCTCAAGCCTTGTTTTGTATTTTATTTAGGGACAGGGTCTCACTGAGTTGCTTAGTGCCTCACTTTTGCTGAAGCTGTCTTTGAACTCCTAACCCTCCTGCCTCAGCCTCCTAAGCTGCTGGAATTACAGGCGTGCACCACCGTGCCAGCTATGTGTCTATTTTAATCTACAAAAGAAAGAAAAAAGAATAAGGGAGGAAGGAGGGAAAGTGTAAGAGACATGGAATGAATTTAACAAAATTATGTTATATTCATATATAAAGGTACCAAAGGGAATTTCATCTTTATGTGTAGAAGAAAGGATGTTTAATAGAGTAGAGCAGGGAGAACAGGAGAAGGAAGGAGGGAAGGAAAGAGGGGAGAGGGTGGGGAACTGAATTAAAATTCCTTGCATGCATGGTTTGTCAAAATGAATCCAATTACTATGTAAAATTTTGATGCTCTAATTTAAAAAACTGAATACAATCATATCATACAACTATACAAATTTTTTTCTTTATATCCTTATCCTATAAGTATTTTTCTATTTTTATTTATAATTTTTTTATTTTTTAATGTTTTCTGTTAGAAACTAAGACACAAGACATGCACACCTCAGCTGAGGCCTACACAAGGTCGGGTCACCAGGATCATGCCTTCCACCTCCACATCTTGCCCCACACAAGGTCTTTGGGGCAGTAACACATGGAGCTGCTGTCTCCTGTGAGGACAGAACCTTCTGGATCCCTTCTGAGGGACCAGCCTAAGCTCTTCCTGAGGTCTCTCTTCCCAGAAACATGTCCACTGTGGTTTGCTTGTTTGTGGTTTTGTTTTTTCTCATCAGAGATCTGCTGTAAGCAGATTATGCACCATAAAACTTTCTTCTAATAAAAACTTTCAACAGTGGAGTCCACATTTTTAAACATTTTAGGGTGTTTATTGAGGTCAATAAAAGCTTCTACTAAACCCTTCACTGTGAATTCTCCTGGGGGTTCTTTTTCTCATACAGTTTCCTTTAATCCTGCTTCATCAGCTATGTATTCCTGTTGTGGTTCTAATAATTCTTTATTATTCCATTTCTCAGGAATAACCTCTAGGAACTCCTCAATTCACACCCAGGTAAAAATCATCTGACATCTGACAAAAGTCCATGTGCTGAAGGCTTGGTCCACAACGCAGCAATGTCCAGAGGTGAGGCCTTTAGAGTGACTGGATCACAAGCGCCCTGATCTCATCAGTGGATCAATCCATTCATGGACTCATAATCTCATGGCATTACTGGGAGGTAAGACCTGGTTGAAGGGTGTAGAATTTTGGGACAAATCAAATCAATGTCCCTGAATGTGTGTGTGTTTTCCAGTCACCATGCAGTGACAGCTCTGCTCCACACGTCCTCTCTGCCATGCTGCTTTGCCTCACTACAGGCTCACAGCCATGAAGCCAGCTGACCGCGGACTGAAACCTCTGAAACCAGCAGACAACATGAATCTTTCCTCCCAGTTGATTTTCTCAGGTATTTTGTTACAGCAACAGAAAGCAGACTAATAAAACATCTCAACCGTGTTGATTTTTACAACCTTCTTACCCTTAGCAAATCCTCTGAAGCCATGGACAAACATTTAAAGTGTCTTATTCCAAATGCTGATGCCATTCACTCAGGGACATCACCCGAGACCAAGCAAAGTTCTTGATACAGTCAGAGATGTACCCTTCCTAGAACTGCATTGGCGTCTCCCTCAGTAGTGATAACCTCAGGTAACACACCTTGAAAACTGCTCCCATTTCTTGATGTCCTATGTGAACCAAAGAGATGGTGTGAAGGGAAAAAGACCACTCTGATATCATGAAATCCACCAATAAAGGGGTCTGTGAGGGTATTATCAGAATAAGCAAGATCTTGAAATGTGTATGATTCTCCAGACAGTACTTCTCTGATTCACTGCCATGATAATTCAAGAGGGCACTCTGGAAGAGGAAGTAGGTCATCCATGACTGACCACTGCACCTACAGGAGCACACTGGCAGTGGGTACTTATCAAGATGCTTGAAACCCCTCAGCTTCTCCCACTGTGCCAGGTCAGAAAGGGTTTCAACCTGTAGCCTGCAACGCTGCCCCTAAGCAATGCAGTTATCTTAAGTCTTAAACCTGGCACGGACTCATCTTCCCTAAGGATGAAAGTCCTCTCAGGCATCCATTTTCAGGGAGGTTTCATTCATATTGAAAATTTGTTCTGGCAAGTAATTTTCCTCCACAATCAGTTCATCTAGCATTTCCAAAAGTTCTCCAGCTGCCTCACAGCAGATCTCAGATCCACCACTCACTGTCACATTATGTAATGGAGAACGAGTCTTCAACCACTTAAACCACCCAGGGCTAGCAGTAAAGCAACAGTGTAGCTGGGTCCAGCCTTTGCTTTCAACATAGTACACAAACTTGCTCTGGCCAGGACTGTCAGGGTGCTGGAAGGGACACGCTTCCGTGCCGGGTCACTGGGAGTTTCTCCATGCCTGACACAGGCCCTTCTCAGATGTTGGTCCGCCCCACTGCCCTCAACGCAGCAGATCCTCCAGCAGCTTCTGCTCACTTCCTCAAGAGCACAGCTACGGTGGCATGGGACATGCCTGGCTGGTGAGCAACGATCACCAATAATTTTCCACTTTTCAGTCCTTAATCACCTTTCATTTTGCTTCCAAGTTAATCACTCAATGTAACCTCTCACTGGAAACATTAGCAGTGATTCTGATGATCAGCACAAGATTAAATCAAACACAAGAAAAAGTGATGCAATCAACAGACACTATAAATCCAAGGTGTATGAGGCTGCTGCTGGCATGACATCAGAAACTGGCAAACCTTTTATATATAAATAGAAAGAACACACTTTTAAAAAGGTAATTATTACAGTTAGTAAATGTGTAAACCAGTAATCGTCATTATCATTATCCAGTATTATGCACAGTACATAAGTGAACAGGCTATCCTTTTATAGGACAGATGGTGCAGTAGACCTTTTTACAACAGCATCACCACAAATATGTAACGTATTGTTCTAAAACATTATAAGTGCTATGATATCTTTAGGCAATAGTAGTTTTTCAGCTCCATTATAATCTCATGGGACCACAGTAGTGTATGTGTCCACCATGATCAAAACGTCATTATGCAGCATATAACTACATATCAATACTATGTACCACTCACCATTACCATGTGTTATTAGTGTACATTAATTCATTAGAGTCCTTTTCTCATTGGTAAGCAGGACTGACAAATATGACAAAAACCCTGAGATTCCTGAAGACGAGGAAAATATTAAAAAGTAGATGTTAGACAACAATATCTTGATACAGTTGATACAGTCCTGGCCAGAGCAAGTTTGTTTACTATGCTGAAAGAAAAGGCTGGACCCAGCTACGCTGTTGCTTTAGCAAATTTAGCTTAATAATTTTAGCGAAGGCACACAACTTTGGGTATATAAATCAAAATTATACAATGCCATATTCTATTCATTTAAGCAAACAAAACAGAAAATCAGCCTCTTAGGTCAAACAGATTAAGTATAATCCTTGCTGCAGATCCCTCTCATCTCAGGATTCTATACATAACACAATTGCACCTGCTAATTAGTTCTAAAGCCTAATAAAATTAAGTGGCAAATAACAGTCAACAGAAATAATGGAAATCCTCTGATATCTTAAACATAGAGTAGACTTCAAAGCTGGTTTAAAATGCTGTGTTTGTTCCAGCCTTTCTCTCTTCCTCAGCTGTGAGAGCTTGGGCAAAGTTACTGCATCTCTCTGAGCCTGATTCCATAAACCCCGCCACATAATGCCACACGTGTACAAGGAAAAGCATGGCAGTGAATGATGATTACACTGGTCTTGCTCCTTGCAACAGGTAAAAGAGAGACATACGTTCAACTGACGATAGAGACTCATGACCAAAATAGGTGAGCTGGCGTAAGTGGTCACCAACAAAGTATTAAGTTAATATGAATATAGTTCCATGAACACCAATGAATATGATTCTTCGAAGCAAATCAAACAAGGCAGATGAAATATTCAGATATGACCACTGACAATTCAAACACTACACATGAAAAAATTAAAGGTTTTTAATATAATCTATTCTACAAAAATTATTCTTAGGGCAGTGGATGTAGCTAAGTGGTAGAGCTCAATCTTAGCATGTGGAAGGCCCTGGGTTCAACCCCCAGCACTAACTATATATAGACTGATGTGTTATATATGAGGATTTTTAACATCTAAGAAATCTTAACATCCAATAAAAATGTTGCACTTTAGCAAGCCTCACTTTTGTAACCAGAAATTTACACTGGCTCGTTAAATACTTAAAATAAACTTTTTTAAAAGTTAAAAGGTTTCAGAAAAATATAACTCTAAAATTTACATTTTAAGTTGGGTCATCTTCTCAACTCAGATCCATATATACAACTACTTAATGACATTCTGTAGAAGGCATAAATGCCTCAAACATACAGCCCAAATCGAACTCATCTCCTCCAATCATGCTTCTCCATCTATCACTCTTCCTGTACTCCCTACTCCAATAATGGTCTCAGAATCCACTCATATTCCCAAGCCAGGTATTAGAGAATTCATTTCACAAATACTTACAAAACATTATTTACATGCATGAACATGATAGTGCCTAGAAAGTACATGTTCTTCACTTGCCCCCAAGTCCATAGGTCTTACCCATTCTACCTCCTTTAGATCTACTGCATCCATTTCCACCCTTCCTTACTAGCTGCACTGCTTTACTTCTGGTGCTCCTTTCTCAGACTCTTACTACAGCAGCCTTGCACCGAGCCACCAGGCCTTCAAGTGCACTACTCTCCAACTCATCATCCAGACTGTTGGATCACAATTTCACTTCTGTTAGATCTTTCTCAAAATTTTCTCAAGAGTTAATTTTCTACTCTTCCTTGAAATTTTAAAATTCCATCATTATGTTTAACATGAAGCAGTATGCAAAAAAGTCTGTAAGAATTCTAGTTTCCCACGGTAACCTGAAGCCCTAGTAGAGATTCCTGCTTTATTAAATAAAACACCATGAAAGATTATATAAGCAATTACCACATTGGTAATGCTCACTTCCTAGTCTTCTACATAGACCAAAAATATCCTTGCATATAAAATCAAGAAAATATTGAGTCTACAAAAACGTTACCTTCTACAAAAAATATACACTACTCTAGTATTACCCAGAATCATATCAACCACTATTCTATTACCAGAAGCCTGGAATAATGTCTGCTATATGGAACACAACAGATATTTATTAAATGAATTAAACTGCTTCTTAATCATCTTTAAGCATGTCTCCTACTATTCTCCACAAATCTCATAATAAAAAATAGACTTGAGTTTAGTCATATACAATATTCTACAAATAACAAATTAAAAATTTTCACTTTTTTAAAAAACCCTTTATAAATATGGGCATATTATAAAGTTAGCAGAAGAGCAAAAAGAATAGACACTTGATCAAACCATTTCCTTGAATTTTCCTGCCAAGGTACAGGCCAAGCCTATGACTAGCTGTCAATCAGATGTCAATAGTCCAAAAGTCAGATCACATTTTAAACCACCACTATTCCAAGTCCACTCCGTAACTACATAGATTAAACCACAAAGGAAATAAAAGTCAGTTTCTTTATCATCGGAGCTTCAATTAAAAATGAGATTTTTAAAAACCTTACCCAAAAATATTTAGCAAAGTTTTTTTTCAGTCTCCAAAGTTCCGTTTTTCCTACTTCTTATCTCCAGAAAGCCCTTCTGCAGTGCTCCATCTTAATCAATCTGAAAAGAACATTTTAACTAATTACACAAGGCATTCTGGCTTTATTAGCAGTGCAACCATTTCAAATTAAATAACTAAACACACACAAGGAAAGATTTAGATGTTAGTCCAATATTACACTTCCCTGTTAAAAGTTTCTCAGCAAGAAATACTCCTAAATCTAGAGTAAGAACACAATTTCCAAACCAAGACCTTCCAAAAGTTTCAAAACCACTGTCCTTCGGAAAGAGAGTGGGAGTCAGAAGGTTTTGGAGGTCAAATTGTACGTTTAAAACTTACTCAAAACGTTGTACTGGAAAACGGTTTCTGTCAAACTGTTGGGTCTCTGCTGGCAAGAACCGTGCCTTAGTTTGCTTTGTATGAAAGGAGCACCTGGCACATTTCTCCCGTAATGAAAATCACCTTGCACACTCTTAAGGGCTCGGGAGATGTTTGCCACTCGCTGGTGAAGAGGCCATAAACTAAACCCTGGCGGTGACGCAAGCCTACACTCCCTGCGAGCCGGGAGGCCGGGCAGGAGGACGGCAGAGCCAAGGCCAGCCGGGGCACTCTAGGAGGCTGGGTTCCGAAGGAAACTAAACGGCCGGGAAGATGTGGTTCAGGGGTGGACACCCGCGGGCGCCGGGAATCCGAGGAAGCCAGCCTCGGTGCCCGCCGAGCGACGGCAGCAGCCAGACCCGGGGACCAAACCTCCCACTTCCGCGGAGGACACTGACCAGCACCTCCTCCGGCGCGGCCGGCAACACCTGCCGGAGGACGGCCGGGGCTCCGCGCCTTCCGGGCGCACCGGGAGCCGCCTCCGCCGCCCTCCCCGCCCCGCCGGCCTCGGCCGCACCCCGGCCTCCCCGCCCCGCCGGCCTCCGCCGCACCCCCGGCCTCCCCGCCCCGCCGGCCTGCGAGGGGGCCGGGAGCGCGGGCCTGCTCACCTGAGCGCCGGCCGAACCGCTCCGCCCGGCTCCCAGCGCGCTGAGGGCCGTGGGCGGCGGCACGCGCCGGACGCCCCTGGAGCCCCGCGCCGCCCCCACGCCCCTGTCACGCCGCCCCACCGGCCGCCCAGGTCCAGCGCCTGCCTCGGCCACGGCCTCCGATGCCCGGAGACAGGGGGCGGGACCCGCGCGCCGGCCAGGCGCACTGCGGCTGCGTCAGCGGACGTCAACGTCAGCGCGCCTGCGCCTCCAGCCCTGTCTGCGGCCCGCAGGCTCCGCCCCTGAGCCGGTGGTCCCGCCCACTTTCCGGCCTGGGCGGAGCCTGGACAGATGCGCGCCGGGCCTTCGGGGCTGGCCACCCCGGCTGGGCGGCAGCCTTGCGGGTGCTGGGGTCGGAAGCGCCCACGTGAGAAAAGGAGGCTGACAAAAAGAAAGAGCAAGTGTATGGCATGAAGCGGATCCACCTCAAATAGAGGGCAGCGCTCTTCTGTCTCCATCCATGCAGGGAGCCTGGCTGTGTGGAAGGTGGCCACTGGGAAACTCTCAACCCGTCTACTATTGCTACTACCACTACTATTACTGTGTTGGTGAAAGCGGTTTGATACTCCTCCTTTTAAAAGAGGAAGGCCCTTACTATTGTAATGCCCAGACTCAAGAGACCACCACGAGTCTGATTCCGATGCAATCACAAGAGGCTTTAATTCCAAGCTTGAGCAGGGACCTCACACCTTCTCACTCCGCTGACGCAGTGAGTAGGGAGGTGCGGCCCGAGTCTAGGGGAGTAGGAATTTTTATGGATTACAATCGCAGGCAGGGGAGTACATGCCTTGGTGTTACATGATTGGGTGAGGGAAAGCGTGTGCAGAGGGACAGTGGTCTTGTCGCACAGGACTGGGAAAGGGTGAGTGTGGTCAGTATGAGGTCAGTGGACCTTTAGACTGATAGGTTTGGCTATGGTGGGCCCAATGCTTAATTTCCTGATTGGTTGGCCCAGATTGCGAAACGACTCACTGGTGCCAGAGCAGTGTGCCCTTAAGTGTGTCACAATTTTTCAGGATCTGGGTGGGAGCTGCTGGTTTGAGGACAAAGGCTCAGAGTCACAAAATGACGTCGATCTTGTCCTCTCATTCCCCCTCTAGTAGTAACTAAAACCAATCTTGGTTTTCAGACTCAGATGACAGAGTCTGATATGATGTTCTTGTAACCATTAACTGAATTACTCCTAGTCTCTCCTTTATATAGGACATAAGCCGATTGGATGCAGGGTCCAAAGGTGAGGATTAATAATAGGATTAGTAAAGCCCCATAATTGTGGATATTAGTGTGGTTAACCAGGGTGAGGCATTAAATAGGCCCTGGAACCATCCTTGATTTTGTTCTCTCTCTCGTTTCCGTTTTTCCAGCCCTTCTCTGATTTTGGCCATAAAGTCTTTGACTACTCCTGAATGGTCCATATAAAAACAGCATTCCTCCCCGAGAGCTGCACAGAGCCCTCCTGTTGCAGAAATAGAAGATCTCAGCCTCTCCTATTTTGGAGAACTACCTCCGCCGATGAAGAGAGAGAATCTTGAAGATGAGAAATGGCTGTTTCTAATCATCCTATGTCTTCATCTATGGATGCTCTTAACTGGCCATAATGTTTTTCTTGTAAGACCAGGGAAGAAATACCTGTCCCAGCTCCTGCAACTCCCAAGCTTAACAGTACTGCCAACATAAGGGTAGTCACAGGTTCTCTTGCCTGTCTTTGGAGAGTCATGTCCAGGCCTGAAGAGGGAGGTTCCCAAAGGGTGGTGAGGTCCTCTGGGCTATGATAGATTAACCTTCGGACTAGCTGAACCATGATGCAAAAATTTCGATCTAGTAGCTGTCCATAAACACAGGGAGTAAGTCCATCTGAACATGCCCACCATGCGTCTGTTGGAGGAACTAGATAACTCTGGCTATTGTGGGTTATTTCTGTAACCTTACAAAGTTCCCGGTGGGATGGGGGAACTTGCCCAATACATCGCCCCTGACCCGACACTAACCCCATAATGGATCTGAGCTGTGGGAGTGGGGTGGGTTCTGAGTTGAGGTAAACAAATCAACATTATTGGGAGTGGTCCTAGTAGATATGGGAGCAGCTTTAGTAATTCCCCCATAGTCATACCCTGACAATACTGTCTGATTCCAAAGTTTTTACCTCTAGTCCATGATGGAAACTGTTTACCTTTATCTTTGAATCTAAGGAGGAGTTGGTTACAAGGGGGAAAGGGGAGTGCTGGATTATTGCCTGAAACAGGGTACTGAGGGCAGTTGTTTATAAATCTGGGATCCCTTACAATCTCTATCAGTGCAGCCTGTCTAGTTTTCATCCATGGTCCTTGAGTTTCACAGCCCCAACTAGCGCAATAAAAATCATCAATTGTCCCACAATTTTCTTTCCGCTATGGGGACCCATAAGGTGGAGGACAGACATAATGTTGTACTTTACCTTGTCCTGTGGGTCACCTGCTTTTGCCAGGGGCCATCACCAAGGACAGATCAAAACTTAAATCAGGGTTCCAGGTGTTCTAAGGGGCTACACGAGAAGTAAGTTTGAAAATCCGTCCCACTGAGTCAATTAGTTTCCATGTAGGATTGTAAGGGACATGTGGGTTTGAATCTCCTCCATGTATAACCAGAAGTCCTAAGAAGGTGTAGACCTGGATAATTTTAGCTTTAAAGGATTGTCCTTGTGTCTTTGGGCTCCCCATGCCACGGCAGCGTCTGGGTTTAAATAGTCACTTTTGGTGGCAAAAGGATCTGCAGGTTTGGCGTGGGAGTAATGAATCCAGGCTGCTATTCTGTCGACCTTCAGTGCAGTGGGAGTTGTCAGCAGGATGACGAATGGTCCCTTCCAGCGCGGTTCAAGAGTCCCCTGGCGGAGACACTTGACATAAACCCAGTCTCTTGGGGGAAGTGGTGGGGTTCCGGAGGAGGTCCAGTCTCATATAAGGCACGTAACTTGGGCCATACGTGCCAGTGGGCCCACTGGGTCCCCTGCAGTTTAAATAGTAAGTCAGCATCTAAGAATTCACCTAGGACCTGTTCCTGTAGTTTAGGGACAATGGGGGCAGTAGTGCCAAACATAATTTCAAAGGGGCTTAGATGCATCTGGTAAGGTGAGTTTCTCACCCCATATTGGGCGAAGGGGAGGAGGGACATCCAGTCTCCACCGGTCTCTAAGGTCAATTTAGTTAAGGTCTCTTTTAGAGTCCAATTCATTCTTTCTACCTGTCCTGAACTCTGGGGTCTATAAGCACAATGTAATTTCCAATTTACCCCCAGAAAGGTCGCCACATCCTGACTTACCTTAGAAATAAAAGCTGGTCCACTGTCAGACCCAATCATTTGGGGGAATCCATGCCTGGGAAGAATATCTTCTAACAGCTTCTTTGCAACTATCTTTGCAGTTTCTGATTTGGTTGGGAAGGCCTCAGTCCATCCCGAGAAGGTGTCAACAAAAACCAGCAAGTAGCAATATCCAAATTTTCCTGCTTTGACCTCTGTAAAACCCACCTCCCAATCGGCCCCAGGCCGCTTACCTCTTAGTCGGTTCCCAGAGCACCTGGCATTGGGGGCTGCATTAGTGAGCTGGCAAGCCTTGCAACTGGTCACAATCTGGTCTATCTTGGCATGGACATCCCTAATTTTTACATCAGCCTGCCATACCATGTCTATTATTCATCTATTCCCTATGTGGGTGGTCCGATGGATTTTCTTGAGTATGTCCTCTGCCAATTTACCTGGAAGTATTATCTTACCATCTGGCAAGTACCACCATCCTTTAACTTGTGACATGGGAAGACTCCTGGCCCACTGTTTCTCCTCAGGTGTGTATTCAGGCTGCTCTGGCAACATTGGATTTCCTGGGTCCGGGAGGGCGATGGCCATGGTTGGCTCTCCCAAGGCCACTTCCCTTGCTGTTTGCTGAAGCTCCTTTTTGATGTCCTGGGCAGTGTATGATGGCCAATCTCTTGGGGAGCCATAAGGCTTTCAGTAAGTTTAGGATTTCTAGTTTGTTCTTAATTGGCTTCCCTTCTGCCATTAACAAGCCTCTTTCTTGGTAAATAGCTCCGTGCACCTGTGCAGTGGCAAAGGCATAATGGCTGTCAGTACATATATTAACAGCCAGTCCCTTTCCCGGTTCCAGAGCTTTAGTGAGGGCTATGAGCTCAGCCTTTTGTGCTAAGGTACCAGGGGACAGCGATTGAGCCCAAATGACCTCAGTTCCCATGATCACTGCTGCCCCCACCCTCCTGGTATTGTCCTTACTATAACTGCTCCCATCAGTGAACCAGGTGCAATCTGCATTCTGTAAGGGCACATCCGTTAAGTCAGCCCTGAGACTATGTACTCTGGCCAGTATTTCAGGGCAGTCATGACTTGGCCTGTCCAGGTCTGGGTCTGGGAGTAACGTGGCCGGGCTCAGAGCAGCAGGGGCTTGAAACTCAGTCCCTGCAGGGTTTAGTAACCGAGTCTGATAGCGAGTCATTCTGGCGTTGCTGAGCCACCGGTCTGGGGGCTGTTTAAGAACAGCTTCTATGGCATGAGGGGTGGTTATAGCCAAGTTCTGCCCCAAGGTGAGCTTATCAGCGTCCTTTATGAGTATGGCTGTGGCCGCGATAATACACAGGCATGGGGGCCATCCTGAGGCCACGGGGCCCAATCTTTTTGATAAATAGGCTATCAGCCTTCGCCATGGCCCCAGTTTTGAGTCAATACTCCTTGGCTACTCCCTTTCGTTCATCCACATACAAGTGGAATGGTTTAGTAATGTCAGGTATCCCCAGAGCTGGTGCTGTCAATAGAGCAGCTTTTATCTTCTCAAAGGCTTGTCTTTGGGCATCAGCCCAGTGAAACTGTTCCAGTCTCTTTAGTAACCTCATATAGTGGTTTTTGCCATCTCGGCAAATCCTGAAATCCATAGGCGGCAAAAGCCTGCAGACCCCAAGAACTCTCTTACCTGGCGTGGCGAGGTTGGCTCTGGGATGGCCAGGACTGTGTCTTTTCGGGCTTGCGATAGCCATCTTTGTCCTTGTTGGAGTATGTAACCCAAATAGGTTAGTTACCTCGGCTCTGAAAATTTGGGCCTTCTTGGCAGAAGCCCGGTATCCCTTATCTCCAAGGACCTGTAATAAGTCCCTTGTTCCCTCCAAACAGGGCTCCCATGTGGGAGCTGAAATCAGGAGGTCATCCACATACTGCAAGAGAGTCAGGTTAGGGTGATCTGTCCGTTACTCACCCAAATCTCCATGTAAGGCCTCTTGAAAAAGGTTGGAGAGTTTTTGAACCCCTGAGGCAGTCTAGTCCATGTAAGCTATCCATTGGTGTCTGCATCCAGGTCGTGCTACTCAAAGGCAAATATCTCTTGGCTCTTGGGTGCCAACGGGAGGCTGAAGAAAGCATCTTTTAAATCTAAGACCGTGTGCCAATGATGTTCTGGGGAAAGGGAACTTCCCAGGACATAGGGTACTGTTTGACTCGTATGGGTTGGGCGCTTGGTTTCAGTTCAACCAAAATAGGGGGTCTATGTTTGGCTTCTCCCATACCGCCTGTTTCAGCCCAAGCTAGTGGGAACTCTTTTAACCAGTCTTTTATATCTTTGTCTGGAGACTTAGGTCCTTCATATAATTTATATTCTTCCTGTAAGTCCATAACTAAGACATGTATAGATCTTCCTTGAGTATCAGTCAAATGGGCCCTGTGGGGCCTGAAAGAAATTTGGGCCTGCATTTTTGTGAGCAAGTCTCTTCCAAGTAGCGGATAGAGGCAATCAGGAATCACCATAAATGAATGGGTTATCCATCCCATCCCCAAATCAACAGTTCTTCAGGTACTCCGTGAGTATTGTTTAGTCCCGGTTGCCCCTTGGACCCAAGACTCACGGTCTGACATTGGCCCATTAGCCTGGAGTAAGACTGAATGTTGAGCTTCAGTGTCAATCAGAAAGTCTAAGGGCCTCCTCTCCACTTTTAGGGTTACCCTGGGCTCGGGGAGGGGTTCCGAACCTCCAGTTGTCCTCCTCAGTGACCATTACCTTGGTCTTGGGTCTTTTTTGGGGGGCAGTGCTTAGCTCATTGACACTCTTCCTTACAGTAAGAACATTGCTTCTTACCTAGTGCCGGACGGCGGTTCCCTTGTGGTCTCTCTTCTCCGCCTCCAGCAATTTGTCTCAGTTTCTTTTTTTCCTTTCATTCGGCTCCGATGTGGCTGCTAGGAGGACTCTAGCCAAATTTTTATTCTATCTCTTTTCTGCCTAATATCATAAACTTTAGCCAAATCAGTAGGTCGTCATGCAGCCACCTTGAGACCTGCCAATAGAGCCCGGTGATAGACCAGGAGTCGCTCCTTACCTTCTGCCATGTTGTAATCCCAAGTTGGGCACCTTAAGGGGAATCCTATGTCTATCTCTGCAGGATTTTGCTTTATATCAGTACATTAGAGTTTAACTTAAATAAGCTTGTATTAATTATAGTCAAGTTAACCATAAACATAAACCTTTGAAATTTATCCTTCATTTTAGACACTCAGTATTTCAATCCTTTTATCACTTACTCTAAACTTTCTTTAACACTTACTTTAAACCCTCTTGTTTCTTTTACCATATGAAGCCTCTCTTACCCAGAAACACTTCCTTTTTCCTTCCATTAAGTACCATACCTACAATCCTTCTGTTCACATCCCAAAATAATCCTTGTAAATTTCTGAATTTAGGCAAATTACTCCAATTCAATGATAAGAAATACTTTGTTATTTATAGCACTTTAAATAAAACAGTAGAAACTTTCAGGCCTTCATGTGTAGAACCCAGAACACAAAGAAAGGATAATTGACTCCGATTTGTATATCAAATTAAACAAGCCTACACCATGTACACAAATCAGCCATACAGTGGCTGTCCCCTTTAAGCAGCAAAGGCAGCAGCTCTGTCCAGGAGCTGGGAAGTCTGCAACACAGAGAATCATAAAGGTAGGTTTACAACTAACAAGGTTCTGGCAGCAGCAATACAGAGGCAGGTAGCAAGTCAATGATTTATATGGCTCAACATCCTAGATAGGGAATGAACTCAGGTTCCAGCATGAGGGCACCACTTAGATTTTAAGGAGGGCAATCACCTAATAAAAACATGGTCCAAGCAAGTAAAACAAAAAAATAAACCCTTATGACCTCTTGTCAAACTGGCTTTCAATCTTAAGATAGAATTAGGCTGGGTTAGAGAATTACATCAATATACCATTTATGAAAACACAATGTTTAAGTACATAGAATTATACCTGTTGGGCTTTAAATTAAATAATTTCATTTTAGTGATGACAAAGCAATTTTAAATCCTTCATTGAGCAACAACTTTATGAAACCTACATTTATAATGTTTGTCCCATTTATGTTAGGTTTGATCTATTTACTTTTAACTTAGGCTATCCATAAAAACCAGGTTTAGTTAACACTTTAAATCATCATTTTCTGGAAATCCTAGGAGGAATGACAATTAATTACATTTTAAACACTTTATAGAGAACAACACCTTTCATTGTTCAACCGTGAGGTAGTGATTTTAAAGACCTCATGAATTTCATGTGTTCCTCCAATTTAAATCAAACTTTTGAATCACATGAATCAAAGGTATTTGGATCCATTTTTTTAGGTTTTAATTCATGAGCGCTCATTATCTGTGCCAATTTTGATACCATGCGCCTGGCACACACACACACACACACACACACACACACACACTCACACAGACGTACAGCACAACAGTAATAAAGGCCTGCAGGTGGATTTCCATTGCAATGTTAGACGTTTAAAAAAAAAACTCCATGGGCTGGGGCTATGGCGCAGTGGTAGCGTGCTCGCCTAGCACGCGGGAGGCACTGGGTTCGATCCTCAGCACCACATAAAAATAAAATAAAGCTATTGTGTCCACCTACAACTAAAAAATAAATATTTAAAAATAAAAATAAAAAAAAACTCCATTGTTGGATAAAATTCATCTGATTAGAAATCTTAATTTTGGTGCACAGAATCAAAATCATGAGCTGAAAAATGTAGGTAGCTTTATACTTTGGTTGAGGCAAGCCAAATAAAAGACAGTTTTTCTCTTTCCTGACTTCAAGTTCTAGCCCTTTAGCTCTTTTCCTAATGTCCTTACAATGATCTAAAATAAGACTCAGTTTGCATTTGTCCCACTTCGTCAGTCTCAGTCAGGCAGACACACAAAAAGACAAGCAGAACAACAAGACAAAGCCGGCCAAATTCAGTCTTCCAAATCTCATCCGGAAGCAAAACTGAAACTGATCTATCAGGGACAGAACCAAGCACACAATAGCTGCACTGGTTGTTGTCTCCGGCAGAAGCAGACTGTGAGGCACTCCGTCCTTACCCGCAGGGTCTGAAACATCTTCCAGAACCCCGGACCTGTGCCCTCCAGCGTGTTCGCCTAGACACATCTTAGGTCAGCAGTAATATCTCCCAGGACACACCTATCAGAAACACATACACAGACACAGAGTTCTTACTGGCCAGTGTTTGACCCTTCAGTTCAGGGGGTTCTGGGGATCTGGGGGATCCCAGACGAGCCCCCAAAGGTAATGTCCAGACTCAAGAGACCACCAGGAGTCCAATTCTGATGTAATCACAAAAGGGTCTTTAATTCCAAGCTTGAGCAGGGACCTCACACCTTCTCACTCCTTCTCCAATGCAGTGAGTAGGGAGGTGCGGCCCCAAGTCTAGGGGAGCAGAAATTTTTATGGATTACAATCGCAAGCAGGGGAGTACATGCCTTGGCCTTACATGATTGGGTGAGGGAAAGCACATGCGGGGTACAGCTACAGGACTGGGTAAGAGAAAGCGCACACAGGGGGTCAGTGGTCTTGTTGCTACAGGATTGGGTAAGGGTGAGTGTGGTCAGTATGAGGTCAGTTGACCTTTAGGCTGATAGGTTTGGCTATGGTGGGCCCAATGCTTAATTTCCTGATTGGTTGGCCCAGATTGGGAAACGACTCAGTGGTGCCAGAGCAGTGTGCCCTTAAGTATGTCGCAATTTTTCAGGATCTGGGCGGGGGCCGCTGGGTTGAGGACAAAGGCTCAGAGTCACAAAATGGCGTTGGTCTTGTCCTCTCACTATGACTTAGCGGGGAACTAAGGCAAACAACTTTCTCCCACAGATACATATTTGCACACTTCTCACGTATAAACTGCATTAGGGAGAGAAGAGAGGAAAACAGCCTTCACTGTGGAAACTTTCCATCGCTTGGGGCAGATGTGGGATGTGCCTGTTAGACAACCAGGACTGCAAACAGTAATTTACTAGCAATGGCGAAGCGTTAGCTGACTCACTAGTCCTCCCAAAACCCTGTGAAGAATATTCTGGTCCCCCTTTTTCTAAATTTCACAAATTGAATATCTAAGGCTTAAACTAGTAAAATAATTTGCCAAACTGGAGACCCAGGATTTGAATGCATGCAGTGTGGCTCCAAAGCTTGTTCCATTAAGCGTTCTGGTGCACTGCCTCTCAACATCTACACCTCAGGATCTGAATTCCTTCCAGAAGAAGGATTTACACATGGAAGCTCCAATCTCAAAAGGAACAGATACAAAACCAAATTTCAGCTAAAGGCAAAAAATATACAAGGTATGATATGGAAATGGAGGCCAGGCAGGAATGGTTTTGAAAGACTAGAAGAAAGTCAAAAAGAGAAACACACTCACCTATCTTAGTTACTCTCAACTGGCACCTGGATAGTTCTACTGCCCTCATTTAAACTGATGCTTCAGAATTTGTTTCTGCACCTTTACAAAGAGTAATTTCAATAGTCTTTTTCTAGTTATTCTTAATCTTTATTCCCTACTTAGGCTTGGGATCCCCTCGAAGATTCAGGTTTGCTGCATGCATACTTAAAACTTTATCCAAAAGGGAAATTGTCCCAGTACAAGTTCTCTGGACAAGAAGTTACCTAGGTATGGCTCAGGTTCCCTAAACTAAACTGAAACTAAGTTGCCCTGGAGCTGAGGGGAAAGAGTTAAGAGGGAAGTAAAATACACCCTGGCCTTCATCTGACCAGGTAAGGGACTGTGGGGATATGGAAGTATCTGCCTCTACTTCCTTCCCATCCCTACAAGCAAGAGATACCCGCAACCGCAAGTGTACATGAGGCAGCATCATAAAATGAATTATTTATTTTAGAGCCTATCTATTGCATAGGGTTTTCCTCTTAGGAAAGTTGTTAAACTCTCTGACATTTTACATGGCTCACTGAGTTTGCACGGCCAGGCTCACTGCCTTCTCCAGTCTCCCACTTTCTTCACCAGCAGGCACTAGAGTAAGGGTACCAAAGGTGCCTCCAGAGACCTCAAGAAGAATTGCTCTAACAGTGGAAGCCCTCTAATAATTGTTTTATGTTTAACTTTTTACTTTGAAATAATTACAGATTCACAGGAAGTTGCAAAGATAGTAGAGTGGTCTTGTGCATCCATCTGCACGTTTCCCCCAATGGTCATCTCTTAGGTAATTCCAGTACAAAAAGAAAACCCAAGCTTTGACGTGGCACAGCGGGTGTGTATGTCTCTGCACTATTTTATCGCGTAATTTTATGTAACCGACAGTGCAAACCAAATACAGAACTCTGTCTTCGCTGCAAAGATCTCCCTCCAGATATCCTTCACAGTCACACCCATTCCCTTCCTGGTGCCCCTAATCCCTGGCAACTACTGATCTGTCTTCCCATTTTCTAAAGTCACCTTTGGGAATGTTATGCAAATGAAGTCAAACCCGCACCTGACCTTTAGAGACTAGCTGTTTTCATTCTAGATAATGCCCTTGAGTTCTGTCCAAGCTGTTGCTACTTCAATAGCTTCTTTTCATTGCTAAGTCACAGTCATGGCAAGGGGGTCCCAGGATCCAACCCTTCACCTACTGAGGGACACTTTGGTAGTTTCTAGTTTTGCACAATTACAAACAAAGCAACTATGAGCAATTGTGTACAGGTGTTTGGGAGTGGTCTAGTAATCGAAAAAGAAAATATGTGGAATTTTCTTTTTCCATTTCTTTTGCCCTGACTGAGGGCATTATATTTTTAAGCTGGGTCCAAGGAGAAAGGGGAAGTTTCTCACTTTCAATTTTGTCTTTCCCACTGGGTCTTCTTTTCTGTACTTACAAGTTCACATGCAGGGTCCATCCTCTGAATCAGATTAAATCAGATTCTTGTGGACTCGCTGAAGTTCTCCTCCTCAGCATTTTCTGGGGAATATTTCACTCTTATATGTAAACCCTAAAAATAAGTCACTGAAGACAATAAGAATCTTCAAGTTTAAAGAATGAATGGAATAAATTTCTAATATAATTCCAAGCTCAGTAACAGGATTAGAGAGAAAACAGATTGCTTTCAAAAAAAATCCACAGAGATAGCCACCAAATTAACCAAACTTAGCTTCTTTCTGTTTACATTGATATTTTCACCATAAAAATGTCCTGCACTAGAGTAAAATGACATGTGTTTCCAAAAGGTAGTAAATAAATAACATTAACCATTTATTAAATACATATTAAGCCTGCTATCCCAGCAACTGAGACTGAAGGGTTTACAAGTTCAAGGCCAACCTTAGCAACTTAACAAGGCCCAGTCTCAAAATTTAAAAAAAAATTAAATAAAAATAAAAATATATGGGGATGTGGCTCAATAGTTAAGTTGCCCAGTACTTTTAAAAAAAAAAAAGCCAAATAAAATATATGCATGTGAAATGCCAGACGTTTAGCTAATGCCTTATGTATATTATTTTATTTAATTCATATAACAGATCATTAACAAAAGTACTACTTGCAGACAAAGGAGATTAGAAAAGATTCCCCCAAAATCAAACAAGCTAAAAAATGGAATCAGACCTTGAACTTAAGTGAGTCTAACTCCAACACCCATTATTATTCAATGCTCTGTAATAGATCTAATAAAGTAAATTATTTCTCAAACTGTATGAGTGTAACAGGATAAAATGTAAAATTACAACTACTTTACAAATAATATTAAAAATAATGATAATGGTGGCACATGTCTATAATCTTAGCGATTTTGGAGACTGACACAGGAGTATCTTAAGTTCAAAGTTCAGCTTTGACAACTTTGCAAGACCCTGTCTCAAAAATAAAAAATAAAAATAAAATAATGATGTTAAAGCAGCATGTTTTCTGTAGTTTTAATATATAAAAAGAATTTATTGCTGCCAAATTCAATACAAGGTTTTCCAAATGCTTAATTCAGGTTTTTATTTCACTACAATAATTTCTGTAAATCACAATTTTTTATGTATAGCCAAGATTATCCTTCAAATTGTTACACACTTATATAACATCAGGATACCAAGTCCAAAGTCCATTCTCTCTCTCCAGTCCACAATGAATATACCTTTAACACAATATATTATGTGTCATGAGTACATACCATTTTATGGGCCACATGAAAGAGCATCTTTAACAACCACAATGAGATGTAAGTACACACTGTTTTAACTGCAGAAGGTCTGGTTGCATCACTGCCCCAGGAAGCCAAACATTTGAGAGACAGGATTTTAGCAGGAAGAAAGGGTTTTAGTGGCAACAAGCCAGCAAGTTGAAAGACATAGACTCTTGTTCCCAAAAAGCCATCTTTCATTAGAGAACAAGGGCATCACCCAAGGTAACTGTCCCCAGGAGAATGGGGAAGGTAACACAAAGCAACCAGAAAGAAGAGTGAAACGCAACTTTTCACAGAACAGTTTTCACCAATTATGTGGCTCTGGGGTCACATATGGCAAAGCAACCGGGGGATTAACAACACATTGCTCAGCTGTGTCACATTACTAGTACTATACAAATCAGCCATGATATTTGGAATTGGACTTCTGTCTACATGCATTTGAAGCGATGTTTAGTAAGCAATTAACAGATTTACTCACCATTATGGAGCTGTTCTAGGATAATATAGGACAGATGAGGCTGGACACCCAAGAATTAGCAGGAAGCAGATTTATTAGCTACAACAGTCCAGAGGGGCCTTTCGTCTAAATCAGTTCATCCTTCTGAACCCCAGTCCAGAAATTTTTAGAACTTTATACCTAGTGCATAGGGGGAGAGGGGCTCAAAAGCTCACAATTTGCAGAAGTCTATGTAAGTAAAAGTAGATTTTTTTTTTTAACTGTAGTGGGTAACTAACCCAGGCTTGAATACAAAAATAAACCAAGGACACTGCCAAAATTAGTCCTTGGTAAAGGGAGAGTTTCCCTCCTCTTCCCACTCTCCCCCACCCAACCAGCTGGTTTCCAAGTAACCTAATTGGCACCATTCACTCTTACCTTTTGGATTGTAAAGGACTTTCCCTAGGATCTAACTACTTTCCTTTGAAGTGTAAACACCCTGTGAAGGCTCCAGGCCCAAGGCTAGGAGCCAGTCTCCTCTGTGGACTCTGCTTCTGTAACCACACTTCTACCTGAAACTCTTACACACAATTACATATCATTTTAGACTAGAAAATTTTTGACACTAGATAGCCTATAAATGTTGGGAAAAACTAGTGAGGGGGGCTCAGAATCTGGAGGCTGATCTACTCTGGGCCCGTGGCCAAATTTAGTTATGGCAAAGTAGAGCAACAGGAAATAGGAAGCCTAACCACATTTGAATCCTTTTGCAGAAATTCTTGCTGATGATCTAAAAAAATTAGGGTGAGGGTCTCTGGAGAAGCTTAATTAAGATTTTCTGTGGTGCCACTACAGGAGCTGGTCAGATACTAATGAACAAATCTCTTGCCTCCCTAGAGTTTGCATCCTGGCAATGGAAACAACTAATATCCACGTGAACAAATAAATAAGATCCTTTGATACTGCCGGCTACCGGTGACGAGTTCTACTTCTTCACATGTTGAAGTATATAACATTAGAGAAGCGCATCAAGGAAAGCATGGGAGCAGAGTTTATTTAAAAAGGCTAACAGACTTCTCTCAGGAGGGAGAAGGGGGCCACAGCTGGTGTCCTGGTATCCCAAGAAGTGAGAGTGTCCTGCCTTTTCATGTCTTAGCCTTCCTTTCTTCTCCTGCTCTCTCCCCCATATCTCTCTCCTTCCTTGACCTCGGTGGGATGGCCAAAAAGTGAGAAGCAGATGAACAGGGGGAAGGGCCAAAGTGGAGGGATCTGGGCAGGAAGGGGGCATAATTAACAACTCCCTGTAGGGAGGGTCAATCCCTGGGACAGGTTACCTTAGCAACAAGTTGGAGCAGGGGCAGGTTATCTTGATAAGAGTGGAGAGAGGGGCTGGGGTTGTAGCTCAGTAGTAGAGCACTTGCTTCGCATGCGTGAGGCCCTGGGTTCGATCCTCAGCATCACATACAAAGCAATAAAATAAAGACATTGTGTCCATCAACAACTAAAAAATTATTAAAAAAAAAAAAAAAGAGTGGAGAGAGGGCTTTGAAGGTATTAGTATTTCAATCCCTCTTCAACTTTCCAGACTCACTCAAATTGGCCTCCTTGACCCAACCTGACTTGATTTACCTATCTATACTGCCTATCTAATTCTCATTTCAATTTCAGATAGTCATGAGTATGAAGAAGAAAATAAATATGATAATGTGCCAGAAATGACAGGGTTTAACCTTCAATGGTGGCATTCAGAGAGAGGACATGAGCAGAATTCACAGCTTTTATAGGTTGCTATATGGATGTCAGTTTCCTGGATATAATGAGGTAGGATGTTAGGTAAGACCTTATGGGGAAAGGGGCTCATAGAACTCTCGGTACTATTTTAGCAGCTTCAAGCTGAACTTCCGGAGAGTGAGGAGAGGAAGTTCTGCCAAGGTAGCTTTTGAGCAGAAATCAGAAGGATGAGAATACTGGAAATTGCTCGTGGGGAGAGTAGGAGGAACAGCCTTCCAAGGAGCAGAAATTGCACCTGCAGAGGTCCTAAGGCAGAAAAGGCATGGCGAGCCCAGGAGTTGATAGAAGGTCCATTTGGCTGGGGCACAGTAGAGGAAGGAGAGAGTGGGACAGCAGGATATGGTTGTTGAGATGTGAAAAGGACTTGGGGGGTTGTGAGCCTTGCAATTAATAAGTACTTGGAGGCAAATTGTCTTTAAATGCAAGCGTATATTCGATCGCACCAATCATTCAATATAAACAATTAATGCAAAAAGTGTCCGGGTGTGCAGGAGCACCCCAACTAGCATTCAAAGCACACTAATTAAACGCTATAAGCAAGTCACACTATCCTAGGGCAACTAAACACCACCAGCAATTCACACAATCCCGGGGGCAACCACAAGCCCCAAAAACCCTCCAGTGCCACACGACTTCTCTTAGCCTCAGAGCAGACATTGTCTTTGTCCGGTGGTTCTCTTCAGCCCACGGGTCATGTCAGGGAATGGCGGAGTTGATCCAGGGACAGACAACAAGGCAGCCAGTCTCATTGATGTCCTTGGAGCAGACCCCCAATGTGGCAGGACAAGCAGTTTAAATACAGTTTAAAGTTGGTGGTGTGAGCTGGTGATTGGTTACACCCAGTGAAAGTCAATGTGCATTGGTTATGTCCAGTGAGATGATGTAATTGCAACTGGACATATTCTTTGAGCGTGTCCATGGAGCTGTGCTTCCTGTTAATTATAACCAGTCATTGCTAAGCAGGCCTGTGGCTAGTGCCCCTTACAGCCACCTATCGATTGCAAGCAGGCATGACTAAGCATGTCAATGGCTCCCGTTCCTTATGGCCAGCAACTTAGTCAGTCCCGACATGTCCAGGCATGTCCATGGCATGTGCTCCTTACAGGGGTTTTTGAGGCATTGTCCTATGTGAATATTGCCTTTGAATTTTAAGCTTCAAGGCTAGCATAAGGTGGCATTTTTAAAACTAGAACAGGCACTCCAACTCCCGCATTGTCAAATTGTTCATTCGTGACCACCTCCACCAGTGCCCTCACACACTGATGTACACCCAGGTCACTGGGGTCTTGTTCAAATACAGGTTCTGATTCAAAGCCTGGTGTAGGATCTGAGATTCTGCATTTCAGCAATTCCCAAGTGATATTGAGGCTGCTTATTCACATGCCAGACTTTGAATATGAGATTGTAGCCTGTGGTAAGAAATTTTGAATTGATCTTCAGTTTGGTAGGAAGCGACTCAAGGATCTTACAAAAAAAGACATGATCCAATTTGTTTCATACCATGCTGCGAAGCTCCATGAGGCTCTTTGAATTCCAGTTCAGGCTTTCTGTCTCCTTTGGCAGGTATTTAGTTAAAGCTTGTGTCAAGTCTTCAGGTCACCCTTCCAGTGCTGGGATTTTTCTATGCTTTGTCTTTGGAATTTAACTCTAGGAGCTAAGTTAGGTCAGACCAGCTACATCAAACAAGTCAGCTAGGTCCAGGAGAGTATGTTCAAATGTCTTTGTGTACTTCCTAAAGTTGTTGAAAAACACTCCTTCACACTATAGAGGAGGGAAAGAGCCTCTCTATCCTTCCCCACCCGTTAGGGCTGTGTACGTGCGTGTGTGTGTGTGTGTGTGTGTGTGTGTGCTGGAGAGGAACTCGGGGCCTCATGCATGCTAGGCAAGCACTCTGCCACTGAGTTCGCTCCCAACTGGTTTCTGTTTTTGAGACAGGGTCTTGCTGAGTTGCCCAGGCTGCCTTAAACTCTGATCCTCCTGCCTCAGCCTCTCGAGTAGCTGGGATTACCAGTGTGCACCACCATGCTTGGCCCCCACAGATTTTATGTGGGCTTTTTGACTGCATCTAGGAATCAAATTAATCAAAGACTGAATAATAAAAGTACACACGTTTTATTAAATTTCGATGTACCCAAGGACCTTCACAACACAGTGAATTCTGAAGGAATGGCTAAAGCTCGATGTTTTCACACTATTTAGACAAAGAACAACAAATTTGTGAAGGAAAGAGAGGCCAGATCAACCTCTGGAATAGAATCTAGGATAGATTCTAGTGATGTTACTAAGAGGTGGGGTATAAAAACTAGGGGACATGGGATGGGATTAGGAAAGAGTAAAGTGAATCAGACATCACTTTCCTGTGTTCATATATGAATACACAACCAGTGAAATCCCACAAGAATGGGATCCTGATTAAAATAAGTCACATCCTATGTATGTATAATATGTCAAAATATACTCTACTGCCATGTGTATCCAAAAGAACAAATAAGAAGGTAAAAAGAAAACTAGTGGAAGGCCAGGGTTCCTTTCACCAGCTTACTTACTCAGGTTTGTTACAGCCTGACGGCCAGTCTCTGGTGATCAAGGCTGTTTTACATGCTGGTATGGAAGAGACAGCCCCCTAGTGTGATCTTTATGGCATGCTGTACAGGGGGAAAGACAAATGATCCTTTCTGTAATCACAGCTTCTCAGGTGACTTCAGCTTAAAATAATCAATATGCCAGTTCGACATATTTTGAGATGACACATCTTTAACTCCTTCAACACATTAAATCTTCAGTTTTTCATCATAACTGTAAACTGTTACAAAATGCAATTATATAGATTGTTATAATATTTAAATTTTAAAATAAAACTGTAATATCATTCTTAAATGTATTCAATAGGATCTAAATACTATCATCATTTATAACAGCTATCATTCACTTAAATAATGGACAAGTTTCTTTAATAGTTGCAAATTTTACATCATTTCTTTTTCATTCCGAACCTTTTAATTGTATCCTATTTTCCCAACGGAATATCATCCTAATATAATGTATACTTAAAGTTTAAAAATCTTTTTTTTGTGTGCTAGGACTGAACCCAGGGCCTTTCACGTGCTAGGCACATGCTCTACCACTGAGCTGCGCCTTTGGTATATAAATAAATATAAATTTTATTTTAGAATTCTTGTGACCATAAAGCTCTTACAGTTAACATTTTTCTTCTGGACTAAATTATAATTATTAATGAAAGTCAATTCACTGAAATAATTATTTTATAAACTTTGATAAAAATTATTTGGGGAGTAAAATGTGCTAGAAATATAAATCTTACTTAGGAATAAAACTGGTTTCCTTCAAATTAGTGATGTATCTGCAGCTGAATCTTACAAATTGCTTAAAGGAGAAGTGGTTATTTCTATAGGTCATGTGAATTTGTGGAGACTGAGAAACCTTGTTCATATAAACCAAGAAATGGGGATGAAAAAAGTTTTACTGCATCAATATTACTTGTTTGAACTCCTTCAGAGTTATATACCAAAAATTGCATTATGATCTAATATCAAAATTGCTATTATGGCTGTTGTTATTTTGAGGCAGGATCTCACTACATTGCCCAGGCTGGCCGTGAACTCCTGGGCTTATGCAATCCTCCTGCCTCAACCTCCCAAGTAGCTGGGACCACAGATGTGCACCATCACACTCACCTAAAAATTATTTTTAAATTAGGTTCTTGTAACATTAAGAATTAGAAACCAGGAGGAGAATTTTTGCTGCAAAAAGATTTATTACCTAGTCATCAGCCATTTATTCCAAAAGGAATTTACCAAATCTTTGCAGATGATGATAATTGTTTTTGTTATTTTTTTCACCAAAGTACCTTGTCACACCCATTGCACTCAGGAAGAGTTGAGGGTCAGTTGGTAATTTCACCATAGTTTTCCATATGGTATGTTTGATTGGAATGTATTGACATCTCATATGCTTTAAATACATTTTTTTAAAATATTTTTTACTTGTAGGTGGACACAATATCTTTACTGATTTATTTTTATGTGGTGCTGAGGATCGAACCCAGTGCCTCACGCATGCGAGGCAAGCGCTCTACCACTGAGCCACAATCCTAGCCCTTTAAATACATTTTTGTCAAACTCTATTAGGCTTATTTGTGAAAAAAATGTCTACATTAAACCTAAATAGCAAATTTAGCTTTCATTTTTACATCTGTTATCCAAAACAGATTTACTTTTTGTTTCAAAAAATAAAAAAGTCCGACACTAATTTTCATGTCAAATGACCATGTTGACGTGCACATAGGAGGCTACCCTTGAGGAGTAAAGTGTAAATTAGTACCAGAAGTAAAGTCACCAAGGAAACGACTTAGGACATAAACTTGGATTTACATTTAAAAAAGCATTGGAGGAAGAATAAATTCACAAGGTAAAAGAAATTGTATTTTTCTTATTCTTAATTGATCTGAAGAATAACTTTGTCTAAAGTGACAATCAGAACAATATACTGGGTGACCATGGCACAGGAACAAGTGAGAGAATGACCGCGCCCCAGAGGGTGGGGGAGGGATCAGAAACACTGTTCCAGGGTCCCCATCGTATGTGCCCCAGTAGGTGTGATTGAGAGGCAGACCTGGAATGGTTTAAAATACAGGAAAGCAAGGGGTGTAGCTCAATGGCTGGGCACTTGTGCATGAGGCCCTGGGTTCCATCCCCAGCACCACAAACAAACCAGAAAGGAAAACGGATGTGCTTTATATATACTAGAAACTCCACAGTAACCACTAGGATGTTTTCTTTCTTTTGCTGTACTGGGAATTCAACCCAGGGGCACTCTACCACTGAGCTACATCCTCAGCCCTTTAAGAAACTTTCCATTTTGAAATTTTGAGACCATGTCTATGTTGCCCAAATTGGCCTGGAACTTGCAATCCTCCTGCCTGGCATCCCAAGTTACTGGGATTACAGGCTTGCACCACCACGCCCAGCTACCACTGAAATATTTTAAAAGTATCGTTGGTATCATAAGAGATACCAACAGATGGAATTATTTAATTAAAAATAATTAAATAATATTAATTATTATATAATAATATTATACACATTAATATATGTTATGTATTATTAATATTATATAATAGTAATTAAACAATAATTATTTAATTGTTTATTTAATTTTAATGGAATTATTTTAAATTTTCAACCAAAATGAGAGAAGGCAGGAAAAGGGAAACAGGGAGAAATGAAACAAAGCAATGAAATTCAGCCCCTGTCTCTCACCCTGCACAAAAATCACTTCAAAGTGGATCAGAGAGTTAGGCACGAGGACAGAGATCCTGTGCCTAATAGAAGAAAAAGTAGGCCCAAATCTTCATCATGTTGGCTTAGGACATGACTTCCTTAACAAGACTCCTAAAGCGCAAGAAGTAAAATCAAGAATCAATAAATGAGATGAACTCAAACTAAAAAGCTTCTTCTCAGCAAAGGAAACAATCAATAATGTGAAGAGAGAGCCTGCAGAATGGGAGAAAATCTTTACCACACGCACCTCAGATAGAGCACTAATCTCCAGGATATATAAAGAACTCAAAAAACTTAACACCAAAAAAAAAAAAAAAAACCTAATCAATAAATAACCAAGAAAATAATCTAACCCAATCAATAAATGGGTAAAGGAACTGAACACTTTACAGAAGATATACAATTGATCAACAAATATATGGAAAAATGTTTAACATCTCTAGCAATTAGAGAAATGCAAAACAAAACTACTCTAAGATTTCATCTCATGCCAGTCAGATTGGCAGTTATCAAGAATACAATCAACAATAAATGTTGGTAAGATGGGGGGAAAAGGCACACTCATACATTGCTGGTGGGACTGCAAATTGTTGCAACCACTCTGGAAAGCAGTATGGAGATTCCTCAGAAAACTTGGAATGGAACCACCATTTGACCTAGCTATCCCACTCCTCGGTTCATACCCAAAGGACTTAAAATCAGCATACTACAGTGACACAGCCACATCAATGTTTATAGCAGGTCAATTTACAATAGCCAAACTATGGAACCAACCTAGATGCCCTTCAACAGATGAATGGATAAAGAAAACGTGGGATAAATACACAATGGAATATTACTCAGCTTTAAAGAAGAAGGAAATGATGGCATTTGCAGGTAAATGCATGGAGCTGGAGAATATCAAACTAAACAAAGTAAGTCAATCCCAAAATCCCAAATGTTTTCAGTCTCAATCCAAATGTTTTCTCTGATATATAGATGCTAATTCACAATAAAGGGTGGGGGACTAGGGAAGAATAGAGGTACTTTGGATTAGGCAGAGAGAAGTGCAGGAAGGGGAGGGGGTCTGGAGGTCAGAAGGATAGTAGAATGAATGAGACATTATTACCCTATGTCCATATATGATTACACAACTGATGTGATTCTACATTATGCACAACCAGAAGAATGAGAAGTTATGCTCCATTTATGTATGATGTATCAAAATTCATTCTACTGTCGTGCATAACTAATTAGACCAAATTTTAAAAAGAATTTTAAAAATCACTAGCATAATGGACAGTAGTCCAATCATACCAATAATCATTCTAAATGTGAATAATCTTGTGCTCCAGGGGAAGGGAAGAGCTTTCCAGAGAGGATAAAATAAAAAGGGATGTGGCTCAGTGGTAGAGCACCCCTGGGCTCAATCCCCAGTACCAGAAATACAAAACAAAGCAACGAACATTCTGATGACCAACGGGGGTGGTAGCTCAGTTCCAGAAATGGCTGGTCTGTCCCTGTCCCGCCAAGCCTTGACTCCAGTGTGTCTGCTCCTCCAGCACGTGGCAAGCTGCTCTCAGGACGGAAGCAGCCTCAGGTTTCTGCTCACACATGAATCTGCCTCTCTCTGAATTTAGTTCATTCGCACTCCTTTGATTCTCTAAATAAAAATATGATGTTAAGTTCATGTCATTTCATCTTAGTGGGTCACTGAAGAGGAAGGAGTGCGTGGATCGCCTGGAGGGACCTGGAACTGGTGCTGAGGGATGGCTAGGACCCAGCCTCATGGCTCCCCAGCGTTGGTCAGGTAGGGAGAGAGAGGAGTCAGCGAAGGGGATGGAGAGGCCAGGCGGTGGGAGGAAAGCCAGGGAAGAAGGATGGCGAGGAAGCCAAGAGATGAGCGTTTCCAATGCAGCTGTCACAGGTTCCACAGTCAGAAAGGAAAAATGCAGTCCAGCCGGAAGGCGCACATTTTCATCTTCTGCAGGACAGAGCGGGAACAGAGTCTGATCTGTTTGTGAAAAAGTGTAAGTCTTGTGGAAGACAGATATTTTTAAAGACAGAGACTCTAAGAGACAGCTTATCTAGACAAATCGACAGCATCGATTCTATTTTTTCAGAAATATTTCTCTTAGTTGTAGATGGACACAATACCATTATTTTATTGATTTATTTTTATGTGATTCTGAGGGAACGAACCCAGTCCCTCACACGTGCAAGGCAAGCATTCTACCAGCGAGCCACAACCCCAGACCTTGATTCTACTTCTGTAAGTTATAAATATGCAAATTAAAATTATAAATTCCCCAAATTTCACTTAATTTTCTCATCATTTCTGCTGATCAGAATCAAACTATCTTGAGTAACGGTTAAGGTGCTCACCCTTCTTCACTCTTCAAGTAACACAAGAAAAGAACATCCCAATTAGTACACATATGCCACATTGTATAATTCTGGAACTAAAGTTTTCCTGTTTCAACATGGTTCAAATGTTAGACAGTCTACCATTGAATTATTACTAAAATTATCCAGCAACTGACACAATTCTCAACAGCAATTTTTCTGGTACACACTAAATAATGTTAAGGTCACAAATCAAAGTGTTAGCATCTTCATTAAAATAAAAGAGTATTATTTGTCTATTTGTTACTACACACAAGGATACGATTCTCTCGCATACACTTTTCTTATACTCTAATCATATTTTCACTTCCATTAAGTCCTCCTGCAATAACATGTAATTGAATTGCTGCCTCTTTCATATGCTATCATAAGCAAGCCACTGTCACTTTTTCCCCTAAACTATAATAGTAATTCTTACAAAACCCAAAAATTTATAACATGATTGATCTTAGCTCATGTAAACTAATTTTCTCCCTGGAAGCTAACATGAACATTGGTAAGGTTCTTTTGGGTCTGAAAATACCTTGAAAGCCCCTCTCTTTTGAGTTAAGAAATATCAGACTTCAGAAGAATTTGAATGAAAGAAAAACCTTATATATATGAAAATATGGGAGTTCCTTAAGACTGCATGTCATTGTGGTCCCATTCAAGAGTGTGTGTGGGTTCGCTGTTTCTTTTTAAGGAAGATGTTGCTAGGGTTGCTCCCAGGGCCTCGTGCATGTGTGACAAGCATGCACTGGACCACCGAGCTACCCCCACAGTCCACACGACATGTTTCCAATACTGGGGAAAAGAAAACTCCCTTGGGGCCCTGAACAGGGCAAAACCAGAGACAGAGGCATGCGACGCCTCATCAAGGGGACAGACGCACACACGGTGATTTTCAAAAGTCTTCATTTCGCAAACATGAGCCTACCACAAAAATGAGTTTTCTTTCAAAAACAGTGATGTTTTTACAGGGTATCAATACTATAAGATACCTCTACAACTCTGACCTGAACTATAATGGAAAATAGGGCGCCATTAACAAAACCAGCAAGCGCGAGTCATGAACAAGAATGCAAACCTTTATGGAGAAAAAAGTTAAAGGCTATAAAAAAAGTCTGAGTAAGTGGAGAGACAGCTGTGCTGCTAATGTTTCAGTTTAGAGTAGTATGAACTCTACCGTAAAAATTCAACACAGTCCTCCAATAAACTCAACCGATGTGTTGACGAACTCGCTACGCTCATATCAATTTTTTATTGATGAACAGAAGCCCACAAGACCCAAGTCAATTTTAGTGAACAAGAAGAAAGAGCAAGGCAGGCCTTACTAGGTATTAAGGAACAAGTAAAAGTTATTAGTAAAAAACAACACAATACTGGAGCAGGAACAAATAACTGGGCCAGTAAAACAAAATGGGTGATATGTGAATGTGTGTTGAAAACTGATATGTGAAATTCACACCACGGTGGTGCTGAGGTAACTGGTTCATTAGATGCATGCAATTGGGGCCCTACCTCGTGCCACACAAATGGGCAGATGATACTTAAATAATAGACTAGTGTAGGAAAACGAGGTAGGATGCACTGTGCTGTGTGGCTGGTTGGACAAAGGCTTTCTCGACAACCCAGAATGCAAAATGGATATTGACCACATCAAAATTAAGGAGAAAGTGAACAACCTTTGCTCAGGTTAAGATATCACAGTGACAGACGGGTGATTGTCTTAGAAAAGATACTCGCAGGATTTAAAATCAGCAAGCCATCGATATCAAAGCAAGACAAAGAACATAAAAAGGAATAAGGTCTAAATGAAGTGGGAGAATAAGTGGAAAACAGGCAGAGGACATAACAAGGACACAGAATGAGGATTCTAGCAAGATTCTCAAATTTACTATTAACTAACGAACGAGGAATTCTACTGAGAGGCCACAGGAACACCTCATGTAACAAAAATTACAAGGGGGACTGATTCCACGCATTGGTAAGGAACGGCGCGGCTGGCAAAGTTCCATCCCGGAAACCATCTGATCTTACACAAAACCAACAGGTATGTGCTTGCCCCCATCATCCAGGGACTCCATTCTGGAGCCTCCTAGGAAAATGTTTTCACAGGTCCTTGATGGACTATGTTTGAAGATTCTCAAGAGCAAGAGGAAAGGAATTGCAGAATGTGACTGACGTTGTGAATGAATGCATGCAGACACACACAGGGACAGACCTGTGGGTGGTACACACGTGACGTCTACATAGGTGAACACACGTGCTTATGTCTAGCTACACACAAGTTATGTTAATATACAGCAACTTAAGTCGTCCACAATTATAAAGAGTTAAGGAAAGAAGGAGATTTGCAGCACAAAAGTGCACACATCAAGGCAGCACTACCTAGCCAGTTGTGGTGGAGCACACGGCAATCCTGGTGTCTCGGGTGGCTGAGGCAGGAGGATCCAAAGTTCAAGGCCAGCCTCAGCAACTTAGTGAGTCCCTAAGCAGTTTAGCGAAACTCTGTCTCAAAAGCAAAAATTAATAAAAAGGGCTGTGGCTGTGGCTCAGTGGTAAAGCACCCTTGGGTTAAACCCTGGGCACAAAAAAAAAAAAAAAAAAAAAGCACTGCATCTGGTACAACATATTTTACAGGAATAAGCATACAGCTAAGGACCTTTATCCTTGAGATTATTTTCAAGGAGAACAGAGGCCTGAAGTCAGAGAAGCCCATGAGTGAGGTGTTGACAGATGTAGCCAATGGGCTAAGAACTGAGAGGCAAGCCAGGCTCAGCTCCACCTCCTAGGCATCCAGGAAATAAATCCAAGTCAACAAACACTGCCAATGTGTAGTGGAATGGGAACCCAACCCCATATGAAGAGTTCCATTAGTTATCTAACAAAAACCCTGTGAGACTGTGAGGTCTCGGAGGCCTGTTATACTAACCAAGCAAGAAAAGTATTCTGTTTTAAAAGGGCACTTGGCTTCCCGCTACAGTCTTTGTAAACACTGTTGTAATTCCTCTCACGCCAGTCTCCAAGTTTTCAAAGGAAAAGTCGAAATCCTTTCTTGAGACCTCTGAACAGCACGTAGTCCTGGTACTGACTTCCTTGTGTGTGTTTTAAATTCAGATCCTGACTAGTGGAGGACGTATTTGAGTTTTATGAACCAGGGAAGGACTGTGTGGAGTGACCCCCACAGCGCCCCGTACCTCACATCATGCCATCCTCTTTAATTTCTTTTCTTCCTCTGAGCTTTGGTTGACACAATAGGCTCTATGTTCCTCTGAGAAAAATAGTAAATCAAAATAATCCAATTAAAATTTTTTTGAATGAAATCATATATCTTTTAAAAAGTCAAACATTCTTTTTTTTAAATTTTTTTTTTAGTTATAGATGGACACAATGTCTTTATTTTATTGCTTTGTATGTGGTGCTGAGGATCGAACCCAGGGCCTCACACATGCGAGGCAAGTGCTCTACTGCTGAGCTAAAATCCCAGCCCAAAAGTCAAACATTCTTGCCAGGCATGGTGGCACACACCTGTAATCCCAGCAACTTGGGAGACAGAGGCAGGAGGATCACAATTTTGAGGCCAGTCTGTCTGAAAAAAGAAAAAAGAAAAAAAAAAAAAAAAAAACTCAAAAGGGCTAGGGGTGGGTAGCTCAATGGCAGAGTGTTCCTAGGTCCAATCTCTGGTACCACAATAAATACATAGGCAAACATTCTCTAAACAACAACAAAATGTTTTGCTAAAACAGTAATCAATATACCTATGTGTGAGATAAGAGTGGTAAATGTTCTTTTTCAATCCTGAGAACACCCTGGGAAAACCTTAGTTTCAAAATCAGCTGCTGCCCTCTTGCTGAGGGAGGCGTGTGAGTTCCGTCACTTCTGTCTTAGATGTAAAGTTCCACTCGCATTTCAAGCTTCTCGATGGAGGGCAAGGCCTATGGCGTAACAGTTGAACAATGTGCTCCAGAGTTCTGACTCGCCTTTCACCAGCAAGGAGGGAGTGGAGAAGTTAGAGAGGAAGTGGAAGGAAGCATTGAATCAGAGAGAGAAGAAAACAAAGAATGCCACAGGCTGTGGACTGCAGAGGAGAGCCTGCGGGACGCACATTCTCATCTCGGTGGTCTGTCCTCACTTGTCCTCCAGGTTCACACTCAATGTCCAGGAACTCTCTCTCTCGGTGTGGCCCATGGAGACTTGCCGTAAGGTTCATCCCGACAAGGAGCCCTGAGCTGTGGGTACTTTTGCATGAATCACAAAGACTTGCCCAATTTTTTTTTATTGTACTAGTGGAGAAAACTGTTGTCCAGAACATTAAAGGAACCTGATTGAAACTGCCAGTGTCCATGTTCATGGATAACAATATTTCACCCCGAGGAAAAGCACAGAAAACAAATGAGATCATGGAAGAGCTGTAAAGAATGTTTCTTTTTCCTGAAAAAAGAGTCCCCCTCCTCAGGATGACGGGCAATAGTGAGGTGCCAGGCATGGGCCCGGCCCTGGAGCAGGACAGGCACAGGTTTCTGGTGTTGGCTTCACCCTGACATGCTGGTGGAGAGGAAATGCTAACGCCACGGGAGGAAGGTGAGTTGGATGCTCATAACATCCAAGGTATTTCCTTTCCTGTCCAGAGAGAGCTCTTCGTGCTTCCCAAACTTGATGCCATAATACAAATGAATGCCTTAATGCAACTGCTGGGAAATGCTGCATTTTCAGTGATTTGTCTCCGGATCTTATTGCCCTGTGCCACAGCTTCCCCTCGGGGCTTCCGAAGGAAGGACCTTGCCACATGACTTTTAGAGAAAGTGAGGATCCTGGATTTCCTGGTGGCTCTGTGATTGGAACTATGGGGCCGGCCAGAGAGGAGCCAGGCCTGGGCTCTTGTGTGGGGGAGCACAAGCTGGCGGGAGCAGAGAACGCTGACAGCCTCGGTGACCTCAGCCTTCCTCATTCCGCATTTTCCTTCCTCTGCCCTGTTACCCTCACCTTCTTGCATCACTTCCCGACTGCGCCTGGAAGGTGGCGAAGTCCTAGGTCAGCCCTATCAAAACCACTTCTGCACAACACTGTCCTTCCTGCTGCAGGAACATGGACCACACCCGCAGCTCCCTGCCCCTCTCCCCGCTGCATGCGCCGCAGTCAAGGTATGCCTTCCTCCCTTGCGGCCCCGTGCACGGCTATTAATAAATCATTTTCACTTTAAAACTTCTATTTTGTGTAGTAGTAGGATAAAATCATTTTTACAATGTGTCTGAAGGTCACGTTAGTTTCGAAATGTTATGCCCCCAACCCTTTATTTTGAAAGACTTCCAACACATAGAAAGTTGAACAAATAAGAAAATTAACACTAATGCATATCCTTTGACCTGGTTTATTCATTTTGCCATATTTTCTTTTATCTCATGACACTTCATTCCTACACACTTCAATAAGAATCTCCTAGGAATAAAGAGATACTATGTAATTACAATATCACTATTATACACAGGAACTTCAATACTGACACAATAGTTCTATCTGATACAGTGTCCAATACTCAATTTTCTCCAATTGTCTCCAAAATGTCCCTCCTAGATGTTTTGTTCTGTTTTTGCTTTTGCCTTTGATCCAGCGTCCTTTCGAGGATCATGTGTTCCGTTTGGTTGTCATAATTCTTTAGTCTTCAATCCAGAAGTTTCCCCACCTTTCATTCTGCCTTTGATTGACATTTTAGAAAGCTTGTTTTATTGTACATTATTCTAGAATCTGGGTTTATCTTATTATTTTTTCATGGTAGATTTGGGTTCAACATTATGGCAAGACCATAGCATAGGTAATGAGGCCTCAGTATCACAACAAAAGAAAACAAACCAACCAACCCATCTATCATTAGCCTGGCCAGGAGGCTCAGACCTGTGATCCCAGATGACTCAGAGGGCTGATACAATAGGACCACAAGTTGAAGGCCAGACTCAGCAACTTTGGGAGGCCCTGCCTTAAAATAAAAAATAAACAGAGCTGGGGACTCAGTCAGTGGCAGAGCACCCCTGGATGCAATCCCCAGTACCACCAAAAACAAAAACAAAAACGAAAACAAAACCCTTCATTATTGAAGGAAAGTTGGTGGGTTGGTTATGATCATGCATTTATAATGCTACATCTTACCGTGGGTGGTACTTAGGAATATCCTAAGTGGTACTTGTGAGTATCCTGTTCCCCAACAACTTCCTACCCATTGGCTTTAGCACCCATTAACGAGTCTGCCTGTATTAATCGGTGTTCATCAGGTGGTAGTTTTCCCGTCATTTCTACTCTATCTACTAGCTGGTATTCTTTTGTAGATAAAGGTTTTCCCTTTCTCTGTCCTTGTTTTTTAGAAATAACACTTTTGACTTCTGATTGCCTTTTTCCCACAGTGTTATAATTTATTTAAGTCATTACTCATTTTGATGCTCAAACTGTCTCAAGTTTGGTCAGTGGCAACTCCTTTGAATGGGCTCCTGTGAACTTCTGAGTACTTTCTCACATTTTGCTATAAAAATTATGTTCCAGGCTTGCCTTATACTTTTTCTGTCCCATCATTAAAACAAACCACTTGTCCAAGGACCCTTGCTTCCTTTCAATGAGGATTGGTACATAAAAATTCAAGATCCAGGAATTAGATGTGTTCATTGTTGCTGGAATATAATTACTTCCAGGTTATTTCTGTGGCTATAGGTACTAAGTAAACATGATTCATTTTTATTTATTGTTCTGGGGATAGAATCCAGGCCTCAAGCATGCTGGGCTCGTGCTCTACCGCTGAGTACCTCCCAGCCCAACAGGTTTTAGTTTCATATAACTTTATTTTGACACTCGTGCTCTTGTACCAGTGCTCAGGTGGAGAGTGGTAGAGGCCAGGGGACAGCTATTGGTCACGTCATTTTGTCTACTCTGTTGTTTTTTGTAGTAGATGCTCTGTTGGACGCTAAGTTGTGATACAAACATCTTCACACTCGGTGTGCACATCCGCACATCCACCCACCCGCTATGATCCCAGACCTGCTTGTTTCTGAAGGCTCTGCCCATTGAGCTCATTGTCCCTTGTCACTGTCCAGGCCCCCTCTGCTCCTCTAGTGCAGCTGCCCTCCTCACCTTGCACGCTCATGGAGCTGACCCAGCTGTAAGTCCAGATCAGGCCTCCTCCCCCTTATCTGAGGGGGCACTGATGGATACAGTCTGCCACAAGGGTGACCTGCACAGGCTGGCCCTGACCATGCTCAATGCTGGTGCATCTCCTCTGTCTTCAGAAGGACCGTGACTGGCACACTCGCTTTAGTGAACCTGAGAGGCAGTTCCAGAGGCAGTCACCTGGTTTCCCACGGTCAGACTTTCCCTCTCTTCACCACTTGAAGGACACCCCAAGTACACAGTGTTCTGCCTCAGATGGCATGTCTGGCTGCAGAAGCTCCCTCCTGCTAGTCCCACGCCACAGAGTCTGCAGTTCAGGTGGCTCCAGGGGCAAAACTACATGCGCAGCCACTTGGACCTGTCACAGAACCCCCTCCTGCTCGGGGCTGTGTCTGAAGCCAACAGTCATTCCTCCTTGCACACGTGGGCCAGCGGAGGGCCTCTGGATGTGACTGTGGGGCCCACAGCCTGCCTGCTGGTGCACTTCCCCTTTCACAGAAGGTGATAATACAGGGAGCAGTCATTTGTCTTCCACTGCCAACACAACCCCATAACCAAGACTTAAGTGTTTTGTAGATGCAGCAGGTCCCTGCGACTCTCCAGGGTTTAAATGCTACCCTTTGGAGCTCAGGCCCTACTAAGGCCTTTAGCATACCAGTCACTTCTTGCTTGTGTAGCTTCATGAACAACATGCCATCGACATAGTGTACCAATGTGGCCGTGGGGTATCTAGAGGGCCCAAGACGCTTCAGGCTATATTATGACAGGAAATGGGGAAGTTAAAAGAGGTCTGGAACAAAACTAACTGGGGTAGAAAAGAATATATTCACTGAACTGATGATGCTACAGATACATATAAGGCCACATTAATCTCCAGCGGAAATACCACAACTGCCGTGGTGGCTAGTGTGACCTAGTGTGGTTATCCTCCAGGATCCACCGCATTTCCACAGGAGCTGAGCTGGTCCATTAAAAGCAACCACAGCCACCACGTCTGTCCATTCGTAAGGGCAGTGGTGACGTCTGCTGTTCTTTGGAAGAAATGCTGTTTTCCACTTGTTATCTGGGCAGAGGGTTTCAATCCCTCTGGGACATCTGCACTCTTAGGCTGCACACCGAGAGGCGTGCCAGGGTCATGCTAACTGCCAAGCGATCAGTCCCAACTCCCAGACTGGGAAAACGACCAATGGGTATGACCACAGCCTCAGAGAACCCACTGGAAGGCCCGTCTTGACCCCATTACCTAGCTCTACCATGCTGTCACTCTAACAGCTGATGATACTGCAGCTCTCCAGACATCAAGTTCCTTGGAGCTCTCAATGTCCGGACACCTCCTTTTCCTAGTGAAGGCTACCCAAGTAGATAGCCCTGTGTCTGTTTCACAAAGGACTGGAGAAATCACCACGATGTTCCCTTGTACCGTGGGGCAGGGCCTCCTCTCTGTTCATTGGTCTTCCTGCTATACATACATATGTATAGGCTCAGATGGCTCCAGCCCAGAGTCAGTTGCCCAGGTTTTCCCCACCAGCGTGCTGACCTTATAAGAATAGTCCTGACACTGAACATTACTTTCTTTGCAATTCGTCCACTGAGACTACCAAGTCCTGCGCTTGACCGCGAACCGCCTCTGGCATTGTATGTGAACAGAGAGGCCTTTGGTTCTCAGACACCCTCTTAATCGTTTGTTGCTGGCCCTCAGCTGCTGTCTTCCTGCAGGGCTGCATGGCACTGTGCCGCAGTCCCCTGATACTGCCATCCTCAGAGCAGCCACGTCCTTAGCACTCCTCAGAGAGACAGAGCATTCCTGGGTGCCTGTCTCCGTGTGGGTGTCCCCTTCCAGCTCGGATCTTGCCTAGTACCAGGGACTGCCTGGGCGCCACCCGCCAGCTCTGGCCGCAGTTGTTGCCAAAGATTCTTCAGAAGCAGATGCAGAGATGGAGACTGGGGCTGAGATTGGAGATAAACACCTGCAAACAGAAAGGAGAAGGAGCAGGGCTCAAGAGAAGAGAGCAACACCTGGAGCACCCGTGATAGGAACCTTGGCCCATCCTGCGGAGACCTCAGGACTTTTGTCCAAAAATATGGTCCTGCCCTGGCCTCTGTGCCGCTGGAGGGGCTGCAGCTGGGGGCTACCACTGCCCAAGTCCCACAGCTGCATCCTCAGAGGGGGAATTGGATGGCACATTCCAGTCTCTATCAGTGTTTTACCTTTATTTTTTGGATTATTTAAAATATTTACATAGTCTGAAAGTCAAAACCAGACAAAAATCTATACTCAAGGATTCTCATTTCCATCCCTCTCTCTTCCACTCCATAGGAAACCATTTTCTTAGTTCCTGCTGGGTTTTAGACTGAATTTTTGTGTTTTACAAAAATAAACACACGCACATTTCATTTTCCCTGACTCTTACATAAAAATTGAGATTTTATGTACTCATTTGCCCGTTATATTTCACTTAACAGATATCCTAGGAATTACTCTGTGCCAGTGTACAAAGATCTCCTTCTTCCTCTTCCTCTTCACCTTGGTCTTCATCTTCGCCTGGCACTGGCATGGAAGCACTGTGCGCAGGCACGGTCATGATAAAACAGGCACGTGCAGGGAGCATTTGGGCTGCTCCCAACACCTCGCTATCACTAATATTGTTGCAAAAATACTCTGCTGTGTTTTTCATTTTTTCACATCTCTGGGGTGAAGCCCTTGACCTGGATGCTTGACCAAGGGATGGTGCCCGTGTAGTTGTGACAGGTGCGGCCGAGTCCCCCTCCATGGGGCTCTGCTCTTCGGCTCTTCCACCAGAGACATCTGAGAGACTTGCTTTCACACAGCTTCACCAACAAAGCGGTTGTTCATCTTTGGAATATTTGTTAATCAAATAGTCAGGGAGCCTGATCTGATTCTTAGATCCATGAGGTTATCTTTCTCTCCACATTTGACCTGATGTCCATCTGCGGATTCTTGTTTTGCACAGTTGCAGAGCCTGGGGTAAGCGGACCACACCCACCTCTGTCCTCACCGCAGATCTGTCTCCTGCCAACCCACGCCCCTCACTCCTCTTTGGTTGTGCTACAGCAAGGCTGGCCTTCTTCCTGTTGCTCAGCCCCTCTAAAACCCGGGCTCTTCACAGGAATGGAATCTGTGTGGTATCAGGGGCAACATTGAGGGCAGGTTCTTCAGAATCCCGCGCTGAGACTGGCTGCGTGGTCTCGGTGGACAGATACATGGAGGAGCACACCTCTTTACCTAAAGATGAGTTGACTATCTCTATTAATGTTATATAATGCATAAACACATAGCTTTATATCTCTGTATGTGAATCTAGGTATACTAGATTTTTTATATAGATACTCAATATTTAAACCTATAGTGATGTCTTTCAATATATCTCTATTGGTCAATTGCTAGATAGAGATTTATTTTAAGAAACAGGTTCATGCAATTGTGGAGTTGATGTGTCCAAAGCCCACAGGGCAGGCTGGCAAGCTGGAAACTCTAGCAGGAATTATTTAATGCTGAGGTCTTGAGGCAGAATATCTTCTCTGAGAAACCTGTTTCTGCCCACCCACAGTATACAGAACAATCTCCTTTACTTAATTTAAGGTCACCTGATTTTACATGTTAATCATATACATCTACAAAATAGCCACATAAGTGGAGTGCTGGCCTGGCATGCTCAAGGCCCTGGGATCAATCCCCAGCACCATTAAATAAACAAAAAATAGCAGCACCTAGATTGGTGTCTGATTAAATAGTAGTACTGTAGCCTAGCCAAACTGATACATAAGACTAACCAGCACAGTCTCTGGATCTGTGCTGGTACTTCCTGTTTTCTAAGCCTAAAAATCTTTGATCTCTGATCCTACAGTAAATGGCTTCTTCTAATTAAATCAGGTAGTTTAAAAATATTTGCAAAAAAGAACAGTTTCAGTGGTACATGCTTGTAATGCAAGCAACTTGGGAAGATGAGGCAGGAGAATTGCAAGTTTGAGGTCAGCCTCAGCAACTTAACAAGACACTGTCTCAAAATAAAAAGGGCTGGGGACATAGCTCAGTGGTAGAGCACCCCTGGGTTCAATTCCCAACACCTAAATAAATAAAAAGCAGATTCATTGTCAATACTAATGCTAAATATTTTAAAACTCATTTCACACCAGAAATTAAACCTATCATGGTGCATAAAATAATAATTTGCACACAATTCCCAGAATCCTCAGAACATGTGCTATGTCATGTGGGTAAGGCACAGGCTTCAGAGTCAGACTAATTCTATATGATTTTGGTCAAGGTACTAATCTTTTAAGTCTTGTGATCTTGTTCCATACATGGTGAATAATAACACCTTTCAAGAATGGGTGCTAGATTTTACTGAACATTTTCTCTGCGTCTGTTGAGATAACTAAGTGAGTTTTGTCCTTAATTCTACTTATGTGATCAATTATATTTATTGATTTGCATATGTTAAAACATCTTTGGATTCCTGAAATAAAATCAACTTGGTCATGATGTACATGATATCATGAAGTACAATTTCTTAATATGTTGTTGAATATGATTTGCTAATATTTTATTAAGAATTTTTGCATCTAAGTTCATTGGGTCTATAGTTTTCTTTCCTTGATGTGCCCTTATCTGGTTTGGGATAAGGGTGATATTGACTTCACAGAATGAATTTGGAAGTGTTCCATCCTCTTCTATTTCATGGTATAATCTGAGGAGCATTGGTATTAGTTCTTTAAAGGTCTGATGGTACTCAGCTGAGAATCCATTTGGCCCTGGACTCTTCTTTATTGGGAGACTTTATTATTGCTTCCATCTCAGTGCTACCTATTGGTTGGCTTAGGTTTTCTTCATCATCTTGATTAATTTCGGCAGGATGCAAGTGTCTAGAAATGTATCCATTTCTTCTAGGTTTTCCAATTTATTGGAGTATAAGTTTTCAAAATAATACCTAATGGTCCTCTGAATCACTATGGTATCCGTGGTGATTCCTCCTTTTTCTTCTCTAATTCTATCGTTTTGGGGATTTCTCTCTCTCTTCTGGTTAGTTGGGCTAGATGTTTATCAATCCTGTTTATCTTTCAAAGAATAAACTCTTCATTGCATTGATCTTTTGTGTTTTTTATTTGTAATTTCATTAATTTTGGTTCTAATCTAACTATTTCTTAATTATTTCTACTGGTTTTGGAGTTGGTTTGTTCTTCTTTTTCAAGGACTTTAACATGCATCATTAGTTTGTTGATTGGGGATCCTTCTGATTTTCTCATGTAGGCACTCATAGCTGTAAACGTTCTCCTTACAACTGCCTTCATAATGTCCCAGAGTTTCTTGTATTGTTGTATCACTATTCTCACTTGAGTCTAAGAATTTTAAAATTTCTCCAATGATTTCTTCTACCCACCATGCATCATTCAAAAGTGTATTGTTCAATCTCCATGAATTTCGTAGGGGTTTTGGTGTTGATTTCTAATAACATTCCATTATGATCTGATAAGATGCAAGGAATTATATCAATTTTTTTGTACTTGCCAAGAGTTGCTTTGTGGTCTAAAATATGATCTCTTTAGGAGAAGATTACATGAGCCACTGAAAAGAAAATCTTGTCAATAAAATGTTCTATAGACATTTGTTAAGTCCATTTGATTTATATTTTTCAGGTCCAAAGTAATGGATATCCTAGACATTAGTTACTCCGTTTTAATTCTAGAACTGCATCTTAACCTAAAACTGAAACTTATAGGCTGCCAAGAAAAAGAAACTTAAAATACCCTGTTCCCATACCCCCTCTCACACACACTTCCAAGGTCCCTAAACACAAAATTCTGTTATTACCCAGCCACTTGCACCTGAGATCAATTCTAGCTTGCTGCACCCAGGCTCATTTTCAGCTTGCTCTTCTTCCTTGTTAAAAAAGAAATAAAATAAAACTCTATTCAAATAATTCTGGCTGTGCTCCACTCTATTGGGCAGCCTGGCAGGATTTCCCTGCTAATAAACTTTGCTTTTCTGAGCATGAGACTTTGTCTAGAGAGAGAAGTCTTTGAGCATTCTGTCCTAACACAAAGAATCTTTACTGAGTTTATATATGGACAACCTATCTATTGGTGAGAATGGTGTGTTTAAATCAGCCGCTATTATTGTGTTGAGGTCTATCTGAGGCTTTAATTTGAATAGTGTCTATTAATTAAGTTCACCATTGTTTGGGGCATAAATATTTGCTATTGTTATATCTTCTTTTCAGATTGTTCCCTTTACCAGTGTGAAATGACCTTCTTTTTCTCTTCTGATTAATTTTGGCTTGAAGTCTGTTTTTTGGACTATGAGAGTAGCTCTTCCCACTTGTTTGGGGGCTCCATTTGCATGGTATATCAATTTTCATCCTTTCACTTTCAGCCTATGGATCGTTGCCTATAAAGCTAGTCTCTTGCAAACAACACATAGTTAGGTCTTGTTTTTAATCCATTCTGTCAGTCTATGTCTTTTAATTGGAGAGCTGAGATCATTACAATGTTATTATTGAGAGATGAGGATTTTAGGACCTGAGACAGTTGAATTTGGACATTGGAGGGGAGAATGAGACATTTGTGCTTATTTAAGAACAGAGCTGTTTCCTTCCTGTCAAGATGAACTGTGTTGTTGGCAGATAGGTCTGAGGAGCAGGCAATGCACTAGCTACCCACAGCCCATTCCTTGACACACCTACTGTCCAGGACCCTCTGCAACCTGCAGCCTGGCCATTTTGGGGGAGCAGGACCCTGGGTCTGCCCTCCAGTGCCATCTCCCTGTGGGAGTCCCCCCAAGATGGCCTGGGAGTTCCAGGCCCTACCTTCAGATCTCTCATCTCATAGTTTCTCTGCATAAGATTCTTTTCACATTTTCTAGAAACTGCTGATTTCTTAGTTGAGTGCTTCCTACATGCCTGGCACTGGTCTGGGCAACAGAGATTCAGCAATGAACAAGGACAACTGGACAGTGGCCAATAGGTGACAGGCAGACATTAAATAGGATACAGGAAAGTGGCAACCTAGTGAAAACCAAGAAGACACTGCCTCTCAGCCACCTCTTTACCAGGCAGGAGAAGACTTGAAAAGGCTTCAGGAGTATGCAGCAGCCCCATTTTCTCAAGGTAGAAATTGAGTTAAAAAGTGGTTGGACAATTGATGATATTAGGTCATTGGTGTGCCAGGGGTGTATTTATAATCACCTAACTTCCTTATCATTGTTAACTTTATTTTATTGGTTTATTTAGGAGAGGGGATTGAACCCAGAGGTGCTCTACCACTGAGCTACACCTCCATTCCTTTTTATTTTATTTTGAGACATGGTCTAACTAATTTGCCAGGCTGGCCTTGAGCTTGTAATCTGCCCACTTGTGCCTCCCATGTTTCTGGGATCACAGGGGTGCTCCCAGTACCCAGCTTTGATGCTAATTGCCATGGGTGCTTTGTGTCCTGCTTGGGAAGCTCCCCAGTTATGATGTTTGCATTGTACATTTAACTGGATGGTTGTTTCCAGTGCTGAAAGGTAACATATCTCTATCACCTGAGCTGACTCACCTACCCTCCCCATGGCATTCTGGTCATTAGCGTATTTTAGAAACACAGAAAGAATTTCATTCCCCGACCCCTCACATGTTAGCTCACTGCTTCTCTACTCCCTGGTCCCACGTCTTGTGTAACTGAGTGATGGGTCCTGCTGCTGTTCGGTCTCCTCCCCGCCCTCTTCCACCTCCTTCCCCTCCTCCATCATCATCACAGTGCTGGGAATTGACCTCAGGGCCTCATACATCCCAGGCAAGTGCCTGCCGCTGAGTTGTACCCCGGCCCTCTAACATTATTCGTTTGTATTGGTGCCTTATAATTATACACAATGGTGGGATTCTTTATCTAACATTTTTCTTATTAGGAATAAAGGCAGGCTGGAACAGCCTAACTGCTTTTTATAAAAGCTGAGAAAGGTAGATATTTCTCACTCCATTACCTGGCAATCCTCAGAACTGGGCTTCTGACCCAAAAGTGACCAATCAGATGCTTCTGCCTAGAACTCTGGTTCTTAAAGAACTGACTGGAAGGACTGGGAGCAGGGTGTTTGGGTGGCTGCTGTGCAGTCCAGGAGCCAGCATGTGTGGAAAGTGTCCACAACATCAGAGCTAGAGGTCAGACTGTCAGTAGCCACAGCAGAAGCTGCTCCCCATGTTGGCTTTACACCTCAGGGTTTTGCCCGGCCCATGTTCTCCAGCCTTCTTACCAAGGTTGTGAACAATTCTGACCCTTTTCAGTGAATCTTTCCACTATTTAAATTAAATAGAGTTGGTTTCTGATTTATGAAAAGTTGTGCCAAATACATCCTCTAAATGCAGAGCTTTTTCTGTTCTCCAAAGACATCATGGTTCAATAGGAAGAAAAAGAGAACACAAGAAGGAATTCTGACAATATGACTCTTGACAAGAGTTTTATCATGCTTGTTTAGAAATAACATAATAAGGTCCTTCTCCAAGAGGGCTGCAGTGATATCTGGGCCTTTCTGCAGTCTGTGGAGTGCAGGCTAAGCTGGGAACCAAGTAGATTCTTTACTGCCTCTGATTAGAGCAAGGCATTTCCCACCTGTGTAGAGAAAGAAAACTAGAAGTCATGAAATTAGCATGCATTTCTTTTCCTAATCGTTGGTGGTAGTGTGTTTTCAAATGCTTTTACTCAAGGAACTTTTGTAAATTAAAAATATGCATGGGAAACAATCGGATACTGTTCGTTGGGCTACGTGCATCTGCCCATCCCCTCTTCCTTTCTTAACATGTTCTGGATGTTGGGGCAGATTGACAGCTGTCCCATAATAACACCCTTCTTCCATGCGAGTAGATTTCTTTCAACACTCTTGGCCACTCAGATTAAAGGCTGTGCTTCCAGAGTCTGGGGTGGCTGCAAGACGGGGCCTTAGCCTGCTGTGCGTGCAGGAGTGACTTAGAGGCTTCTGGGATGTTCCTTGAGAGACAGCTGGCATGCCAGGGGCCGGCCTCTTCACTCCTCTCCCAGAGCAGCTGGAACGGGGGTGCCGGCTGCTGTCTGGACCAGGAGGAGGAGCCTCACTCTCTAACAGGGGAGTGGTGAGCAGAGCCCTTCCTGTGGTACACTGGTTAGCAAAGCGGCCCCCACTGTCCCCCTTCCAGAATCCGCAATCCTTGCAACTTGACTTGCAGCTCTATTTTTTAGACGCAGTCCATGTCCTCACAGCTTGCATTGGGGCTGGCTTCACGACGTGCTTGGGCTGGCGGGATGCAGCAGAGGTGGCCCTGCGCCTGGTTTAGGCGTGATCTCCAGCACCCGTGTGCTCTTCCTTTCTCTCTCGGATCCCTGGCGAGCCCACGGGCAGAGGAGAGACCACGCAGAGGACAGCTGAGGGCCCTGCCGAGAGCCAGCCACGTCCAGAAGCAGTTACCTCGCCATTGCTCAGACACGTGACGGCACAGCCGAGGCAATGGCTGTGCTTCAGACCAGCACGTGCTGGGGGGTCTGTTACGCAGTTACAGGACACTTTGCCTGGTCCTGCAGGTTCTCCTGGACCCTTGCCTTTGCTGTGGGAACAACCCCAGCCTCGTCGACAGGTCTGGGACGACATGGAGCAGAGCCCAGTCAGCCTGCCTCCCCCACTCAAGGGTCCAGAGAGGTGAGGAACCCACCCAACGCAGCCACCTGACCTGTGGCTCACCCCACCACTGGCCACATGATGCAGAGCTAGCCCAGCCAGGCCAGGCGAACCCCCCAGCGAATCCACGGGCGGCAATCGATGACTCATATGTTTATGTGGGTAATTTCTTTCTTCTCTAGGCCTCAATGATTTTATATTTTCATCACACACAACCGAGCCCATTCTTAACTGACAGAGTTGTCCACATTTCCTCCTAAGCCTCAGAGTTAAATCTGGATTGTTCTATATGAAACTTTGGGCTATGTAAGCTTTGCAGTGATTCTCTAAGAGTAGTCATGTGACCCTGTTCTTAAAGGAGTGCAGGGAACACCTGGTGTTTCTTTTGGGAAGAGAGACATGAAGAGATGCCCACATTACCCATCAGAGTCCGATGCATCCATGTGCGGCACCTGGGAATTGGTACCCATCTTTCAACCACAAGAGGAGCTGGCCTCTTAGAAAAACCTGACATTCTGAGGGTGGTGGAACAGAAAGATGGAAAGAATCTGGGTTTTTCATAATGTGATTGAGCCACTTGGTAATTGCCCCTAACTCTGGACTTCCTGTGTAAAAGAGGTCGTATCTAGAGATGCTTCAGCAGGATGAGGTGAATTCCAAAAGAAAGCATACTAAATGATACGAAAATTTCCCGATTATTTAATACTGTACCAGCTGGGGAAGGTCTTTAAATCACTGAAGAAAATGTGCAGTCATTTCCCTGTAGGACTTTACACTCCAAATATAATGACTAAAACAGATGGAGTGTGATAAACTTCTCATTAGTTACCCAATAAGGAAAAGTTATTCCCTCAACATCAGAGAGGAGCTCTGGCTCACTGTCAGATACATCTATCTGTTAAATATGATTTTCAGAAAGTTGTTTTTTTCCCAGAGGGATGTGATCCTTATGCAAAATAATCCCTTTTTGATACATAATACTAAATGATGTGGTCTTACACTTCTATTTTTATTTTTCATTCAATTCAGAGTAATCTTGCCTTGAGATGCTAGGGCGGGTTTATATTTAAAAGGTAAGATGGTGACGATTTAATATGTTATTAATTACACAAATGCAATAGCAAGTCACAAGTTCCTCTGAGCTGTGTTAAAATATTAGGAATGCAGTTTATTTTAGATTGGGGCCTGAGTCTGACTAACTTACCAGCCTCATCCAGTTTTAAGTCATCGGGTGGTTTTGGGGTGGATATGGCAGCCTGGATCAGCTTCCTTGGCCATGTGGTTTTCGGGTCTGACAGACACAGGAGGATCTTGGTTGCCCCGTGAGGGCATTTGTGGGCACTGTAAAATGGATGGGCCTGCCGGGACTTCCTGTGGGATCAAACCTTGTGCCACTGATTCCTGCAACCCCAGGGACTTTCCTGTGGTCGTTACTCTCTGCACAAGAAGGAGCTGTGCTCACAAGGCATTTCTCGGTGGCTTTTCATAGACACTTGCCCCTCCAGTGTTTTTATAGCCTCCCACAAGCTGTGTCCACAATGTCCATCACAACAGGAAGTGCTGCTTCCGGGCCTCACAGTTGGAAGCGTTTTTTATGTCATTAGCTCCCTGCAGTGACTTGTTTCTAATTCTCACAATATCCCTTTTGGGTCTCATCTTTGAAGCTCTCATTGTGTTCCACCCACTATGGAGAGAGACATGTTCACTCACACAGGGCAAGTGAGGACGTGGACATGTGCACGTGTCACCCAGGAGTGGCTCTCCCCACCCTTCAGTGGCTCTCAGCAAGACTCCAGGCTGACAGTCCTGTGCATCCCACAGGCCACGTGGGACCCCATATCCAGCCAGATCACAAGAAAAGATCCACAGCACCTTACTATCTGAACTTAATGCGGGGCACAGATTAATGGCCAGAACTTGATAAGGCGGTAGGACAGGATTTTCTTTTCCCTTCTCTTTGAATCCTTTCCCTAACACCCACTCCTATGGAGAGGAGTATTCAGAGTGAGGCAGAATAAAGACAAGCTCTTGTATCAAAATAATTCATCAAAGTTATGTTGCGAGAAGATGCCAATCCTAGGAAGGAGAAGGGTTGCGTGTTTAGCATTGTTTCACTCTGAAGGGCTGGATGGTCAGTGGGACTTTCCTTAGCCTCACTGGGATGGATCCACAAAGGACTCCAAGATGAGGCTGGATCCCCAGGTAAGGATGAAAGGAAAAATAAAAAGCTATTCCATAGTGGCACCCCCTCCTTCACAGAAAATCTTGATTAAACTTCTCTAGAGACCCTCACCCTAATTGTTCTTAGACCATCAGCAAGAATTTCTGCAAAAGGATTCAAATGTGGTTAGGCTTCCTATTTCCCGTTGCTCTACTTTGCCATAACTAAATTTGGCTACGGGCCTAGAGAAGATCAGCCTCCAGATTCTGAGCCCCCCTCACTAGTTTTTCCCAACATTTATAGGCTATCTAGTGTCAAAAATTTTCTAGTCTAAAATGATACGTAATTGTGTGTAAGAGTTTTCAGGCAGGAAGTGTGTTTATGCACTGCAGCAGAGTCCATAAAGGAGACTGGCTCCTAGCCTTGGGCCTGGAGCCTTCACAGGGTGTTTACACTTCAAAGGAAAGTAGTTAGATCCCAGGGAAAGTCCTTTACAATCCAAAAGGTAAGAGTGAATGGTGCCAATTAGGTTCCTTGGAAACCAGCTGGTGGGGTGGGGAGGTGAATACTCCCTTTCTCAAGCACTGATTTTCTCAGAGAGTGTCCTTGCTTTATGTTTGTATTCAGGCCTGGGTTAGGTATTCACACAGTAAAAAACAAAAAACAAAAACAAAACAAAACAAAAACAACTACTTTTATGTAGACTTCTGCAAATTATGAGCCTCTGAGCCTCCCTCCCCCTATACACTGGGTATAAAGTTCTAAAAATTTCTGGACTTAGGGTTCAGAGGGATGAATTGATTTAGGCAAAAGCCCCCTCTGGACTGGGTGGCTAATAAACCTGCTTCTTGCTAATTCCTCAGTGTCCAGCCTCATCCGTCCTATATCAGTTCTATTATTTAATATGGAGACTGGTGCTGGCACTCAGTTTTGAATGTGGGCTGGTCATGTCAGGTCTGGAACCCTGAGGAAAGAGTGGGTTGGGGTGGGTAACTGCTTGTCTTCAGCATATGCAAAATTTAGCTCCTGTGTCTGAAAAGTAGCTTTATAGAGTGTATCATCAAGTTTTTAACTAAACCAGTCTTCATAAAACAGACAAGTGGCCTCAAAAATATGCCTGCAAAACACTCTCAGCTCAAATGTAGAAATAATACAGAAAGCACACAGAAATGAAGATAATGTGGCAGACATTTTCTCCCAGAACAAGATTCTGGGGTCATTTAAAGAGGTGAAATGATTACATCTAATCATACTTGATGGTAGCATTTATTCTGAGCTTTCTTTTTTCAGTACCAGAAATTGAACCCAGTGTCTCACACATGCTAGGTAAGCACTCTATCCCTGAGTTACAATTACAGCTCCTTTGTTATTTATTTATTTATTTATTTATTTATTTATTTATTTATTTGGACAGGGTCTTTCTAAGTTGCCCAGGCTGCAAACTTGGGGTCCTCTTTCCTGAGTCTCTTTAGTAACCGGTATTATAATGTGTAACACTACTGGTTCTGAAAGCATTTTTTAAAAAATGGATCTGTGCTATCTAAATAAAGGTGGCATTTGAAGAAAACAAGCAAGAAAAAAAGCACACATTTGAAAGAGCGCATTCTGAAAAGATAAGAAGAGATACTAGCTTTGTTATATTATTTTTATGACTCAAAATGACATAGCTGTGCCCTATTAAAATTTTTAATGTCTACTTAAAAACACTTGAAAACTGAATTTTCTAAATGAAGATTAGATGTTTTCCAAATGAAGAGTTTCAAGGCTGATTGTTAAAAATGTATGAATCCAACAGCCTGGCGTAATGGTTAACTTGAACCCTCAACTTGGTCACACATCAAAAACATCAAGAAATGATCATGACGTTGAAACTGGGCTAGCTCTAGAGTGAAGCAGCCAGGCCCTGGCGAGGAGCAGTATTGAAGGGCTGCCAAAACCTGGGTAATCAAGATGATGTTTTAATGCAATACTATGTTAATGCAATACTTACTTTAACAATATTTAATAATATTTAAACAATTATTCATTTAATGCAAAAAAAAAAAACCCATAATAAACAAAGTATCGAAATTTTAAAGAGCTAGGTGCAGTAGTCATGCCTGTGATCCAGCTACTAAGGGCTTAGGCAGGAGTGTCTCAAGTTCAAGGCCAACCTGGGCGACTCAGTAAGACCCTGCCTCAAAAGAAAGTAAAAAAGACTGGGAATGTAGCTTTGTGGTGGAGAGTACTTGTCCAGCATGCTCCTGGACCTGGGTTCAGTTCTTTTTTTTTTTTTTTTTTAATATTTTTTTAGTTGTAGATGGACACAATATCTTTATTTTATTTATTTTTATGTGGTGCTGAAGATTGAACACAGTGCCTCATGCATGGGAGGCAAGTGCTCTTACCACTGAGCCACAATCCCAGCCCCCTGGGTTCATTTCTTAGCGCCACAAAAAGGAAGGAAGGAAGGGAAGAAGAACCCAAGCTTGTGCTTTACAATCATGTCTCCGTCTCCTCATCCTAATTCCATCCCTGTTAGAAGTCCTAGAAATGACTTTGCAAAGGACAGATTTTTATTTTAATATTAAGCTTTCCAGAAAAGCAGCAAAGACCTTTATTAAACCCCAAAGAACATGCTTACTCCTGTTAAGTTGGCACAACTGTCGGCTGGGTGTGCGGCTCAGTGGTAGTCCCTGCCTAACATGTGACACCTTGGATTTGATCCCCAGCACTTTAAAAATAAATGAAGAGATAAAAGTGAGTGTATCTGCTGAGACCCCTTTGCAAGGCTGGCTTCCTTCCTGACTCCCGCCTGCCTGTTCATTCCTGGTGATGCGAGGCTCCAGAGCTGCTATGAGTTGACGGAGGCAGGTGTGGTCCGCGCTGCCCTCCCTCAGCTTGAGTCAGCAGTCCCACCTTCCCCGAGTCCCCGGGTCCACCCGCTCAGCGCCAATTTCCCGTTCTGTGTCTGACAGACTGGAGATTAACAAGTCTTCCCAGAGCGAGGTCCTCAACTTGGCCCATTTCCTGCAGCACTCGCTGGGGACTTGGCAGGGAACTGGTCTTACTGATACGGATGCGTCACATGTGTAGTGTCGCAGCCGTGGACGCGCAGCGCTCAACTCGAATGCTGCAGAGCGAAATGGTGCAGCTTGGCCTTTGGATCAAGCCCCACGCCCTCCGTCCTGCCGGCTGCTCCTGGCCAGTGAACAACCCACCAACCCTGTCTTTCTTGCAAGTCACTTCTGCTAACAGCGGATGTTGGCCGATGACTCCCCGTCATCTGCTCTTGCGGGCTTCACTCTCATTCGGCACTTGAAAGAATGCCACCCCGCTAGTCATATTTCACTCCTGTCACTATTCAGGATCATCTCTGCTCTTCAAAAACCCCCGAACTCATCCCCCCTTCACTCTAACTGCACCCAGGGCCAGGGCCGTTCAGCCTGAGTGCCAGCTTCCCTCCACAGCTCCTGGCCTCCTCGGTGCTCCCGGGGTGCTCCCGCCCTTCCTGTGCCCCGACTTTCTGCTTGGTGAGGGCAGTCCTGCATCCTCGACCTAGGCCTGTTTGTCCCCTGCGGGCCACAGCACGGACGAGGCCCTCCCTTTTAAGATGAGGCTTCATCCAGCGGCTCTATCTGCCGTCCCTGCCACACTGTCTAAAAGTGTGGGCTGTGTTCTCTGTCACTTGCCTGCCTTTCTCACCTGTGGGCTGGTTTCCGTGCTCACTGTTTGATGGGGACTGCTGGCCCACAGGTGACGCTGGCCTGTTGCCAAGCACCCGGCCTCAACTGTACTTCCTTCTGTTCCACCTCTGACTTTGGCTTTGTTTACTAGTACTTTTTTTTTTTTTTTTTTTTTGGAAATAGTCTTTTATCTGGGTTCCAATAACACATCAAAGAACTCTCTTTGATGTTACTTTCTAAGGTGTCTTTCTCTGACATTTTAATTGCAGACATTCCCTAAGATGGGCCCTCTCGCTCCTATGTTGGCTTTACATGCCTGATAAATGAGCTCATTTACTTCCAAAGCCTCCATCTTCAACAGCTCCCAAATCAAGATCTTCAGCATCACTTCTTTCCGGAGCTCCAGGTCTCTATTGGCAAGTGCTGGGCATTTTCACATGGACGTATACTTGGAGACCGGAGCTCCAGGAATCTAGAGTAAGATCCCTGCTTTATTTGCGACCTCTCTCTGCTTCTATATCCTGTTTCTGCCTGTGGCACCACTACCTTCCTGGTTAATCGGGTCAAGACCTCTTTTTCCTTTACCTCTGCACCCGATCTCCAAATCCTATTGATTCTTCCGCCCCGGAGTCGTCCAAATCCATCCTGTCCTTCCTGAACACAGTGCTCTCCTCATCTCTACAGGTTTTCTCCACTTGTGTTTTTAAAACACCCTTTACATAAACTGCTGCTAGAATGATCACCATAAAACACAGTTCAGATTACCTGACAGCTCCTCTCAGACATTTTTAATGAGACACCTGCTAGCCAAAACTGGAACTATCTGTACTTCAAAACAAACAATGACATGCTAATTTATAATTCATTGACTAAAATAAGAATTCATGAATCCACTCGGCACACATAAATAGATACATGAATAAGTGAGCAGGAAGGAAAAAGCTTCTCTGTAATGTAATAAATGTAGAAGAAATGATGGCATTGGAAATCCACCTGCTGGTAACTTCCGTAGCAATGGTTGTTCATGCCAGAACCACCAGCATGATACAAACCAGCTGGAGGTTTGACTAAGAACAGTATATTACATAGTCTTAATATAACCTCATATTTTTTTTACTGAGAAAGGAAAATCAAAAATGTACGACACACACACCCTTCCAACTACCTTACCAAATGCTGAAGGTCAACATCACCCACCATTGTACAAATGGGTATCATGAAACTCTGGTGTGATGCACCAAAAAAGGGTCAACCATCACTGTGTGGTGTTCCTCCCAGACACTGGTATGGGTCTGACCACGAGGAAGTGCTAGGATCCACACAGACATTCTGTAAGGTAAGTGGCCTGCAGTCTTCAAAATGTCAAGGTCATCATGTTGGAGAGTCTAGACTAAAGGAGAAAGAAGAAAATTCAGTACAATTTGTGCTCCTAGGTGGAATTTTGGACCAAAAAATTTTTTTGTTTTGTTTTATTAAACATATATGTGAGACAATTTTATTTTATTTTTCTATTTTTGCAGTGCCAGGCATCTAATCCAGGACCTTTTGTGTGCTAGTCAAGTGCTCTATTGCTGAGCATTATATCCCGTGGGCAAAATGACATCTGCAGAGTCACATCTGTAGTTAGTGTCCTGATTTAACTGTATCAAAGTTAATTTCTTGATTTTGATAACTGCATTGTGGTTATGTAAGATATTGTGTGTGGTTTTAAGAATGCACACTGAAATGTTGAGTCATGAAGGAGCATCACATCTCTGACTCTCAAGTGGCACAAAAACATGATTATATCTATCCATCCATCCATCTCCACATCTGTCCATTCATCCAACCCCACATCTATGTCACTGGTAAAGCAAATGTAAAATGCTGACTTTTGTGGAATCTGGGTAAAGGGTATAGGGAAATTTTTGCCACTTTTGTATAAATCTTAAATCATTTCAAAATGAAAACTTTTTTAAAAAACAGAACCTGTAGTGGTGGGATAAATTACAAACTACTTTTATAGTGTTTGGTGGGTGCCATGACATGCTGCCAATTTTAATCAAGGCAAGTAAAGCATCTCTGACCTCCTCTTTCTCTTCTCTGTATCCTAATGAATCGCCACCCTGTCACAGCGTCCACTGACAGCTTAAAAGAGAACCAAGCCCAAGATAGTTGAAGTGGGCATTTCTTAGTAACAATGATGAAGAAATAAACTGCCTTGTAGCAGAATCTCTCACGGGAGGCTTGTGTTTTACCTTTTCCCTGACGACTGCATTAGTAGCTGTAATACGTGAGGTGTCCCAGCACATGAAGACCAATGGATAATGGATGACTGTTCTTAGTCCTTTGTGAAGGATTGGGAAAGCCATCACATACCGTATTTTCTGAGATGGAAATAGTTCCTTCAATACTCGGCTGTCAGCACTAACACAGGGAAGAGGGAACAGGCCTTCTTCCAAAATCTAGGCTGTTCCAGAAATTGATGGGGTTTTGGCATGTGTGTGTTTGCTCATAGTCGGATATGAATGTGTTTAATTTTCTGAGAATTCATACCGAAAAATATAACAGATATCATGGGCCAACACAGTAATGTTTGGGAAATGGCCCAAATTGGCCATCTTGCTCCTGTTTAATCCTCCAGGCAGCTTGCCCCTGTGGAGAACAGCCGGCCGTCTCCCGGGTATCCCGCTCACCGCCTAACAAACCTGCGTGGAAGCAGAAGAGGCTGGTGTTTGAGTTTTCAAGGTGTTCTTCGCACGTGGTGCAGCACACAGAGAAGCGTGGTCAGCAAATACCTGAAGAAGCCACCCTCTAGGTGGGTGCGAGGACACCTCTCTAGGTGGGTGCGGGGACACAGGTCCTTTTCTCCACATGACAATGCAGTGTTGTGAATGCACTTGGTTACCAGAGCTCGGAGGGGTGTGGCGCTCTTGATGGCTATTACTGCGGAGGAGAGGCTGAGAGGGCTCTTCTCAGGCGCTGTTGGGAGGGCCGTGCCTCCTGCAGGACACACTCTGGCTTGTGGTGCTTCCAGCGCTCCCAGCGGGGAGAGGAGCAGCTGCTTCCTGGTGAGCCTGTGTCAGCTGCACTCAAGAGGCTGCATCTGCGGCCTGGCACTGACCGCGCTTCCATAACTGAAGCTTTTACAATTGAAACTGAAGCTAAGAAATGTGGCAGAGTCAAAAATGATTCAAAAGCATAAAAATATTGCTTTTTTTTTTTAAAATCTGCAAAACAAAGAAACATCTAGTCATGAACCTGTTTTTTTCAGAGAATTTAGAATCTGGATTCATGTCACAAAGCCTCACCCTCCACGCTGGGCATCTGGGGCAAGTCATCTAACCCTTGGCAGGGCCCAGCAAGCTTCTGTCAAGGGCCAGTTAGTAAGTACTTTGGGCTTCACACAACTTGGTGCCTGTGGCAAGCACTCAGCTCTCTGCTAGAGTTCGCCGGCAGCCTGGGTGATATTTCAACAAGTGAACACGGCTGTCCTTGAACAAGACTTTATTTCATTTTATTTTTTTTGTACCAGGGATTGAACTCAGGGGCACTCGACCACTGAGCCACATCCCAACCCTATTCTGTGTTTTATGTAGAGACAGGGTCTCACTGAGTTGCTTAGCGCCTCGCCATTGCTGAGGCTGGCTTTGAACTTGTGATCCTCCTGCCTCAGCCTCCCTAAGTGCTGGGATTACAGGCTTGAGCCACCAGGCCCAGCAAGACTTTATTCATGCGAACTTCAACTTGAGTTTCACATAGTTGTCACATCACAAGCATTACCCTTCTTTTGATTATTTTTTCTTAACCATTTAAAAATGTGAAAACCACTCTTGGCTTGCAGGCTGCATGACGGCAAGAAGTGGGTCCAAGGCGCTGACCCCTGGTAACGGAGCTTCGGGGTCTCTGTCCCCTAAGAACATTTTTGCCCCTCCTCACCCCCGGTGGTGACGTGCGAATCCCTTTAACTCTCAGTGCTGCGCATGGTGCCACAAGACACCACATTATCTTTGGGCTTTTTTTTTCCCCCTCAAATCACATCTTACTATTGCTTACAGAATCCAGGACACCGGGCTCCACATAACACACAAAACCATTTCCAGAATCGAAACCAAAGATGCAAACACATTTGCTCTCAGAAGCTACGTCACATGCAGCAGAGCTCATGAGAAAATAGCTTAAATGTGGTCAAAGTGATGAAGAATGTATTCTGTGAGAGAAAACGTCCACTTGCCACTGCTCGATTCTATGCATCCTTGATGACAGGGCAGATGACAGTTAAAGCTTCATCACATATCTTAGGAACTTCTTCCAGGAAAATAGTACATCAAAACCTACTTTGGAATGGAACCACTGCTTGACCGAGCTATCCCACTCCTAGGTTTATTCCCTAAGGACTTAAAATGAGCATACTACTATGGTGCAGCCACTTCAGTGTTTACAGCAGCTCAGGGCACAACAGCCAAACTATGAAACCAACCTAGGTGCCCTTCAATAGGTAAAGAAAATGTGGGATATATACACAATGGAATATTACTCAGCCTTAAAGAAGAATGAAATGATGGCATTTGCTGGGAATGGATGGAGCTGGAGAATGTCATGCTAAGTGAAATAAACCAATCCCCCAAACCCAAAGGCAGAATGTTTTCTCTGATGTGTGGGAGCTAATTCACGATAAGGGGAGGGGCTGGGGAAGAACAGAGTTACTTTGGATTAGGCCGAGGGGAGTGAAGGGAGGGGAGGGGGTGTGAGGATAGGAAGGGCAGTGGAATGGATCAGACATTAGTACCCTGTGTACGTATATGATTCCACGATCAGTGTGATTCTACATCACGTACAACCAGAAGAATGAGAAGTCGTACTCCATTCGTGTATGATGTGTCGAAGTGGATTCTGCTGTTGTGTATAACTAGTTAGAACAAATTTAGAAACTGAAAGCTAAGGACCAGAGAATTTAAACCACTTGCTTAAGTCCCATGACTAATAAATACAGAACAGAAGTAGAGCCAAAGCTGTTAATGATGCTGTTGGGACAGTTTCTACAATTGAGGAGTCTGTTTCCTTAGATTTAATTTTGCAAGCCATGTATTAATAAACAAGTTGTCAATAAAGCAGCTATTTATGGTTAAAAAGAAAAATTTTGCCTCTTAGCAAACTTTCAGATCTAAAGTGGCATCACCTATTAGTCAGTGAGGACGAAGATGGTGATGGGGGTGGTGAAGGTCACGTTGTGTCACAGGCCAGGTCCAGTTCTCTGACGTGCTACTCATTTAAACTTAAAATAACCCAATGCAGGAGGAACTACTATGGACTCCACTTACTGAAGCACAGAGAAGTCATTTGAGGTATCCCTGCTGTGGCTTGACAACCCCAGAGTGGCCAAGGTGCGGCATGACCAGCCGGGCTTGCAGAGGTGACTGAGCGAGGGCTCCTGTGGGCAGGCGGAAGCTTTTCCCAAGAAGCCAGGCTCCCTTCCACCTTCTGCGTAGCCTTTCTGGATTCCCACACATGCTTCCTTCGAGGCTGTATTAGCTTGTGTCCAAGAGCATTCTGGAACATTAGCAGAGGAACAACTGAAGAGTCAAAGCAGCGAGGCACAGAGTATCTCATGGAAGGTCATTCCAGTGCCGACCGGCTGAGATGGATCACAGAGAAAGGCAGAGACTGGAGCAGAGGCACAGTTGGAAAGGTGAGTTGTGTGTGAACGATAGGACCTCAACCAGACCTCTGTCGATTACAATTGAAAGAGAGGAAATGATTTGAGATTCACTAAAAAGAAATTCCATTTCCAGTGATGGGGTTTGGGATAAGAGGAAAAGAAAGGAGTCAAAATAGCTGAAAGATGTGCACATAGTACCGAATACTGGGACCAGAAACACCAAGAGAGGAGGTGTGGCGTGCAGGGCCACTGGTCAGCCTGACCGTGGACAGCGGGACGTGTGGTGGCGTCCACCCATTCTTTGCCTTTTGGTCTCTGGGGAGAAATGGAACAAGAAGCTGTAGTCTGTATTTATTCAGGTGGTGGCTGGCTGTGGGCAGAGGTCACCAACTAGCAGCCTGCATGGTAGTCCCAGTTTTTAATTCATAGGCTGACAGTTTTATTTGGCAAAAACAGTCTTTAAATTGGAATTGGAATGCCTTTCATAGGGCATAATCTCTCCGAGCACAGGTCACACAATTTTTCACACCTGGTAGGATAAAAACATTGGCTCTGAAGGCCAGGCAGGAAGTAGGACCAGTGTGGGGACTGAGAACAGCACTGGTCTGGTTGCCTGCAGGGGAATCCCCACCAGCCACCTGGGCAGCGTGGCCTCTGGAAAGTTGCTTAGCTTCGAATGGAAGGTAGAACTTAAGTGCCCCATGAGATGTTAGCTGTTCTGGGGCTGGAGACGCAGCTCAGAGGTAGAGCACGTGCCAAGAGTGGGCCAGACCCTGGGTTCCATCTCCAGCACAGTAAAAACAAACAAAACCAAATCAGCTTTTCTCACTGTTAGAGCCTCTGCTAGAGTTTGCTAAAAGAATCCAAAGCTAAACCTTAAATATTTCCCAACTAGAAATGGACCAGCACTCATGGAGGCCCGTGTCCATGAGGAGGAGGACGAGGACCCCTGCAAGTGACGAAGGCAGGCAAATGCACAGGGACCTCGAGGGTGCATGGTGGTGGTATCCAGAAAGCTCCTACAAATGCCCTGCATCAGAGAAGAGAAACTTTCCTCCACCCTCCTAGGCTCAGTGTTCGGGGCCTGCAAATTAAACTGACAGAGAGGTTAGCCAGAGAAGAGACAAAACTCAATCACAATGTGGTCAGAATTTCATAGAAAAGTGTAATTCAGGGAGGTGGTTAGAATTGGGGGCTTATTGGGCGCGGTGGCGCAAGCCTGTAATCCCAGCACTTAGGGAGGCTAAGACAGGAGAATCGCGAGTTCAAAGCCAGCCTCAGCAATGGCGAGGTGCTAAGCAACTCAGTGAGACCCTGTCTCTACATAAAACACAAAATAGGGCTGGGGATGTGGCTCAGTGGTTGAGTACCCCTGAGTTCAATCCCTGGTACCAAAAAAAAAAAAAAAAAAAAAAAGAATTGGGGGCTTATATACCTTTTTAATAGGGACAAGAAAGAGTGAGTAAAGAGCCCATAGGGGAGAAAATGACTTTCAGGAAAGAAAAGTGGGCCCTTAGGAGAAAAGATGAAAATAGGATGGTTTTGAGACAATGTTTATTTAGGCCATTGGTGAAAATTCATATTCTTTGGCTGAAGTCCCTGAGGATGTGACCTATGACAATTGAGTTCCTTTCAGAGAGTTCACTTTTAGGCAGATAAGGGAATTCAGAAAAAAAATCCTGTTCTTGTTCAACATCTCTAGCAACCAAAGAAATGCAAACCCAAACTACATTGAGATTTCATCTCACTCAAGTCAGAATGGCAAAGATCAAGAACACAAGTAATAACAAATGCTCTCAATGTTGTGGGGGGAAAGGTACACTCATATATTGTTAGTGGGACTGCAAATTAGAACAACCACTCTGGAAAGCAGTATGGAGAGTAAAAGATTAGGAATGGAACCCCCGCATGACCCAGCTATCCCAGTCCTCGGTTTCTATCCCAAAGAACTACAATCAGCATATAATAGTGATACAGCTACATCAGTGTTCATAGGAACACAATTCACAATAGCCAAGTTGTGGAACTAGCCCAGGTGCCTGACAATAGATGAATAGATAAAGAAAATGTGGTGTATGTACCCAAAGGAGTTTTACTCAATCAGAAAGAATGAAGTTATGGTATTTGCTGGTAAGTGGACAGAACTGGAGAACATCGTGCTAAGTGAAATAAGCCAGACCCAGAAAGTAAAGGGTGGAATGTTTTCTCTCATATGCAAAAGTCAGAGCAAAATAAGGAGGAAAAAGTCAGGGGGAAAGCCCATGAAACTAGAAGGGAGATCAATGGACTAGAGGAGGGTGGCTGGGCAGGTAGGGGGACAAGAAAGTGCAGGAACAGAAATGAGACTGGCTACAGGGTGCTGTGTGTGTGCACTGTATCCAGTGGACTCCACCCTCATGTACACCTATAAAGCACAATCCATAGAAACCCATTAATAGATGGGGGAAGGCCAGGGGAGTAGAGGAGGGTAACCAGGGCAGGAGGCGAGGGAGAGAGAAGGCACTGGGGACGGAAATAGTGCAAACTGGATTCCATGCAAGCGTGATTATATCCAAACGCACTGCATGCTTACGTATAGCTACCATGCACCAATAAAGCATATTAAAGAACAAAAAATAGAGACACAAACATACTACATCGATTTATGATGGTAAATGCTAGAACATTCAGGACAAAAACTACTGACAGTGGTGGCCTCTTGGAATGGGCCCTCGAAGGAGATGCTTAGTTTACATGTTTTACTGTTTTATGTTGGAATGTATTATTTTACTGTAGGTACATTTTTTCTTATGGAATTTTTTAAATTAAAAAAAATAATTTTCTCATTCTTTCAAAAAATTCTCATTTTTCAAAAAAAAAAAAAGCTTATTCTCAAGTACTTTCAGGTCAAAGTAATATTTGTATGCCACAGTGCCATATTCTAGACCCTTCGCTTGCGTTTTATTAAAATGTAGAGAGGAACTTTGGAGGATGAGAGGGGTGTGAGACAGAGGGCTTTACACTCCTCATGTTACCTGTACTGTCTCCAGTTTCTAGATGACCCCTACGTGGAGTTCTAGAACTATTAGAACCTTACCAGAAGCTAAGGGAGTGTGACTCAGCATAATTCCACCTCTGTCCCTTGACATTTCCTATGGGAGAAAGCCAGGAGCAGTCAGCATTCCCCTGATGGAGATGCCTGGGAGATGGGAGATGAGGCAAAGATGCCAGCAGAAAGGGCAGGAGCCCAGCAGCCACCACGGTCCCGCTTCAGGTGGAATTCTGCAGGAGAGCAAAGCCAGGCGCAGTGGGCCATGGCCTGAAAGCAGGAAACCAGGATGCCGGGGCTCGCAGGACTTTCCCAAGAGGAGGAAGAAGATTCCAGAGTTTTCTACCATGAAAAACATTTGAGGTGTTCTTTGTGACCCTCTTTATTGCCACTACTTTTTAATTTCAAGGTTTACAGCATCTAAACTAGACTATGATGCAAAGGTCTCATCTGAATCCTTGTTGTCTCTAAGTTCTTCCTGCTCAGCCGGCTGACCTCTTGGCCGCGGGGACTGTTTTCATACCATAGTCACACTCCATACCCTGGCTCTTCCCATGTGCCTTACGAAAGCTCCACATCCTGATGCCCTGAGCAGTGGTTTCCCTGGCGCTCCCTGTGCTGGCTCTGCTGCCAGGTCCTCGGGTGCCTCCTGAGCTCCGTCTCCTTTCTCCTGGCCCTCGGATCCCTCGGGCTCCCTCCCAGTGCCTTTCTGCTGGCCTCTCCCTTTCTGCCTGCTTCAGCTCCCCAAACTCACAAGAGCACTTGTGCAGAAAGTCGCGTTAGGCCGCCACTTCATTTGTACACTCGAGGACAGGAAAGCTAAACAAGGAATGAACTCTAGAGGAGCTGAGGCTGCCGCTGTAAATAAAGGCAGCTTTGGAGAAGAAAGAATTTAATCTGGGTTTTCCACGAAGTCCTTAGTAAATTATGTTTAAGCAGCACATTCATGCGCTGCCACGGAGCTGGGGGAGGAAGGAGGGAGAGTGGCATTTCTGCCACCGTCAATGTCGGTGACATCCACGAGATCTGTTAAGCTCAGTCCTTTGCCCACTCTGTTGACTTTGGACAGCAGGCTGTTTCTCCATGGGCTGCAGGCTTCCTAGCCCAGTGAGAAGTGGACTCTTGAGAAAAGTAACCAGGCACGTTCCCCACGTCACTGATCTCAGAGGGAGCCTTTTCCCTTGGGTATAGGTTTCCTAGCAGTTCACATTTTTCTCATGGTTTTAGGAAACAAACAGACTTACTGATGTTTATTTCCTGGGTAAGGCTCCAGCATCATGGGAAATGGAGAGTAGGAAGCGTATACTGCCACTCAACTGGGCCATGTCTGAAGACAGGAGGGAAAATGAACTCTTCCCAAGACCGTGGTCTCCTTTGGCAAGATAATCGAGGGATCTTGACTGATCTGCGAGGCTGATTTCCTTATGTTGTTAGACACTTACTTTTCGCAATGTTGGAGGTCAAACCAGCACACGCTGGACGTGCTCTCCAGAATTGGGCTTCAGCCTTCGCCCCCTTACGTCCTCCTTAAGAAATGTTTTACCTGAAACTTATTTAAAATTCCTCAGTACTTTGGGGGAAATAAAATACAATATGCTAGCCTTTAATATCTGAAAACCTGCTTTCTGCTTTCTTCTCTCATTGTTATTTCTGATGCTCCATCAAGGGCCACCTCGGATGGTTCAGGAGTTCCATGTGCCGAAAATAAAAGGCAGAGGGATTAATTAGGTCATTCTTACTTTCAGTATATTTAGGAGCCAATTTTACTTCGTTCAGACAAAGCACCGCTTAGAAACTCATGACACGTAAGTCAATAGCCACAGTGTAGGTAATCGTACAAATGGAAGGTTGGTGGGGAATGAGTGAGAGAAGAGGGACACGTGTCATTGAGGGTGACGCAGCCGTCATCAGAGACTCTCCCCTGCTGTCAGCAACTGGGCCAGAGGCGGAACTGACCCTGGTTGGCTGATTTTCCCATGTTGTAGTTCCTTGGCACTGTTCCTGTCTCCACTTGACTCTGAAGGAACTGTCTTCCTATTTCACTGGTGTGAGATGCTGTTTGTTGAAGTGAAATCATAAGTGTCTCCAAAACAATGACTGTGTCTTCTCCCCAGGACATGGAGAGCGTGGAGGGAGGGAGCCGTGGCCAGCACACACCTGCCCGGGGCCCAGCGCTGTCCTTCAGCAGTTTGTCCATGCCCTCAACGCCTGGCAGACTACGGCACCTGCCCTGGCACTGTTTGCTCCAATATTTTAATATGAAAAATTTCGTGATTTTACACTAGATTCACTTACCACCTAGACTCTCTTTGGTTGTAATTTAACCCCAAGTCAATTACAAGTCAATTAATTACAAGTCAAACTCCGAGGTGTTTTCTATTATAGCAAATAGAGGCCTTTCCAGCAGTGAAATGTAGGCCAAAATCCAAGATCCTCACTCTTCAGAACCAGGTCACAGGCAATCTTAAGTTTCTGGTCCCATTGACACTTGGAGTGATGGCTGTAACTGAGGCCCCGTTAGCTCGCCTGTCCCGGCTCCTCAAGGCGGCCGGCTGCACTTGGCTGCACCTCAGAGCCAGCGAGCTCGGCCCAGTCCTCTGCCCTGGCTCCCTGTGCAGGTCACTGTGCTCTCCCCTCTTGACAATCCTGGGGGCTGCCCTGGGCTGCCTGAAGCACCTACCACAATTTCCCACTTTTTGTTTTGTTTTTTGTTGGGCACTGAGCCCAGGGGCGCTCTACTGCTGAGCTCTAGACCCAAGGCCTTCCTATTTTATTTTGAGACAGGGTCTCAGTTGGTTCCTTACGCTGGCCTGGAACTTGCAGTCTCCAGAGGGGCTGGGATCACAGGCTGGTGACACGGTGCCTGGCATAATTTCCTGTTTTAAAGTCTGTTGGTAACAGCCTTCCTTCGGCTTTCCACCTTACCTAACACACTCGGCTTCTGGAGGTTTCCATGAGGCCATCTTTTCAGGAGCGGTTTGCTGCCTACCCCTCTTTCTAACACAAAGTGTGTGTTCAGAATGATTTTTATTACTAAAAATTTTCATTTTGGGAAGTTATTCCTTCCTCTGATCCTCTAACTTTATGGGACATGCTTCCTGGGACTTTTTTTTTTTTTTTTTAACGGCCACCTGAAAGGGAGGATACAGAAATGAGTACCTTGACTATAATTCAAACACAATATAACGAGAGTAGTTTGCCTTTTAGTAGATCTTAGAGATTTTAGACATCTCTGTGAGGAAATATGATTTTATTTCTACACTTTTATAAAACAATTGCAATGCAAAAAATTTCTCGGATATGCCACCTAAATGTCCGCGCGGGAATAGCACGTAATTGAACCAGGTTCCGCAGCTCCGGTGTGAACCACGCCTGTGATGTGCCCTCGCACTGCATTCAGAAGGCGGGCTGAGCTGGAGTTCAGGCCCCCTGCTTTTCCCCCTCCCAGTGTCCTCTGTGTGAAGCGGAACAGGGACCCTTGGGCCAGCCTGTGACTCCAGCCAGGAGCATCGTGGGCTGGGGCCCTGCACTGATGCCTTGGCAGTCTGAATAGCTTCAGGTCAGCACGTTCAGACTCCAGGAGTTTTAGGAACTTCCTGTGAAGAAAGCGCAATCACAGAGGAGAGCAAAGAAGCTGAGAAGGAGAGGGAAACACCTGGGTTATTCCAGGCCAGCTCTGAAGACGGAGAGGCTTTGTGAAAACTCGACTTGCAGTCGTGGTTATTGGAAAATCCACATTCTGTGAATTTAAAATACTTTTATGCAACTGTTTTATACAGTTGAGATTACATTTTAGATTTTTATAAAACTGATCTTGCTCATTTTGCTCACAGGAAAGAGAGAGAAGAGCTTTGTTCTGGGGTCTTGTGCAGAGGCTCACGGCCTCCCTCCTGGCCAGTCCAGCCCTCTAGCTGCCATGAACCTGGTGCCACCTGCACTTCTGCCTGTGGCAGGGGAGGGAGGTCAGTACCTGGACGGGAGGTACTGACCTGTACGGGAGTTGGCCTGCCCGTGCTTGTGTCCAGCGCTGATGGGGACCTCCCCTGTCCTCCACTAGCAGGGTCCCTCTGTTACCATCCTGTACCAGAGACTTTGCCCGATTGCCCGCCCAGCACCTCTCCTCCAGAGGAGCCTTGCCTTTCGCCCTCAGTGCTGTCCCAGCCTTCTCCCCACGCTGCAGCACACCACGCTTTATTCCTGAAACCCTGTCTGTGGCCAGGCCAGCCAGACCTCTCCTGGTAGCAGCCCTTCACCAACACCTCTGTGACAGTTCACAATAATACATGGTACAGAGACTATTTTACTAGAGTGGTTTCCAGCTTTAGTGTACGTCAAATCACCTGGGGGCTTGGTAAGCACAGGTGACTGGAGTCCACCTCCAGGGTACCAACTCAGTAGTCAGGGCGAGTCCTGAGAACCCGCACTTGAACCAGCTTCCAAGGTGCTGCTGCTGTGGGACCCACACCCTGCGGCCCACTGGCTTCCTGCACACCCAGCTCCCGCGCCAGGCTGAACAGGATTCACATTTTGCCGTATTTGCTTCTGATCTTTGTCCTCTGACGAACAATGAAATGTGTATGGACGCGGTTGGTGGCCTCCTGCTCCCTGCTTTCCTGGCATGCTCTTGTTTCTGACGGTCACCACTGCCTGCCAGCACCATCCCGTCTGGACACAGGGCGCCACCATTGCTTGGCTGAATCTCCTGCATCTGAAGCTGGATCTGCCTCCCTGTTTGCAGTCTGACTTCTTCCTTCCCAGCTGGCGGTGTTTTCCATTCCACTCCATCCTGTTCGCTGCTCTTGCTTTTCTATTCCTGCTCTGTCACTGGATCTAATGAAATCTGCATTAAACTTTCATCAGGACCAGAACAAGGATTTTGCTATGAGCAAGACTGCTCTTACCTGGCAAAAGATATGCACTTTATTAATTAAAGTGTAGGTGGAGAGAGTAAAAATCAGTAACAGAGCACCTGTGGGAATCCCCCTCAGTAGACTGGGTCAATAGAACCTGGGCGTGGTAATTAGGCAGCCTGAAAGCTGTGAGGTTGAGGCAGACCCACCCCGGGTTCTGCATGTGAGCTTCAAAGCCAGGATCCGTAGGTGAAAGGGACACATTATACTGAAGAGACAGCTGTTCAGGATTACTCATGAGGGACTCTCAACTGGACCGAGCCAGCACCATGGTGCCAGGCTGTTAGTGGGTGGAGCACAGGTGCTTCCTACTGTGGGTCTCCAAAGCTATCAATGTTGTCTAAGCTGGCAATTTCAAATCATATGCAATTAAAATGATCGAATGGATGAAAGTACTCATAACTGCCCAGGAATTTTTTTTATTTCATTCTGTAAGAACATCTTTTGCCAGCTTCCCATCTTCAGATTTTTTGGTTACTGCCTTCTTTATAGAGTTAACATGAATTAGAACATATAAAATTTGACCTGCATTGGCCTAGTTAATGCATATCTCTTAAACATGCAGAGAAAAGCCCTCTCTGGCCCGCTCCTCTCCACGTGCCCCCACTCCTCTCTTGACATGGTTGCTGGACTTGTCTGTAAGCATCTGCCATGGGCCTCCTGCCCCTAGACACACCATTTGGCTGAGCGTCCCTGGTTTCATGGCTCCTGCCAGCTGCTGTGGCTGGGTGAGAGTTTCTAGGATCATTTCTTCTTCTTTTCTCTATTAGGAAAACATCTCTTAACCTAGTTCTTACTGCCCAGCCCAGCGCAGCTTCTCTGCCGTGTGGCTGTTGAGTTGGCTCACTTGCCCGCCGGCTCCCTACCTTCAGATTTTTTGGTTACTGTGACCAAAAGAACAACACAGAAGAAAAGTTTATTTGGCTCATGGTTTCAGAGGTCTCAGTGCACAGATGGCCAGCTCCATTGCTCTGGGCCCCAGAGGAAGCATCACATCATAGCAGAAGGGCATGGCAGAGGACAGCAGCTCAGGCCTTGGCAACAGGAAGCAGAGACAACTGCTCTTGCCAGGGAAAAAACATCAACCACAAAGGCATGGCCCCAGTGACCCACCTCCTCCAACCACACCAGACCTACCTGCAGTTATCACCCAGTTAGTCCACACTGATCAGTGTCTTAATCCACTGACGAGGCGACACCTCTAGTAATCTAATCATTCTAAAAATTATTGCATTGTCTCACACATGAGCCTTTGGGGGACACCTCACACCTAAACCATAACACCATGCCTCTCTGAATTAGTGGGAAATGAGGCAGTTTATAACATAACTGGATAGATGCCCAAGTGCTAAAGGAATTTACTTGAGGGAAAGATTAATTTCTGTGGGGAACTCTAGCACTAAATTCTTTAATTAGTGTAAAATCCAAATATAAGCCTGTGTCTGCATATTTTTACATGTAACTATTTGTGTGAAATTAACATAATATTTGTGTTCCAGTTTGAGATTGTAGTCATCAAACAGTTCTATCACTAGCCCATCAGATAACAAGGAAAAATATGTAGATTGCAGATTAAATAACATCAAAAACTTAAAGTCAGCCAGGCATGGTGGTGCAGAAGGATAAGAAGTTCAAAGTCAGCCTCAGCAACTTAGTGAGACCTAAGCAACTAGCCCCCCTGGGTTCAATCCCCAGAACCAAACAAACAAACAAAAATCCTCAAATCAATAAGTACACACAGGTATGCACAACAGTGCTCTCTCTCCTAAGGACAAACAACAACAAAAACCTTCAAAACTGCAGAGAAGGTAGATTTGGGCATTTGAAACCAAATACTATAGGCTGTTTCCTCATCCCACCAAGGATGGAATCGCTATTTTCCCATAAAACATACATTTGTCCATCATTTAATTAAAGGAATTGAACTTTGGGGAAGAAGAATTAGAAAGCAAAGGATGAAACTTGTTACTTAAGTAGGTATTTAAACCTTCCTAAAAATAAGAGTATTTTGGAATGATTTCAGTAAAGAAATGCTGAAAATGTGTAATTTTTAAAATCTTTTTTCCTTTCTTCTTTTTTTTTTTTTAATCTAGGATCTGAGCCACATAAACAGGAACTTAAGCTGTGGTGAAGAGAGGCGTGCAGGCATGTTGGACGAGGACTGCTTTCCTCTACATTAAATCAGATTATTACTGTTAGCATTTTTTTCCAACAAGATGATTTTACCAAGTGGCCACCCATCCTGAATTATTATAAATGAAACAGAAAGTCAATGGCCACAGAGATCTGTGCAACATCCAACACTGGACACCAAGGATTCAAGTGGTCAGAGATGAGAAACCTTTTGTGTGTGGATCTCAGGTGGTAGGTGAGTGGAATTTTTTTTAAAAAAAATTTTTTAGTTGTAGACACACACAATAACTTTATTTTATTTATTTATTTATACGTGGTGCTGAGGATCAAACCCAGTGCCTCACACATGCTAGGCAAGTGCTCTACCACTGAGCCACAACCCCAGCCCCAGGTGAGTGGAATTTAACTGGGTACACAGGACTGCCAGGCAGATGGCGGCCCGGCACAATCCACAACAGGATCACTCAGCTGCAGCCAGGTTTGAGCTCCGTCTCCGTGTTTTCTTGCTCTTCGCTGATAAGCAGGCTTGCGGCCGTCCCTGCCTAGACCTCCATCTCTCCTGGCCTTTTTACTTCCCAGAGTGGAATAAGAGCGCTCTTTCACACCAATCCAACGTTCCATTCGGCCCTCCCCGCGCTCCTCCAGCCGCTCCCCTCTCCTGGCCCTCCCGCCTCCCCTCCTGGTTCCAGCAGATCTGCTAACCTGCACGTCACGCTTGCTGGGTATGGATCTGGTACTCGGTGACCAGAGTGCTCACGCCTGTCTTGTGGGTTTTGTCATTTTTCTCTACTACAAACAAAAATGTACTCCACTGAAGTCCACCTCTGGAGCTGGCCTGTGAGTGTCACACTGTCCTGGAGCTGGGTGCTGGTGGGGCTGAGCCGGGCAGCCACTGCAGTCCTTGGGTGCCGGTTCTTGTGACTCTGCCAAAAATAATCCAAGCAGAACACAGAGTAGTGAGCAGAAGTTTAATAGAGCGAGCCGCGAGGGTTTCGTAGAGCGCAGGGCGCCAGGGACGGGCAAACTGAGTCCTTTGTTCCTGTCTCCATTGTTTTGCCCCCTTACCTGGTTTAATCACCCTTGGATAGACAGCCCTCAGCACTTCCCGTGAGGGCCTGGATACGCTGGTTGGCAGGGTGGTTGTGGCAGAGTTGATTGCATGACATAATGATGGCACTTTCCTGGAGACCACAGTGCCCCTTGGGGGTTGTAAGGAGCTGTCGCTTGGGGTCTTGATGTACCAGACCCCACGTTTCCAGAATTTATCTTAGTTAGGGTCCCGGGGTTTTAAGTGGTAATCCCCTCAAGGGATGACCGTTCTCTGCAGCCTGGGGAAGGTCGGCGTTCTGGAGCATTTCCCAGTGGGGCCTGTTTAAAGCAGGTCCCCGCAGTTTTGGTTTCATGGTTCCTGGATCGCCTTGGTGCACAGGCCTGGTGTCTGTGCCTCATTGTCCTGTCCCTGTACCCAGGCGCTCATGGCTAACTATCTACCTACTACACCGAGTCTGGCCTTCAGATGCCCAGTAAGAGGAGTGAGCAGCTGACAGGCTGGCCAGCACGTGAGGAGGGTGCTAGAGAACTGCACTGGTTACTGCCTGGGGACATCTGTGAGGCCTTGCCAGGTCTCCAAAGGAGGTGGGCCGGGCAGGCCACGGTGCTCCACGAGCACTGTGTGATTGGAGCCCAAAGGGCAGCAGGCTGACTGGACCTTGGGGCATGTGGGCAGGAGGGCATTCAGCCCAGATAACATGGGGTCAGACCACAGGGGTGAGCAGAGATCGGAGTTGGTGGCAACAGAAAGCCTCAGGGGTTTGGCAAAAGCCAGTGACATAATCACAGTGGTGCTTGTGAAGATTAATGTGGTGGCAGGTTGCCCCAGGACCTCACCCGGGATCAGACAGCAAATACTAAATCCTGTTGGGATTAACCTGCCCGTTTTTCATCTCATTCGGTCCTCATTGGAGGTGATGAGCAGTTGGCTAATACCTTCTGGTCATGACGCCTTCCCGGGCTTGAAGAGGAAGTCTCACTTTAAATTATGGAATTTTAACTGGGGCGTGAAGGTGCCTTTGACACATTGGTCCACCTCTCAGGAGAAGAAACGGACACCTGCCTGTCAAACCAGAAGGGCCTCAGAACTTCGCCACTTATTTTTTTCTTCCTTTGTGACTCCACGGTTCAACCTCCTGCCCTCTCTCCAGAGCCTCTCACAGCTCCATGCTCCCCTGTCCCCCCATATCAACCCAGGTGGTGTTGGGCTGCAGGCTTCTGGGATCTCCGAGGGTCGCTCCGTCTCTGATTCCTGACGCAATCCCATGGACCCATTTTCCTGCTGCTCCCTTTCCTCCAGGAACCTTCCTCCTAGACTAGATCTCAGCCGTCCTGCAGACTCCAAGTCAGCCCACAGGGTCATTCCCCTGCTAGTGTCCCCTCAGCTCCTAGTGATGAAGTGCCAGGCTCGTTTCTCCGCCTTTTCAAGCAGGTGATTTGTTTAACAGAAGGAACACTTAGTGCATATTTCTTGCATTGTCAGTGGTCAGTGGCCCAAGTTATTTTTCAGAGGTAAATCTGCTGTAATGATACATGACCTATTTGTTCTGCCTTTTATAACCAAACCTACTTAATGTGACCTGCTCTGGATGCCAAGGCCAGTTCGTGACAGAGCATCCACCTTTCCGTCCAGGCTGCCCCTGCGTGGTCTTTCCTACTGGTGGCTGCCCAGAGAAAGCGCCCCCTACAGCCCGACTGGCGCGTCTGTTCCAACAGTGAACCCGGCCGGCTGGGCTTCGTGCGGATCCCGACCATCCTCACCGACTCGCCCTTTCATTTGGGTCCAGGCCTCCAGTGTCTCTGGCCAGGTGCCGGCCACAGCCTCTACCTGGTCTCCTGACTGAGTCCAGCCCCATCCCATGGCCTGTTCTCAAGGAGGCTCTGCTACACTTGTAAAGCAAGCTCATGCCACAGAAGCCCCCGCCATGCCGTCTCTTCTCTCTCAAGAGTAAAAGTCGGAGTTGTGACTAAGCAGGACGTCTGGTGAAGTCAGACGTGTCCTTACTTGTGTGTTCCTGTTCAGAGACTGTTCTGCACGTTCGGAATTTAGGTCTGGGTCCAGGTTTGAGATGGCAGATAGGTGTGGGCCTGGTAAGGCCTGGCTGGGGATTAATTGGCTCCTGGAGCTGACCTTCAGCAGGATGCTTGTCACTAGCTGGGCTGGCTGCAGTTAACCCTTTACTGCCCAAGATGTGAATCTTCCCACCATGAATGCTGCTCACCACCTCTGCTGACAGACACACCTCAGGCTTCGGAAGACTGGAGACAGCAGAATCAGTGGTTCTGTGCCTGTAAGGTGCCTGGACTGATCAGTGTCTACCCATCTGAAGAGCAGTTCACTCTCTGCTCTCCACTGACTTGAAGTCTGCCAAGTCTACCCTTGGGAACTCTCTCTGCCTGCCTCCTCCACACCAAGACTCACCTTCCTTCTGGGAAAAGACACTTGATTGGTAATTGATCTTGCTGTACCCATACGGAAGCTTGTAAACGTTTCCCACAACTTAGACGCCACAAGGCAATCCCCAGCCTGATCCATATTCTGGATAGAATTTTTAGATGTAAAATTCGTGTATACAATTAGGATGGAATTTTCCTCCAGAAAAAGAGGGCTAAATTGTGTTATTAAAAAATATGAGGACATGATTGTGTGAGAGAGAGAGACAGAGATGGAAAGATACAGAGAAAGTGTACAGCCTGTGGTCTAAGAGTAAAGCCACGACCCTGGGCTCAGAACTGGAGTGTTTGACCTTGACTTTGATGTGCACCTGCTGCACCATCTGTGGGATACTCCAGCTCCTGCCCTGTTCCTCAACGTAACATCAACATCAACACACTGAATCCAGTCACTGATAGAAAACACGTGTGTCCTGTCCAGACTCACGCCCAGGGTAGGCATTACTGACTAAATACATAATAATATTAATAAACATCACTTGTTGAGTATTTATTACGTGGAAGTCATAGATTTTTATATATCCACAAATACATATTATAGATTCTGTCATTAGTGCAAAAAGATGAGCTTTTTAATATCAACTAGGAAACTAAGGATCAGAGAGACTCAGTAACCTTCCCTGACTGTATTTCTAAGCTTAAAATATTTTAAAGGTGTCATTTCTTACCTGTAAGTTTGGCAACTTAACAATATACTTGGTCAGAGAGAAGAAATCTTCAATTGCTGCTGGGAATGCAAGATGTTACAACCCCCTTGAGGGAGAATTTAGCAACAGCTAACAAAACTATATAGTATCTGCTTTCCAATGCAGAAATTCTATTCCTAGTAATTTACCCTTAGTATGTGGCTCCACAGATTCAAATAGGCACCAGTTTATTCGTTGTGGTATTATTTATAACAGCAAATTACTTTAACAATCTAAATACCCATCCATAAAAACCTAGTTGAATAAACAAGAGTGTTCAATAGCTGAAGAACAAATGAGAAAGATCTCTGAATTGATATGGAATCATCTCTAATACATATATAGTTAAGTAAAAAAAAGGAAACAAAAAATGTACATAATGTGCTACTTTTTGTGCAAGAAAGAAACTGAATCAAGACTATACATTAACAAAATGTTATTTATCTACTTGTTTAATCTATCTGAAAATGGTAGAAACAAGGTAGAGAGGATTTGGAGCAAGACTTCCACTATACCCTTATATAGTTTTAACTTGTAAAATGCACCAATTTTAAATATATTCAAGAACAAAACTAAAGAAAAAGAATGAAAATACAAAAGTAGAATGCATTAAAAATAGAATACAGAAACAAATTACTTCAGCAGTTTATGAAATTTATAAACCATTGACACAGAAAATAATTAATTCAAGTGGCTTTTAAGCACACTCTCTAAACTGTTCAATTTTGTGGGATATCTGATGTTACAGGTAATTTTACAATTTACTTACTAGGTTTGGAACTGGCAGTAGTATCGATGCTGTAATTCTGAGACATTTTGTATGTTTGTTTAGGATAGAACTAGTAAGTCTTTTGATGTTATTGGAAAGCTCAGTTCATTCCACTGAGGGAGGAGGTACAAAGGAGGAGTTGGTGAGAAAGAATCCTATAGTGCTAGATTTGAGCTGCACACGTTGGTAGTACTCATGCCTTTAAGACCTATCCCAGTAGTAATTGTGTCCAGAATTCAGATCTTGATTTCTAAAAATTATTTGCCATTTAAAGGAAATATCTCCTTGGAGAACTGGAAGATTAAGATCTCAGGCAAGGAAAGTAAAAGTACAAGATGAGCTTGGACTTGTGACAGAAAGCAACAGCATGGTTAAAGATTGATGGGGCCATGTCAAAAGAACCAGGAGCCGGCACGAAGTGCCACCGGCTAACCAAATTTGGGGCAACTACAGCATCAAAAAGAAAAATGGTGGTAATGGATCTTGACACGATTTTAAGTGATCATGAACTTATGGTGATATGAGAAGAGGAAGGGGAGAGAAAGGGAAAGTTCTCCTTTAGAGTGGATTGACAGCTAATAACCGTAGAAGCAATAAGATGAGAAAAGTCATTGTTCTGTGGCATGCAATGTAATAACGACTCAGGCATGAATTATGGTTAAGCCATGGGAGTGCAGATTTATTGAAGCACAGAATATCTACATGACCTCAAATGATTACTCATTACCAAAGGGAAACTACCTTTAGTTGAGAAGTGCCTGGACTGGAGTCAGTGGGGCAGCCTGACGCCCTGGCACCCTGTGCCTTCTAAGGCCATGTGGCAGGACATATGTCACCACAGAGGTGTTCACGATGGAGAAATTGTGTGAAAAGAATCCAAAGAGTCCAGAACGTGCTGCAACCTTCCAGGACAATTGGCCTGTACACTAAAAAGAATTCAATATTGCAGAAAAAAATAAACCAAGGGAATTGGAGAAACATTCTGTATTTAGGGCACATAATGAGATACACCCCCCTCAAGAAAAAGAAAGATACTGGATGTGGCTGGGTGGGGAGCTATACTGGACATTTGTAGATAATTAGGGAGGTTTGAATAGGAGCTGTATATTGAATGATGTCAATGAATGCAGGTTGGTATTCTTAGGAGCAATAATATGATTGGCTTCTAGAATGTTCTTGTTCTTAGGAGGTACATACTAAAGTGTCTGGAAATGAAGTGTCACGATGTCTTATGTGATCTACAATCAAATGATCTGGCAAAAGAGAAATAGGGAAGGAAGGATGTTGGCACTCAGTAAATCTAGAAGAGCATCTGAATTCTTTCGTTGTATTCTTTCCATTTTTCTGTTTAAAAATTTTCAAAATTATATGCATACACATACACATGATAAATATACTAGTAAGCAGTGAACTTGGGTTTGAATTCAAGTCTAATGCAGTGAAAACAGGCTTTTTAAATCTCATGGTGTATATTTTCAGAGCTAGTTTATGTACAGTGAAGACTTTTTTTTCAAATTAATGATTACTGAAATTGTGAAATATGAGCCACAAAAAGCTCAAGCCATTAAAATTGGATGATTAAGACATAAACATTTTGTGCCACCTGAGGACACACGTCCTAATTTTACACTCAGCAGCTACTTGGAGAAGGAGCCCTGTTGTTCTTTGGGGCCTATTACTGGGTATAAACACTACAAATGCTTCTGAAGCAATTCTTTTTCGTTAATGAATGCCTCCAGAAAACACCCACTGTCTCCTTGTCCTGACTAAACACATAGCTTTGTCTATTTATTGCTTGATGGAAAAGGACCAAGTAAAATTTAATCATATCCGTAAGTTTAAGAACTAATATATAAGTGCTAAAAACCAGATATCTTAAATTCTCCTATGTAAACAGAATTTACAGCTGAAATTTGCATAAGACAGAAGAAACTACATCAAAAAGAATTTAGTCTTGTGGCTAGTCATGGTTTCAGAGAGGCCAAATTTTTTCAGGCCAAAATTTAAAACCTAGCATCAGCCTTAGGGCTGTCAGATAAAACATGGAATGTCCAGTTAAACTGGAATTCCTGATAACAAATAATTCTTTAATATAACTCAATGTTTAGGACGCACTCACATTAAAAATTATTCATTGAGTGTCTGAAATACAAATTTAGGGAAGTGGGAAAATGTAACCCAAAAGGTAGAAAGTTCCAGTTGCATGAGAAGAGTGAGTTCTAGAGAGCTAATGTGCAACGCGGATCTGTGGTTAGTACCGTCCTGTGCACCTGCAATTTGCTAAAGGAGCTGAAGTGTCCCCCACCCCCGGCACACACACACACACGCACATACACACACACACACACGCACGCACGCACATGGTGGCTGTATATTAACTGGACTGTGGTCATCTGGACTGTGGATCACAGTGTATAGCAACATGCCATGCTGTATACCCTAAATATATACAATTTCAATACCTGGTTTAAGGAAAGCACTAGTAGGGGGCACCCAGCTTCTCAGCCCACCTTCCACCCTGCCGTCCTCTCCTTCAGGAGCGCCTCTGCAGCCTTTTCCCCCTTGTATGAAGTGGGGTGGTGGTAGTAATAATAATGATAATGATAATCACCATCATCATCACCATGATACATTGCAATTCGCACTGAATTCCAACAACATGAAATAATGGGCGGGGACGGCTCAGCGAGGCCGTGGTTCTTGAAAAGGCTTGGAAACGGAAACTGGTACTGTTATTTTAAAAAGTTCAGTTAGCCATCTGTGCTTATAATTTCACTTGCTCAATCTGGAAAACCTCATCGTCCATCAGTCATTGCTGGCTGGGAGCTGGGGCTGGGAGGTGGGAGACGCTCTGGCTTGGCTGGGGCAGGGCAGGAGTCGTGCGTAGGAATGTGGACAGTCACCTTTCTACGGCTGCCTCCTTTGTCTGAGCAGGCAGAGGTCCTGAGAAATATCAGAAATATCCGAGAAGAAGTAACGGCTAAATGGTCATCCACACGGTAGGCTCGCACCATGAAGAGATGAGTAATTGTGGGTTCTAACTGTTCACTTTCAAACATAGACTGGGAGTTTGTGTGAAATGGTTACAAATACAGGTATTCCTTGTATATAAACATAAAATTTTGTGCTGGATACATGTGTAGCTTGCCATTTTATGAATTTAAAACATTTATCATTAGCATTCTAACGTCAGTGAGAAGCACGTAGAGTCTCGTCCTTCTGCTGTGTGATGCATCCCCTAACAGCGTGGGAAGGTTCTCACTCCTAATGCACCATGGTTTTTTGTTAATTAGAAATTTTGAATTTTATCATGAACCTTTCCAGTCTTTATGAATATGCGAATCCAGTGTTCTCCTTTATTTTATTAATGCAGTCCCTAGTACTGGCACATTTCCTAATGTTGAACCAAGCCCGCCTGCCGGGGGACACATTCCAGCTTTGCCATCAACTACCTGCTGTTGGTTTGGGGCAAGTCACTTAACTTTCTTTGTGTTTCTTTTTATCATAAAATAGAATCAGTAGGTGAGATGTCACGTGCACGTTGCTCAGAACAGCCAAGCACACGGAGGGCGCTGTGCACATCTTGGCGCTAGTTCCCACGTCACGCTGAGCGAGCTTCGGTTTGCGTGTCTGCCTGTCCCTGTGTGTGGCTTCTGCCTCCTCGGGTTTGGTGTTCCAGTTGTTTTACCTTCAAAAAACAAATCCAGGAGCTTTAGTGTCAAGCTATTAAAATGAAGACTCAAATATTTAAAATAGCATAGGAATTCCTTATAAAGCCAGGTGAGCCCAGGGCCTCTCCAGGCACGTCTTTGAGCAGCGTGGCAGTGTCTTCCCCGTCCGCTGGCGTGTTTGGATTGTCTACTTCTTCAGTTAACACCAGCAGTCTGCGTATTTCTGAGGAGTCTGCCTCTTCATATTTGTTGGCAGAAGGCTTCTGCTGCGCATACGGGAGCCACAGACGGCAGAGGTTCAGAACCTGAGTGCGGTCAGGCTGCCCTGTGTGACAGGGCCTCCTCCCTGCGAGGCAGGCCACTCCGGCTGAGGACCTGACCTCCCTGCCTCGTTGCTTTATCTGTAACATTGGGCAGTGAGATACATATGTGCCTCCTGTGGTGGGTGTGAGATGTGAATGAGTCGATATAAGTAATCGGTAGCGCCAGCGTTTGGTCACTTAGCTGTGTGTCTGTCATGTGCGTGTTACTGTAGGATTCTTGTTATTTGTGGTTATATCCCTGCTAACTTTCTGAGGTGGTATATTTCTCACTCTTTTCCTGGAGACTTCAGCAAATTCCTCTCTGTGTTATTGATCTTTCAAGAACGAGTTTTTGAATTTGGACTATTTGGTTTTTTATCAATTAATTTCTGAGTTTATCCTTAATAATTCTTTGCTTCTATCCTTTGGTTTGTTTTTTGTTCCTTTTAAAATTTCTGTGTTCAGAACTTAAATTATTTTCTTTTGGTTTAGTAATAGCACTATTTGAATTCTACAGAATTTCCTTTACAAGTTCTACTCTATCCCAGTGCAACAGAATCTGATGTGGCCCGTTACGACTGTGTCACGGCCAGGGCACTGGGTCTGTCCCATCTGCATTGCCCTCTCCATATGCACACACTGTAGCATTTCTCATCTTAAGAAGAGCAGGTCTCGTGTTCACAGGGGCCTTGCCGTTTTCCTGTTCCTGTTGGTAGCAACCTTCCAGGGAGGGGTCCACACTGTTCCCTGTCTCACCTTCCGTAGTCTTTCTGTTTCAGTCAGGTGTGTCCACCCTACTGAAGCCACCCCGTCCAGGGCCATCCGTGACTCCCCTCCTGCTCCATGCCCGGTGGCTTCGCGCTCTCTGTCCTCACTGTGTGGTGCAGCCGACTCCACTCCCGGGATCACGCCCACATCTTTCTGGGACTTCCCTCGGTTGGCTGCCAAGATCCCTTTTCTGTCAACGTTCTTCCTGTGGCACCGTCTTGGTGCACTCCTGGGTTAGAAGGCTATACCCTGCCTCCTAACAGCTGAAGAGACCCAGGGTGCAGCCTTTGCTCTCCAGGTGAATGATTCATTTTTCTTACTTAGTTTTCCCAAATCCTGTCAGAAACGGCCAGTTCC